>JBAIZL010000002.1:256505654-257013154 GCA_036971475.1 Prosapia bicincta
AATTTCGTTTCACTTTTGTTCCTTCCATCTTCTTTCGTACACCCCGGGCGGATATCTTTCCATCCATGTTTTAAATCACGTACAGATTATAAATTTATTGCAGGTTAGTTTTGTAAATGCTCTTAATTAAACTTCAGTAGCTTCAGGTCTGTTCTATTTAGTTTGGTAACGTCTTCTATTAGGTTTTGTTACAAACCCATTTTGCAAACGGCGTAATTCCGTCCCCCGGGATGTACGTGTGCGGTGCACGGACGCGGGTTGGTTACATCCCATAAATTTTGATGAAAAGGCCGAAAATTTGCCGATCCTAGGCCGGCGATTAAAGCAAGCAGAATTTTAATGGCTCTGGTGGCAGCTAAATCAAAATAAACAAATTGTAATATAATTTTCTGACGTTAAATTTATTTTAACTTACCCTGAACAGACATTTATCATAATTTAATTAACTTTATAGTCATAATACTTTCTTTTCTTAATTTTAGTATAAGTTAATTTTAACGTACGGCGACTTCTCCATAGCTACATCATCGCCTAAACCGATACTAAATTGTATTAGGCACTTCAAATTTTTCGGTGTGACAAAGTAAATAAAATCAAACGTACAATGTGATTCCGTTGCATGGTGAAGGGAAAAACACCAAACTAAAACACGTTTTGAGGTCTCGTTTCTAATTTTCAATTGGAGGTTGTGGTTGGGCCAGCGGTGTAAAATGAAATGGTTTACGGTGCAGCTCCAACACAGATAGCGATAACCTCAAAATGTTCGTTTGTACTGTAAATGTGTCATTTTCAAATTTGTTTACCCTTAATTAGCTAAGAAAGTATCTTTCTTATTGCGGCGCTCATGAGGCGCAAACGGGGAAGAGGAAGATCACGACCCAGCAACAGATAATTAAATTCCCTATTCTAGACTTACTCCTGAGGAGGGTTCTATACCATTTACTGCTAAAGCTGAAAATGAGGATAATATAGCTTTATTTCTTTGTTGCGTTTAGGCTGTGATATCTGCTATAAGGTTGTATATTTTTATTTCCAATTTTAATTGATTATTCTGTAAAGTTTCTTAAGCCATACGCTTGATAAATGTTTTGAATATTTTCTCTAACAAACAGGGATTTTCCAAAATATTTTCTAAAATTTTCATAATGACAATCTTAATATATATATATATATATATATATACTAATGTACTAATGTATATCCATCCACAGGACTTAGCCCCAGAGGCAGCTTAGGATGCTTAAAAAACCCATCTAAGTATGTATGTATGTATCTCTTGGACGCCTAAACTGTTGAATAGAAGTTAATGAAATTTGGAGGGATTTTTTAACATTTTCCCAAGATGGTTAGAGTGAAAATTGGTACCCATCTAACCCTACGGCTTCGCCCCAGAGGCCTTGGATTGTTCAGGGTACAACATTCTTTAAGTCTATTGTTAATATATATATATATATATATATATATATATATATATATATATATATATATATATATATATATATATATATACTAGCGTTACACAAATAATTTCCAAAACTATAAACGTAATATAAAAATAAAAATTCATTAGGCTATTGTTTTAAATTGTTTAAAATTGCAAAAGTATATAGTGTTTAATGCTAGTATAGTATAAAGTGAACTTATAAACACGTTTCTTGGACAGTTGCGGACGTCAGTAATGAAGTACAAAGGAGATAAAGACATTCTAAAGTTCCTCTCTGCGCCTCGAGCTACAGGATGTGTCGGGTAACTTCAAGTGATAATGCAAGATTGGAGTATTATGCTCCATATTCGAAAATCCTTTTTTCAATCATTTCCTATACTATGAGCTTTTGGTTCTTTGTGGTAATGCAATAATAAATTGAAATAAAAATAGCATCACATGCAATTTAAATACGGAGTTCATTTATATTTAAGAATTTCAGTTACTTCTTCATTCTTACAAATATTGATGTCTCACCTAGGTGGCACATACCTCCTAGATCATACCTCCTAGGAAGGAACAATAGTTTTGCAGGTATTCTACAGGTGGGCCTAGCTTCTAATATTGTGGTTCTAATATGTCGTTTGTTATAATTTGTTTTGACACATAATGAAATATTACCATCTCCATAAAATAATTTATAATCATTTAGAGTTTAAATAAAAAAAATTTATATATATAACTGGCAACACGTAATTCAATTTATTGTTCTATTTTATCGAGTGATTTTGGTAGTTCCTTACCTGAAATGACCCTGTTCTTCAGAAGATTTGGATAAGGTTGTGTCGAAAAGCGAAATTTAGAAGATTGGTCAAGACGAAGAACTTGTGGGCGGGAAGACTTTCATTTCAGCAACCTGTGAAAGGAAATAATTCTTTAAAATACATTTTAATATGATCTAGCTGTTTTTTTTATACATCAATGTTCTTTCTATAATGTTTTAACCGACTTCAAAAAAGGAGGAAGTTTTGTATTCGATCCGTAATTTATTTGTGTTTTTTTCTCGATAACCTGGGAAGTGTTTAACCGATCAAAGTGATTTTGCTTGCACATGAAAGAAAAACCCTTCCCTGTGGTTCCATTATAGTTACATGCTAATCTGAAGTTCCTTGTGGATGGGTGCAGAATCGGTTGCTGGCAAAACTATCATAGCTTTAGGTTCTGTCCCTTACAATAACTAATTTACGCAATCTGTTGAATACACTAAGTAATTGTACACTATACATGGGTGTATCAAACTATGACGTTTTTGTCCTCTGTGAGGAGGGGAGTGACGAGATTCCCCTTGACTGAAGTTCCTTGTGGATGGGTGCAGAATCGGTTGCTGGCAAAACTATCATAGCTTTAGGTTCTGCCCCATACAATAACTAACTTACACAAACTGTTACATACACTAAGTAATTGTACACTATACATGGGTGTATCAAACTATGACCTTTTTGTCCTCTGTGAGGAGGGGAGTGACGAGATTCCCCTTGACTGAAGTTCCTTGTGGATGGGTGCAGAATCGGTTGCTGGCAAAACTATCATAGCTTTAGGTTCTGTCCCTTACAATAACTAATTTACGCAATCTGTTGAATACACTAAGTAATTGTACACTATACATGGGTGTATCAAACTATGACGTTTTTATCCTCTGTGAGGAGGGGAGTGACGAGATTCCCCTTGACTGAAGTTCCTTGTGGATGGGTGCAGAATCGGTTGCTGGCAAAACTATCATAGCTTTAGGTTCTGCCCCATACAATAACTAACTTACACAAACTGTTGCATACACTAAGTAACTGTACACTATACATGGGTGTACGAAATATCATGGCTGTGCAAGAAGAAACACTAACGAGAATGGTTTTGGGCTAATTCGGAAGTGCAGCATAATTATACTAGGAACAAATTATTGCAAAATAATAGTATTTTTCTTTTCAACACAGTAATTTCAAAAACTTATAAAGAGTAATTGCCAAATGAATTCAACGTAAACATAAAGCTAAGCGTAGATAGGAAAAGTCCAAACACTACCGACCCAAGGCTTTCCCTAACAAAGAATTGATAACAAGGCACATGACAATGGAGGGATAAGCTCAAAAATCAACATCACTGCTACCACTGACAAATCTACTGCATTCTAGCAACGCTAAAACAGAACTGAAGATTATATTTATTTATTTAGAGTATATATATTAAATTTGTGCTTACCTTCACCAGAAGCCGTTCCAAACCTCGAAGCCAGGACGTGGCTTCTGAAAAAAAAAATAGAAACTGTCTTAAACATTGATCATAGCGTAATAAATTGAAAACGAAATCTAGACAAATGCATAAATCCATTTTATATTTACAGTCTAAATAATAATTTACATAGAATTTTTAAAAAATAATCCATTAATATATTTTTAAGAAACTAAATGCTTTTATACGTTGCAGATATATAGATAGGTAGATTTATAGCTAGATATATAGATGGTCGATTGAATAGATAGTCAACTATAAATATATATATATATATATATATATATATATATATATATATATATATATATATATATATATATATATATATATATATATATATATGCCTATATACAAAGAGAGAGGGAGTTAAATTTATATTGAAATGATTATCTCTTGCAAAATTAAAGTGCATTGGTGTCTAATCTATTATGCTTTAAATTGACTAATGCACTTAAAGTGGCCCCTATACTATTTAGAGGTGTAGTTATCCATTCTCAGGCCAAGGAGAGGAAAAGGGTAACCCATCGCTACAAAAATTTGACGTTCTTTTCCTGGTAGCGTCTTTTGACGTTGTAATCTGGTAGAGGTCCGCTCGGATTCGTTCCGTTTTCGCCCCTTCTTTATCTCACAATTTATGCATATGTTTAGCGTTACAGTTGTTGCATGTAGCTTTGTAAATTCCTGATAGGTTACATTCAACAACTGTAACGCTTTTTACATAGAAAAAACAACCACATCATTTAAAATAAGATTTGAAGAACATTATAGAGCATTCAAAAACAAAAATTCAAAAGTATCAAATGTTGCAGCACACCTAATATCACATAAACATGAAATAACAAATTACGAAAATAACCTAACCATACTTGAAATAAATAATAACCCAATAGAACTAAACTCACTAGAAAAATACCACATTTATAAAAACATACACAACAATTTAATGAATCTACAAACAACATATACAGAAGACATACTATATAAAAACATCATACACACAGATCAAGAGAAAGTGCGTGTAACGTCAACAAATACCAATATCACGGACCGAACATCTACACCAGAAAAGTATCAGTGATTCGACAATGGTCAAGTGACCGAAAGGTGCCTCATCACTCAAGGTAAAATTATTGCACTTAATGGTGGATAAAATTACTTACAATAGTAATATATTTACTTCATAAAGTCAGTGCAACGGAAAAACAATGGATAACGTAAAATATCAAGAATTTAATACCTACCAAAGGTAAACAACTGTACCGTAAATATCTTAACCTAAAAATCAAACTCCAGAATTGCATGAACAAAATACAGTTTATTAAAAAATGCTTAACAATAAATATAACACCAAAATACGCTAAACTACACCTAAAAAATAGACAAAACACTATTATCAATAAAGCAACAAAAATAGCAGAATCACACATAATTAAACAAAACATTAATTCTGCCTACCATAAAAAAAGCCAAATCAATTTACAACTATACACAACCAATTTGGAAATAATGAAAACTTTTGATACTCTCACACCTATTATTCACGAAAAAACACAACAAATTATAATAAAACATAAAACAAACACAATAAACAGACAAAACAGAAAAATCGAAAATGTATCAAAACAACAACATAACCTAAAAAATAGCCTAGAACGAATTCACACATCAAAACAACAACATAACCTAAAAAATAGCCTAGAACCAATCCACACCTCTAACAACAATAAATTCATAAACTTAACTAAAACACAATTTACTGAAGAAGAAAAAATAATAATAACAAATTCCTTAAAATATAACCTACCTAATTTCAACAAAAAACAAATAATCAAAAACCTAATAGTTGACACAGAATCTAACATCCACAAAATTACCCACCAAAATACTGAACACATAAGAAACAATATTAATAATAAAATTAACCTAATAAAAACGGAAAAACAAAAAAAACGGAACAATATATAAATAAAAAAGAAATTATAAAACTCAGAGAAAAACTAGAAAACAACGACTACTTAATATTAAAATCAGATAAAACAAATACACCAGTAATAATAGAAAATACCAAATACATCGATTCAATGACTAACTACATAAAAGAAAATAAATACGAACAAATCCCAGACCCAACTAGCAAATACCCTATTACAATAAAAAACTTAATAGTCACTCACCGAAATACCCTAAACTATAACAATAAATTAAAATACCACACAAGACTATACCCATTCAAACCATGTGCACCAATATTATCAGGGATACCTAAAATCCACAAACCCAACACACCATTTAGACCACTATTAAATTTCACAACAGCACCATCTTACATAATCGCAAAAATACTAGGCAAAATCATAAGATCTAAAATACATATCAACAACACATACAATATAAAAAATGGATACGAATTAATTAATAAAATAAAAACGATAAAAACAAACAGCAACACAAAAATAATTAGTTATGACATAACTAACATGTACCCTAGTATCCCAATAGAAGAAACCATAGAAATAATAAAAAACAAACTAATACACAATAACGAAAAAAGAAACATAATAGATAGTATCATTACGCTAACCAAACACATATCTAACCAAAATTACTTCCAATTTAACAATAAATTTTATAAACAAACAACTGGACTCCCCATGGGTTCACCCATATCATCTGTCATGTCAGAAATATATTTACAACACTTTGAACAAATAATAATTAAACCTATACTAACCACACACAATATTTCACTATGGACAAGGTATGTAGACGATATACTTGTAATATACCAACCTACCATTCACAACGAACACATCATAATATTAAACAAACTAAATACATACAACGAAAACATACAATTCACCGTTGAAACAGAAACAAATAGAACAATCAACTATCTCGACATCACTTTAAATATAAATGTTAATAAAATAGAAACTACAGTATACAGGAAACTTACTTCCAACAACACCACAATACACTACAAATCTAACCACCCCTGGACACACAAAATTAACACTTACAGTAACATGATAAATAAAGCAAAAAAATACACACAGGATAACAAACAAAAATTAAATGAAGAATTAGATAACATTACAAAAATAGCAATAGAAAATGGATACAAAAAACACATTTTAAAGAATATATACAATAAATTCACAAAAAAACCTAACCTCAACCGGAACACAAAAATAATGAAAATAAAAAAATCTACCTAAAATATAAATACACCAATAACAAAATAGACAAAATAACAAATATATACAACAAAGAATACTACACTCCAACATACAAACCAAACAACAAAATAATAAAATATCTTAATAACACAAACCACAAAACAAATTCAGAAAAACATAACCTATCAGGAATTTACAAAATTACATGCAACAACTGTAACGCTTTTTACATAGGAAAAATAACCAGATCATTTAAAATAAGATTTGAAGAACATTATAGAGCATTCAAAAACAAAAATTCAAAAGTATCAAATGTTGCAGCACACCTAATATCACATAAACATGAAATAACAAATTACGAAAATAGCCTAACCATACTTGAAATAAATAATAACCCAATAGAACTAAACTCACTAGAAAAATACCACATTTATAAAAACATACACAACAATTTAATGAATCTACAAACAACATATACAGAAGACATACTATATAAAAACATCATACACACAGATCAAGAGAAAGTGCGTGTAACGTCAACAAATACCAATATCACGGACCGAACATCTACACCAGAAAAATATCAGTGATTCGACAATGGTCAAGTGACCGAAAGGTGCCTCATCACTCAAGGTAAAATTATTGCACTTAATGGTGGATAAAATTACTTACAATAGTAATATATTAACTTCATATATATATATATATATATATATATATATATATATATATATATATATATATATACATAACGATATTAAAGAGGAACAAAGACTACTTACAAAAGGACAGAGTCCTGCGTAACACAGGACCTCGTAATTTTGGTGGGAAGAGCGCAGTATCACTTGCAGACAATAATTTGAATGTGTGTGTAACGCTGTCCCATTCCTCCTCCTCTTCGTCCTCGGGAATGGCATCAAGAGTAGGTGTGAGCTTTAAACTGGGGTATCCAAAATCATACAACCTTTCCAAATGTAAGATGTAGCTCAAGTAACTTTCATTGTGAGTCTCTGAAATGGGCAACAAATTAAATATTCCTTTGCAATATATCTACATTTAAAAAAATTATTCTGAGAAATAAAATTTGTAATGTAAATAGCTCTAAACTTTTGGCATGGGATATAATTTTAACAAACAGTGTAGCCATAAAATTGTCCATCATGATAGTAATAATTATAGACTGTCTAACAATTGTGACAGACAGTAGTGTTATAATAGCTGCCAAAAAATGTAATATATTGACTGTCGAAAAAAATTTAAACCCTGTCGCAATGACGTTATATATATATATATATATTTATATATATATATATATATATATGTGTGTGTGTGTGTGTGTGTGTATGTGTGTGTACTGCTGTTTTAAACAGCTGTTTTTCGATAATTTTTAAAATACTGGTAAATAAAGTTTTGTTTACCAAATATTTAAATTCTCGGTACAACAGGAATCGGCTACAATCGGTAACTTTTAGGAAAAAACTGAAAAGGGGAGAGAGAGAGACGGAGAGAGTAGAGGACGAGAGACGCTAGAGTTGAAAGTAGTACAAATGCAGAAATATCAAAATATGTATTTATTAAAAATTATCTATTATTTTTAGATAATCTACTCACCGTAATATCGGATGTGAGGTCCTGGTGTAGCGTCAGTGTGTGTAGCAACATCTGGTGTAGGAACGTCGTGTTCGCCAAAGTCAACTTCTTTCACTAAAACATGCAAACCATTTTATTTATTATTTCTTTAGACACGCTATGCTTCAAATAGGTCCAATGTGTGCTTGTACTAGTTACGAATACATATTAACCTAATTTTTATTTCCCAGAAGTAAACGTCTTTTTAGAGTTGAGATTTTTGTAGACAAAATTTATTAAATCCAAACATCCAACACAAATAAGAGCATCTATAATTGATTTTAGAGCCTACTGTATTTTATAATCCAATATTTCACGCTGAATATTTTGTAGAGTGGTCTTGAATAGAATTCCTTCTCTCACGAGAAATCTTTTCAACAGTAAAACTGTCAGCCAGAATATACTAAATGTGATTATGTTTTTTATTTCCAACAAATATATTCCATTCGATGCTCAGAAAATTTTATTCAAGCTGCCTAATAGTTTGATTGTAACTATTTTATAGTTCAGAGACTTTGTGTGTAAAAGAATTTTAGAAACATAGTCTGAAAAACTCTGCAATGTTCTTTATAAAAAAAACTTAATTTCCAATAATACTATTGATTTATCCTTTTAGAATATCTTTAATGTATCATAAATGCGTTGCTTATCTTCTATTCAAATTGTTATTCAATAATTAATAATTACATATAATAATTTGTTGGTGTGGTCATTCATTCCATGTTTTTATAATGTCATATTTCTTACTCAATTATTTTCAATAATATTTTTATAATTTTAACCCCACAGTTTTACAACTATACACCCAGAGATTAAACAAGCTTTAATTCATTTTAAAACCTGAGATAAATATGTATTTATAATACCATTCACCAAACGCATACAATCACACGTGCGAGACACAAACTACAAACTGTCACTTAGAATACGTCATAAACTAAATCCAAATCCGTCTGACAACTATCATTTGATTGTTTTACGCTGAATTTTCATGACATTTAGTTATATTCTGCCATGTATTGCATTGATTTTTGCGATTGTTACTTTTAGCTCTTGATAGGGATCAGAATTGGTAATCGAAACATTGAGCTGAAAATGTTTTGAAATGAACTAAATTAATTTGATCGATTAAACTTCTTACTTACAATAAATAACCTAACAATCGAGGTAGAGCTGTAATTGAAAAATCCCGAACAACTCTGTGATTGTATTTTTGGTACAAATAGCATTCGTTCAATTGGTTTTAATAAAGCAAATGTTTTAAGAAGTCTAAACCTTTAGCAGTCACTTAATTGTAATTGTTTTTATTCTTCAAGGTGAACAATTAATTCAAGCTAACATCACCTGTTAAAGAAGGAAATATTGAGGTTGGAAAATGGAGCTTTCCTGGAATGGAAGATGGAGAGTCCTTTTCTTGGCGAGCTGGGTAAAATCCATGAGATAAATCCAAAATATATATCTGAGGCTAGACATTGAATAGATAGGTGTAGGAAATATAATCATGCACAACTTACAGTCATGTATATTAATCTAAATAATGTGTTAAACTTCCGTGAAAGCCGTAAGCAATGCTAAGTTACCTGCAGTATCAGTGCAAGGGGCTCTTGTTCCGACCCTGAGTAAGACAGTTCTTCCTTCAAGCACCACTAACCTGATTCTGGACCTTATTCATAAGACATGTGCTATTTCAGATTTATGTTTTATGTTACTATTTAGTATACATGTTTCGGTTCTGATATTTCATTTAATTTTATTTATTTTCTACTTCGAAATAAATGTACAGGGAGAGCGACCAGCAAGAATCTCGGAATGGTTCAAGGAACTCTCGAAAAGGCGGCCTAAATGTTGGATATGTTTCACAAGAACATGACAGTGTGGAGAAAGTGATTTTTCGTCGAAAGTCAGAGAAAAAGGAAGTATATATACCCTTTAAACACGCTTTAAAACTATATAATTGAAAACGTATGCTTTGGTACAAATACTACAATAGTTAAGTTTAAGATGATGTTTTAAGAGCATTACCTTCTTCTTCCTTCTTCTTGGCACAAAAGCAGCACGTGACTGTAACAGCAAAAGAAGGCATTGTTATAATAAAGCTGCAACTTTACAAGTTATACAATATCATCTGTGTCGATTAAACCATGGATATATGGGTTGAATTTAAATTTGGTCAATTTTACGTTAATAATAGTTAACCATCACAGAGACAAAAAAGGGAAAACCATGGAGATATTGAATACTCTCTTTGCACTGCTTTGTTCTTATTTCATTGATAGTTTACAGATATAACCGTAATTGTTTATGATAAATTTCTATTAGTTTGCTCGCGTTATAGTCAAGGTATGTGTTTACAACTTCTGTCACGAAGACTTGCTTCTGTAGCAAATCGTATCCGAACAGAACGTTACAAACATTCAAAATAATCTCCCTCCTTTTGCCTTAAAGCTTAAGGCCATTTCTAAGGAGTTTGGCCTGAGACGAATTCCATTTTGTACAAAAATAAGAGAATGATTTGAAACTTGTTGAAAAAAAGTAACACAAATTAAATGTTACTTTAATTTGTACTAAGGAACAAGTTACTCTAGTAATTATTAGACCTACTTATAAGTAATACTTTAATAATTAAACTCAGAAGAAGAAATATAGAAGGAGAATGAAATAATAAAATGACTATATATTATGTATATAATATTATATTATGAGGTGTAGGCCTATATATATAGCGAGAGAGAGAAAGAGGGCGGAGATAATGAGAGAGATTAAATACTCTTAAGCATATCTGAAGAAGAGAGAATATTTATCATAAACTTAACAAAATAATAGGTATTTGAAATGTAAAAAAAAAAAATAGAAAGAAAATAAGGCAGTTGTTTAATGATCTATACTTGTAGTAGAACTAGTCATGAGAAATTAATATGGATAGCAAATGGTTTATTCTGACTGTAAGAGCCTATACAGAACTTGCAGACAGAAGTTTTAAGTGAATACAAACTAGATGTTATTCATAATGAGGACGAATAGAAAATAAAACAAAAAGTTGAAAGCATTCTAAAGTGAAAATTATTCCACAAACCTAATGTTTGATTATGAGATGATTTTTGTTCAATGGGAGTAAAAGATTACTCTGATAATTTGTGTGTGGGAGGCCCCTAGCGGAGATGTAGGAAAGATAGTGAAAGAGATGAAGAGATATCCAGAAAGAGGGTGAGAGAGATGGAGAGGGAGGTAAAGGGGAGAAAGTGGAACAGAGAAACGTTCAGAGAGAAAGTTGGAATAAGGGGAGGTGACAAAAGGGGAAGGGGCGTATAGAAGCAAAGATGAAGAGATAAACAGAGATGAACCGCACTATACAAAGTTATTGTGTTACGGAGCGGATGAGTTTCTCCAGGTTAGTAGACAAAGTAACATGGATTCTACAAAATTAATTGTTATAATGGGAATAAGATGTACCAAGGAAAATATTAGGTGTAAGATAAATAGCGAATTATAATTGGAAATTAAAATCAATCGGGTGAATTTCCGATGAAGTAGGATCTACTTGATAAAATTTTGTAGTAAAGTAATGGTGGAAGGTAATATGACATAGATGAAGCATAATTTTACAGCGTTTAGAGAACCGGTTGAGCATCGCAAGGTTGATATCAACAGCAGAATAACATGTTTACAGCTAATATATTTCAGGAAAGCTGGCGATGAGCCTGGTCAACATCTATTCGAGTACGTATATCTATTATAGAATATTTAGGCATAACGTGCAAAGCATTGTGGCGTATTGATACCTATACTTAATCCGAATGAATGGTAATACTAGCAAATATTCTGTCTGATAGTAGCTTTTTCCTAATATTTCTCCCAGGGAATATCGGCATTTTTACGAGGGCTGTTTTTTTATCAACGTCCGATGTGGTATAAAAATAAACCTGGTGAGAGTAATTAAATAAATTTATTATCAAGAGTTAGATACATTATTAGTTACTTTTCAACAAAATCGCCTTTTAAATTTAGGCATTTTTCATACCTGTGTACAAGCTTCTTAATACCTCTTTCATAGACGTTTGCCGCCAGTGGTTTGAGATGGGTTTTTAGCGACTTGCAGCGTGTCGTCAGTTCGGAAGCTCTGCCCTCCTAGCATCATCTTCAGTTCCGGAAAAAGGTGATAGTCGCTCGGCGCTAAATCAAAGCTATACGCCGGATGGTCAAAAACGTCCCATTTAAACCTGTTAAGAAGACGTTTCGTCAAAGCAACACTGTGAGGACGGGCGTTGTCATGAATGAGCACAACTGCTGATGTGAGCATTCCTCTCCTTTAGTTCTGGATAGCTCTCCGCAAACGTTGTAACGTACCACAGTATCCTTCGGCATTGATTGTGGTCCCTGGCTCTAAAAACTCCACAAGCAAAACACCTTTTTGATCCCAAAACACGGTGGCCATAATCTTTCTGTTGTTGAACGTTTTTTCGAATTTGTTGAGTTTGTTTGGAGAGTTTGAATGCATCCATTGTTGAGACTGCTGTTTCATTTCTGGGGTGTCGTACAGAACCCATGTCTCATCTCCTGTCACGATTTTGTTCAAAAAATCATCGCCATCAGATTCGTAACGATTCAGAAAAGACCTTGCTGACGCCATTCGCCGAGCTTTGTGGTCATCAGTCAACATCTTCGGCACTCATCGAGCACAAAGTTTTTTGTAGCCTAACTTATCAGTTACGACAGTGAATAGGGCTGACCTTGAAATATCAGGAAACTGATTGGATAGCTCCGTAATCGTAAACCTCCGATTCCTTCTTACACTTTGGTCAACTCGTTCAACGAGGTCTTCGTTTGCGATCGACTTTCGTCCTTGGTCCCCTTCATCATGAATGTCAACTCGTCCATCTTTAAATTTCCCACACCAATCACGCACTGCACTGTCACTCATAAAGCTTTCACCGTATACTCGTTTCATTCTACGGTGAATTTCTGCTGCGGATAAACCTTCAGCTTACTAGAAACGAATGACACTTCGCAACTCACACTTGGCGGGAGATTCTATCAAGATAGCCATGTTTATATGTCACTGGATAAATTGGTAATGGCGTCGGACGCCCGAAAACTAGTGAAGTTTTTGTGGGAGAGGTGCGCAGTCGATTGCCGCGCATTACTGGCCGATGCCGCTCGCCCTGCCTTCTAGCGGTACAGTCGGAAGTTGAAAAAAAAAAAAAAACAGCCCTCGTATAATTTAGGCCTTCCACAGTAATATAGCGATAAAGAGAGATCCATGGTGTCGGTTTTGAGGATAGTAAGTACAATAGAAGGTTGTCTATGCTTAATGTTTTGTAGAAGGAACCATTTATGTTAGATACAGTAACCTCAAATCCTCCTTATTTCTAACCAAACCCCATTCTAATAGGCTTTTGTAAGTTAGGTAAGAGCGAGTGAAGACGATTTGTTACGTTATACACAGCATTATCATAAAAGAATGGTGCTGTTTTAAACATGATGTAAGGAAAAACCTAATTGCTTACAGTTAATGTTGTTTAATCGTCTAATTTGTCGTCTCAAACAGTTTTTTTGCATAATTAATAAATTTCAATATGTGCGCCCTTAGTCTCTCGACAAATGTCGAGGACAAATGAGACTCAACTTCTCTCCATTAACATTTCTTCGGTTATGGTTCTCATTGCTTCATTAATCCTGTTTTTAAGTGGTTCAGGTCGCGAATTCTTTGTGAATAAACAACGCTTTTGATGTACCCCTACAAGAAAAAATCACAAGGTTTCTGATTGGGACTCCTTGGAGGCCACAGAGTAGATCCTTGCCGGGCTATCCAACGACCTCCAAATTTTTCGTTCAAAGCATCCGTGTCCAATGGGCTGAAGTGTGGGGAAGCACCATTTTGTCGGAAATGAAGCTGATGAATGTTTTCGAGTTCATCTAACTGAGCAAAGAAATATTCCCTACAATCATCCTACGAATTACTGACCGCACCATTATTTTATTATAATCCTGTATTAAGGTCACGCACAACTCATTACAAGGCAGCATATAACCAGCTGAGGTCACGCGCAACTCTTTACAAGGCAGCATATATCCAGCTGAGGGCAACTCTTTACAAGGCAGCATATGACCAGCTGAGGTCACGCACAACTCTTTACAAGACAGCATATAACCAGCTGAGGGCAAGCACAACTCTTTACAAGGCAGCATACAACCAGCTGCACTAAGAAAACTTAGCATTTGGAATGTTAGTAGTTGTTTTCTTATATATTTATGTGTACAGAGAGATTCTGTAGGCTTAATAATATTATACGTAAATAAATATATTAAAGATAACTTACAAAGTTTCAAAAAACTTCTCAGATTCATAGTTTTGCGTCTAATTGAAAACAATTCCAAGCAAAAATGTCTTCATGAAACTATGGTAATGTTTCAGATTATTTGTAATTGTTGTTAGTTTCTAGGAATTGTTGTCAACAGTTTATATTTGGAAAAATAATTACATATAGAGTTTTGTTTTACAAAATATAATATCAATGACTATCTTTATAGATAATAGGATATATGGCTATTGCACATGGGGATAGACGAAACTTTAACGTTATTATTAGGCTAACAAAGTTAAGTAATTTTAAATAATTTATCCGGTGCGACAGGAACGTTTTTTTGTGTCAAAAGGTTATCCATGTTTTCACTTAAATTACAACTCTGTAAGTCGTTAACTAGTGTAATAAATAAGGTTGACTGCGTCTATATTATATACATTTGACCACTAATGGTCAATTATTTAAATATAAACATTATAAACCGTGGTTTAATGTAACATGAAATATAAACATTATAAACCGTGGTTTAATGTAACATGTATTTTAAGGCAGTGATCACGAATCCATGAGATTGTATTCTCATGGAATACATCTTACATTCTTTCGTTCGAAGTTTCGTATAAAGATACATTATTTTGTACATTACAAGGTACATTGAAGTGGTAACTTCACTAAGAATATGAACAAATGTTTGTAGCTCTACAAATTTAATTTGATATGACCGATGTCTTATATTCCTTCGTTCGAAGTTTCGTTTAAAGATACATTATTTTGTACATTACAAGGTATATTAAAGTGGTAACTTCACTAAGAATGTGAACAAACGTTTGTAGCTCTACAAGTTTAATTTGATATGACCGACGTCTTACATTCCTTCGTTAGAAGTTTCGTGTAAAGATACATTATTTTGTACATTACAAGGTATATTAAAGTGGTAACTTCACTAAGAATATGAACAAATATTTGTAGCTCTACAAGTTTAATTTGATATGACCGACGTCTTACATTCCTTCGTTCGAAGTTTCGTGTAAAGATACATTATTTTGTACATTACAAGGTATATTAAAGTGGTAACTTAACTAAGAATATGAACAAATGTTTGTATCTCTACAAGTTTAATTTGATATGACCCACGTCTTATATTCTAGTTATTGTAATGCAGCCGGTAAAGCCAAAAGAAGGTATCGATCTGGTTCTTATTGGGCCAAATGTATAGTCCAGATAGAAGGACCAATTTTATCTTGTGTGGTTATTTAAAGACAAATAAGTGGTTGCAATTACCATAAGGTATATATTTATAGACAGGTAAACTTCTACTCCAATGATTCGTTAAGTCCAAAGTCAGAGGTTCTGCCATCTAGGTGCAACCCTCAAGACAGAAGTTGCAGCCATTAAGGTGACACAATTATGGCAGTAGGTGCGGCCATCTAGGTACTACACTCAAGACAGTAGGTGCAGCCATCGAGGTGGCCCTCTTAATGCAGGAGGTGCTACAATCTAGGTGACACTCTCAAGACAGAATCTGGAGCTATCTAGGCACCATTCTTAAGGTAGGAGGTGCTCCCGTCTACGGTCCATTCTCAAGACAAGAGGTGCATACATCGGAGTGGCCTTCTTAAAGCATGAGGTTCAGCCATCAAGGCAGGATGTGCTCTTATCTAGATGCCACTCTCAAGACTGGAGTTGCATTCATCGACGTGGCCCTCTTAAGGCATGAGGTGCAACTATCAAGTCGGTCCTCTCAAGGTGGGAGGTGGTGCCGTATAGGTATCTCCTTCAGGACAGAGGGTGGACTCATCGAGGTGGCACTCTTAAAGCAGAAAGTGCTGCCATCTAGGTACCATTTTCAAGACAGAATTTCAAGCCATCGTGGTGGCTATCTCAAAGCAGGAGGTGCTGCTCCTAGGTGCTACTTTCAAAACAGCAGCTACATCTATTGAGGTGGCACTTTTAAGTCAGGAGGTGCTGCCATCCAAGTGACACTCTAAAAACAGGCAATCAACCGTCGATGTGACAATGTTAAGGCAGGAGGTGCTACCTCCTAGGTGCCACTCTCAAGACAGAATCTTCAGCCTTCAAGATAACCCAATTAAGGCAGCAGGTACTGAAATCTAGGTGCCACTGTCAAGACAGGAGGTGCAGTATCGAAGTGGCCCTCTTAAATAAGGAGTAGCTGCATCTAGCTGCTACTTTCAAAACAGAACGTGCATCTATTGAGGTGGCCGTTCAAGTCAAGAGGTGGTGCCACCTAAGAGCCAATTTCAAGACAAGAAATCTAACCATCGAGGTGGTCTTCTTAAGCCAGGAAGTGCTACCATGTAGGTGACACTCTCAAGGCAGAATCTGCAGCCATCAAGGCAGGGGTGGCAGGAGGTCCACTAAATAGTAATTACTATGCTAATGTAAGTAAGAAGGACTTTGAAACTTTTTTCTACGATAGCGAGCTTCAAACCTGCTCGTGTATAGAAAATTCACCAGTTCACGAAGACGTTGGGTTAGGTTCAATCTCTACATGAATGGTTGTTGGTGTACAATAATGTCGGCTAGTTGGACCGAAGCCAAGTACAACTCCACTAGTTTAGTGATCCTATGGATGGTTGTTGGCGTACAATAATGTCAACTAGTTGGACCGAAGCCAAGTACGACTACACTAGTTCGGTGATCCTATGGATGGTTGTTGATGGACAATAATGTCAACTAGTTGGACCAAAGCCAAGTACAACTCCACTAGTTTAGTGATCCTATGGATGGTTGTTGATTTACAATAATGTCGGCTAGTTGACCGAAGCCAAGTACAACTCCACTAGTTTAGTGATCCTATGGATGGTTGTTGATGTACAATAATGTCGGCTAGTTGGAACGAAGCCAAGTACAACTCCACTAGTTTAGTGATCCTATGGATGGTTGTTGATGTACAATAATGTCAACTAGTTGAACCAAGGCCAAGTACAACTCCACTAGTTTAGTGATCCCATGTATGGTTGTTGATGTACAATAATGTCAACTAGTTGGACCGAAGCCAAGTACAACTCCACTAGTTCGGTGATCCTATGGATGGTTGTTGATGTACAATAATGTCGGCTATTTGGACCGAAGCCAACTACAACTCCACTAGTTCGGTGATCCTATGGATGGTTGTTGATGTACAATAATGTCGGCTAGTTGAACCGAAGCCAACTACAACTCCACTAGTTCGGTGATCCTATGGATGGTTGTTGATGTACAATAATGCTGGCTAGTTGGTCCGAAGCAAAGTAGAACTCCACTAGCTCACCGATCTATGTATGGTTGTTCATGTATAATCATGTAGGTTAGTTGGACCGAAGCCAAGTACAACTCCACTAGTTCGGTGATCTAAGGGCGGACTGGAATATTGCTGGGCAGGTGATCTCAGCGCAAAGGGTGAGAGAGGTGATTCTGTCTTTTGAGCCTTTTAAAGCGCCTGGATTAGATAATATTACTCCAGCCCTACTACAAAATTGCTTGGAGGAAATAATAGGGCCACTGACAGGATAACTCAGAGGCTGTGTTTGCTTGGGTTACACGCTCGGGCAGTGGCTCATAACGAAAGTTATCTTTATGCCCAAACCGGGGAGCAAAGGTTACACAGAGGTAAAGGACTTCAGACCTATCAGACTTACATCTTTCTTGTTAAAGACATTGGAAAGGCTGGTGGACCACTATTTGAAGGAGTCCCTCCAGTATCCGCTTCATCAGGACCAACACGCCTACCGAACTGGTAGGTCAGTGGATACTGCGCTGTTATCGGTCGTGGACTTTATTGAGGGTCAGACCAACAACAAGGGGATATGTATTTGGGCTTTTCTTGATGTGGAGGGGGCTTTTAATAGTACCTCTAGACTAGCCATCAAGAAAGCAGCTATGGATCACGGGATTTCTGATGGAATTCTAAATTGGATTATGAGTTCCTTGGAAAACCGAATACGTACTGCATCCTGGATGGGGTGCACGATAAATGGGATGGTTTCGGAGAGCTGCCCGCAGGGTGGAGTGTTATTCCCTTTGCTGTGGAGTCTTGTAGTGGACGGCCTACTAAGGACGCTCAGTGGAATGGGTGTCAAGGTGGTAGGATATGCTGATGACATAGCTATCCTTGTTAGGGGACCATTTTAAGAGGTCCTCAAAGACCTGCTTCAGGAGGCACTCAAGGTAACAGAAGCATGGTGCAGGGAGAATGCACTATGCATTCAAGGAGAAAAATCTGTGACACTCATCTTCACTAGGCGATATAAAACTAAATCGTTGGAGATGATGGAAGTTAGTAATACCAAAATAAGCTATGTTGAGAGCGCTAAATATCTGGGAGTTATTCTGGATAGGAGGCTACTCTGGCGTGAGCACAAAAAGCCATAGCTGCGTTCTGGCAATGCAGAGGAGCAATAAGCACGAGATGGGGTTTGGGTAAACGTAGATGAACTGGATTTATTCCGCCATTGTGGTGCCGATGTTGGTCTTTGCCTCAATCGTCTGGTGGGACAGGTCGCAGAAAGAAACAAGTAAAAGAATGCTGGACCGTGCGCAGGGGCTCTTCTTTAGAGGCATAACAGCTACAAGGAGAAGCACACCATGTGCGGCCATGAGGGTTATGTTGGGTTTTCCATCCTTGAGTCTTCAAATTAGGATGGAGGTAATGAAAACTGCATACCGGCTAAGTTGTACCGGGCTGTGGAAGACAAGTAGCAAACGTCATAAACAGCTATTTGGGGATTCACTGATAGAGCTCTGGATAGAACCTCAGGATAAGATACTGTCTCTTAAAAGGGAAAAAGAAAACTACAAAATCCATATTCCAGCAAGAGACCTAGACATGGTGAAATCTGGTTCACCGATGGGTCCAAGATGAAGGAAGGAGTGGGAGCAGGATTTAGTGGACTGAGACACCAAGACAGATTTTGTCACTGCCTGGAGGAATACAACTCTGTCTTCTAGGGGGAGGTGCTCGCGATCAAACTATGTGCTGAGGAAATAATAGGGTCTGGCAGGAGGGCAAGACCATCTGGATTTTTTCCTCGAACCGTCAGGCAGCTCTGAAGGCTTTAGGTAAGGCTGGTGGCTGAGACGATAGCTTCTCTAGCAGAGCTGAGTAAGTATAATTCACTCAACCTAACCTGGATTCCAGGACATTCTGGGTGAATAGGGAATGAGAGAGCTGACGCCTTAGCAAAACAAGGGTGTATAACTCAAGGACCGTTGCTGAGAGCAGTGGGCATGCCGCCTCAAGAGGGGCGCAAGAGGATTACGGCACATATAGACAGGTTGTGCAGGGAAGAATAGAATGTAATCTTGGGGTGTAACAAATCCAAGGTACTGTGGGGTTACTCAGGAGATTTTGATGGCAAAGAACTACTCTCCTTAAGTAGACATCAACTCAGAGCTACTGTAGAGCTGGTTACAGGCCATGGGAATCTGAGGGGGTTCCAATACAAAATTGGAAAATCTAGGTCCCCTGTGTGCAAGAGATGCGACGAGGACCAAGAGGAGAGCCCAATCCACGTACTCTGTGAGTGTCCTGCTTTGGGAGCGGCAAGGAGAAAGTGGTTTGGCTGGCAGGTATGTACACCAGAGGATATCAGAAGATTCTGCATCAGGTGGGTACTTAATTTCTGCAAAGAGGTAGGTATCCACTAAGCTAGACCTGTGGTAGAGATAGGAAGAGAGTACAAAAGCTACAGCTAAGTGCTCTACACCGATAAGGTCCCTCCGAGTTTTAGTAATAATAATAATAATAATAATAATAGTTCACCGATCCTATGGATGGTTGTTCATGTACAACAATGTCGGCAAGTTGGACCGAAGCCAAGTGGAACTCCACTAGTTCGGTGATCTATGGATGGTTGTTGATGTACAATAATGTCGGCTAGTTGGACCGAAGCCAACTACAACTCCACTAGTTCGCCAATTAAGGCAGAAGGTACTGGAATCTAGGTTGCACACTTAAAATAAGAGGTGAATCCATCGAGGTGGTCCTCTTAAGGCAGGAGGTTCTAGAACCTAGGTGACATTCTCACGACAGACTCTGCAGCCATCTAGGTGCCACTCTTAAGACAGAAGGTGCATGCATCGGAGTGGCCCTCTTAAGACATGTGGTGCAACCATCGAGGTGGTCCTCTCAAGGCGGGAGGTGGTGCAATCTAGGTATCACGTTCAAGGCAGAGGGTGGACCCATCGAGGTGGCACTCTTAAAGCAGAAAGTGCTGCCATTTTTGTACCATTTTAAAGACAGAATTTCAAGCCTTCGAGGTGACTGACTCAAAACAGGAAGTGCTGCATCTAGGTGCTACTTTCAAAACAGAAGCTGTATCTATTAAGGTGGCTTTTGTAAATCAGGGGGTGTTGCCATCCAAGAGTCTTAAGGCGAGAGGAGCTACCATCTAGGTGCCACTCTCAAGACAGAATCTTCAGCCTTCAAGATAACCCAAATAGGGCAGCAGGTACTGGAATCTAGGTGCCACTCTCAAGACAGGAGGTGCAGTATCGAGATGGCCCTATCAAATAAGGAGGTTCTGTATCTAGCTGCTACTTTCTTTTGAAAGAAACAGAATGTGCATCTATTGAGGTTGCCGTTTGAGTTAAGAAGAGGTGCCATCTAAAGGCCACTCGCAAAACAGGAAATCCACCAATCATGGTGGCCCTTTTAAGGCAGGACGTGCTACCATCTAGGTGACACTCTCAAGGCAAAATCTGTAGCCATCAAGGCAGGGGTGGCAGGAGGTCCACTAAATAGTAATTACTATGCTAATGTAAATAAGACGGAGTTTGAAAATTTTTTCTACGATAGCGAACTTCAAACCTACTCGTGTATAGAAAATTCACCAGTTCACGAAGACGATGGGTTACGTTCAATCTCTACATGGGTGGTTGTTGATGTACAATAATGTCGGCTAGTTGGACCGAAGCCCAATACAACTCCACTAGTTCGGTGATCCTATGGATGGTTGTTGATGTACAATAGTATCGCCTAGTTGGACCGAAGCCAAGTACAACTCCAATAGTTCGGCTAGTTGGACCGAATCCAAGTACAACACCACTACATCGGTGATCCTATGGATGGTTGTTGATGTATAATCATGTCAGCTAGTTAAACCGAAGTCAAGTGGAACTCCATTAGTTCACCGATCTATGGATGGTTGTTGATGTACAATAATGTCGACTAGTTGGACCGAAGCCAAGTAGAACTCCACTACTTCACCGATGTATGGATGGTTGTTAATGTAGAATAATGTCAGCTAGTTGGACCGAAGCCAAGTAGAACTCCACTAGTTCACCGATATATGGATGGTTGTTGATGTACATTAATGTCAGCTAGTTAGACCGAAGCCAAGTACATATCCACTAGTTCAGTGGTCCTACGGATGGTTGTTGATGTACAATAATATCGGCCAGTTGGACCGAAGCAAAGTACAACTCCACTAGTTCGGTTATCCTATGTATGGTTGTTGATTTACAATAATGTCAGCTAGTTACACCGAAGCCAAGTAGAGCTCCACTAGTTCACCGATCTATGGATGGTTGTTGATGTACAATAACGACAGCTAGTTGGACCGAAGCCAAGTACAAATCCACTAGTTCAGTGATCATATGGATGGTTATTGATGTACAATAATATCTGCTAGTTAGACCCAAGCCAGGTAGAACTCCACTAGTTCACCGTTCTATGGATGGTTGTTGATGTAAAATAATGTCTACTAGTTGGACCGAAGCCAAGTACAACTCCACTAATTCACCATTCCTATGGTTTCTTGACAGAAAAGCTAGAGTGTTTTTCCAAATGTAACTAATTCTATGCTCCTCATATAAATATGTTTAGTTACTAAAATCCCTTTATGTAGGAAACGAGTTCAACCTTTCTCCGCATTGTGTACTGACCGAAAACCCCGATTAGCCGAAACCCAAACCGATTCCTTTAACTCAAAGTCGACGGTCATATGCGTTTTATCCTTTAAAAAAGTAAAGGATTATCCTTTAAATTTCAATCTAATCTGTGTGCTCGACTCGCCACATACCTTGCAATATTTGTGAGCAGAAATATCGGTAAAATTGACCCGTCACAAAAGGATAGTGTGTACTTTGAACTTTGATTGGACAACTTTATTGACCTTCATGAAATAGGGCATGTGTGCCTAATACCACAACAATTTAAAAATGTTTTAGGTTCTTCCTCTGTTATAGATTAGTTTAGATTCATTCCATCATCTTTACAAGTTAAAAGGAAACCAGCTAATTTCAAAGGTGTGAGTAAGTCTTTAGACTTAGTCACAATTATAGACTTATATATATATATATATATATATATATATATATATATATATATATATATATATATATATATTTTATCTATATATATATATATATATATATATATATATATATATATATATATAATGTTTATAACTAAGTATTGTAGATTTAGCTAATATTAGGATGACCTATGTATAATTTTCTAATGCAAGCTTTGTGTGTTGAGAAATTGCGTACCATTATTACTACTTAGTGTGTAGCGTACTTTAGAAGAGATCAGTTGTCTCTACTCCAACAGAATGTACATCTGTTGGATTTATAAAGCATAATTTTGTAACAATTTCAACTTTAAGTTAATCTACATTTTTAAAGATTTATACAAATAAAATCATTTTTGTTAATAGCCTTTCGTGCTTGTAAAACACGTAATATATATATATATATATATATATATATATATATATATATATATATATATATATATAATAACCTAACATTTATTTAAACGTTTTACCTCTAGATTATATCGTAACTACCTTACTTTTCTATAGTCACACCTTCAAGTTTCTAAATTATTAACAATCATATATATTTAGCATCACTTGCATTTATTCATCTGCCATCTAATTATTACAAATTATACCAAATTACATTAATACGATGCAGTGACAAAGATTGATTATTTAACTAATACTACAATTACTAAAAAGGTGGTCTCTTGGGGCTTGACTTAAATACAATAAGGTTTAATAACTACAGTGGCAAATTTCTGTTACTCTTGGGTCATTATTGTAAGATTTTCTACAAAGTCAAAAGTGGTGAAAAAAAACATTCATTTATAAAAAGGCTATGAATTTAAATTGGTTCTGAGTTTACGAATGAAAACATGTCTGTTGCCTAAATTTAATGTAAGAAAGATTGTACTTATTATTTGCGTTCTTGGAATTCCAGAAGTCGTTGGCTGGTTAACTGCTTCACTGAACTTTTACACAATAATTAACTTACTTCTCTATTTTCGTTACTATCTGCCTAATTCCTTCTCGTTCACATTTAAATTTCTACACATAAATAATTAACAATTCCTTTTACATTTTCCTAACCTTTTCTAAATTAATTTACCCCTTTTAATTTTTTGGGGGGAACTTCGAAGTGTCCAGACGTATTTGAGGGGGGGGGGGGTAAATGTTTTAGGCAACATTTAAAAGTGGTAAATTTTTGTAGAAGAATTAAGGAAATTGTTAAAAGCGTAAATGTTTTAGAAGGGTAAAGGCAATTGCTAAAGATAATTTATTAGTTATTTATGTATAGAAATTCTAATAGTGTGACGAGTAATGGATCAGGCAGGTATTTAAAAAAATATGGAAATAAGCTATTTGTTTTGTAGACGTGCAGTGAAGCAATTAACCGAACAACGGTTTCAGTGAATTCCAGGAACGCAAACAATAAGTACAATCTTTCTTATATTAAATTCAGCCAAGAGAATTATAAATTAATAACTTTAGATCCAATTTAAATTCACCGCCTTTATAAAAATCAATGTAGATTTTTCCAACACTCTCTTCTTTTTCGAATATCCCCTAATTACGACCAGAGAGAAAGAACACTGCATTTATTAAACTTTATTGTATTAAAAGCCTAAAGCCACAAGAGTCCACCTATGTAGTAATTGTAGTATTAGTTAAGCAATAAACCCTTGTCACTGCACCATAATAATGTATTTTAAGGTATAATTTGTAATAATTGAATATCAGATAAATAAAAATATGGTAAATTTATAAGATTGTTAATTATTTATTTAACCCTGAAGTTTGGCTATAGATAGGTAAGGTATTTATAATACAGTCTAGAGGTAAAACAAGAAAATTACCTTTAGGTTATAAGGTGTATATATATATATATATATATATATATATATAACTTTCTGTCATATTTCACTAAATTGTACAATTATTTATTGATATACAATGGCAAATCAGCAACAATTGGTTTTTAACAAATACATTTCCAATAATGCAATATATTTAACAGGCATAGGACGAAAATCTCTTCATTTTTGGTTTTCGGAGTCTCAACCTTTACGAAGAAAGGTCCTTACCACCAAAACATACGAGTATGTTGCTAATAGCAACCGTTGATAAATGCGATTAGATTCGACGTTTCAGTAACTCTTATTATATGTATAAACTTATTCTTATGTAAATAAGTTTATGAATTTTATTAAAAATTCATAAACAATTTACTAATGTGGAATGAATTTTCTCTCTAGTTTTAGCTATGACTGTCATTTCTAGTTTTGGCTATGACTAGCAAAAACACAGGTCTTTACTTACTGAGTTTAGTTTAGCGATGGATCATAACAATTTAAGAAATATAATGTATGTATAAATGCATATATATATAGATAATGTATTATTATATTATAATTAACACACGATTTACTCTCTTGAAGTAACAAAGTGGACGAAAGATGTACATAAATTTGGGAAGGACGAGTGATATTATATGAAGAAGACATTTTTCGTTTATGCAAATACAACTTGCAGTTGATTAAATATTCCATGAATAATGAGATTAAAATCTGCTAAACCCGACAAGGCGGCATTGTTTCTACCATATAGGCTCAGGCAGAGTATGTAGTAGCGGGTTTTATCTGTGACGTCGGTTTTGTAATGAAACTCACTAAGCGGGAATTACGCTGGCAATCTGAGCTCGGCTTGCTTGGCCAGATATTTGTCAATAGAAAATTAAAGTATTTGAAACAAACGTCAATGTAAAAACAAATATCTTGTGAGGAAAGGTCGAGTTACCTATTGTTGAATGTCAATGAGAAGAATTATATATGATGATTTGTTTAAAGTGAGGACAGGCTTGTACCCACGAGTTAGGAGTGCAAAGCTTGATATATAGCGACTTGATTACGTCACCATAGGGAGAATCAATGGTTGAAATAAAGCTTTAAATAAGATAAATTTCCTAATAAAATAATAATAAATATTTATTATTAATTAAATAAATTTAATAATACAAATTATTGAAATTTAAAAACATATTTTTTTAAAATAAAATTTAGAGTAAAATTGTTTAGTTAACTGTACCCTTGTTAATTCCTTCCTTAGAAAGAAGATAAAGGAAGATAAAATGAACAAAGACCTGTCTAAGGAAGAAACACGAAGCTCTAATACACTGGTAAGTGGACAACTTCTTCGTTCTATCACGTCTTGAAGAAATCCCTGTAATCCTTATCAGAAAGTGTATTAAACATATCCATTCCAATAGAATTATATGTTCAACAAAGATACACTTAATCCGGAATGTTTACTTTTGTATTACTTGCGACCAGACCTTTTGTTAACTAAAGGTTGTTGAATTGCGTTTCTTCCAAGTGTAAGGTAACAATTTAACAACCTTGAGTTAACAAAAAGTCTAGTCGCAAGTAATAGCAAAAGTGTAATAAGTAATTAACAACCAGCGCGTCATGAACAGCAACAAGATTCCGGAATGTCTGTTTGAAATTAAAAATGTATACTGAATTGAGTCTGCTTCTGAGCCCACGATGTACAATTTGGCAGAAGGTTTTCGGAGAATAAACAACTTTATTTAGTATATTGTTGCAAGACTAGTATAACTGACGCAAACTTTTACAGCAAGTGGTTCAATTTGCGGAAATGATGCGACCGCTCGTTAAAACTCTTCTCGTCCATAAATTGAATCCATGTTGTCTATTATACGACTGAGTGTATAAGGATAGAAACACAGCTTCGAAATGCAATGACTAAAGCATAAAAATGAAAGAGATTTGGAAATGGAGTAGAAACGTAAACTAGGCGTGGTCAATTTATTTATTTTTAGTAAAAAGCGACTTAGTTGTGAAATTAATATAAGATTCAAGTAAATTTGTTTTGAAGAGTAGGGTAAAGGTGGGCAAAGTGACCATCGGGTATTTTTCTGCTGTACAGTGCTGGGCACTACCCGAACGATGTCAACTATTTCATATGACAGTGCAGTTCTTGAATCATATTGTGCAGATCGAGTTTAGTTGGAAAAAGTTATTAAGTTTTTTGTGTGTTTTAGCCCCTGCTGATCTTAGGTACGTGCTTAAAAATACTTGATGCAGTTATTATTATATCATCTTTTCATAATTAATGAAGTCACATACAATATCTTCACTTACAAATTGATATGTTTTAATTAGACTTGATTTTACTAGTTTGGCCTCCACAATCCAGTTTATGTAATGGCGTCAAAGAGGGCAAAGTGGCCACGCATGGCCGCTCTTTATGGCCACATTGCCCGACAGACAAGTAACCCAGTAACTGGTGTCTTGTCTTTTTAGTAAAGCCTTCTTAAATGTAGCAGTTCCTACTACTGACGTTAGACGGTTTCAAAAGTGTGGGATCGTCCCGATTAATAGGAATGTCTTCAGTAATCTGGATTTTACAGTAGCATTGACAATAAAAAATCCCGTTTTATTGGGCACGAGTGAAGCACATCTGCTACTGCGATTTCCTTCAATAGCTCACAGCTCAGCTCATCATTTTTCTCTGCATCATCATAAAAGTCGCAGATCAGCTATTCCAAAGGCTACACAGTCTCTTGCTGTGAGACCAGTAGATATTCGGGCTCCATCTTCGACCAAATCTCCGCTCGTTGGGTCAGGAGAACCAAAGACTTCATTTGTAGTGCTACCTAAATAATGAAACAACCCGGAAGCCAGTTGATTTACAGTAAGTCCTAGAAACATAATACCAGTTCCAAACGCTGTATCAGCAAACGTCCAAATAAACGAAAAAATGTGACGACAGCAGTTTTAACATAAAGTTCTTACAAGATAGGCCTAATGACTGTGAAAATAGAAAATGAAGAAAAGGAAAGTAATTGAGAACAAATTTAAAGAGCCAACAAAATTGTAAAGAGTGATGAAAATATAAGAGAAGGAAAGAAAAAATTGAACTATGCAACTAGGATCTTGTTCAAAAACTCCGAAGACAGTGATTTCGATTGTAATGTTTATGGTGATTGTTTCTTTAAGTCAAAAGGCACTGAAGGTTGGATACGTTGCTCAAGCTGTTTACGTTGGGCACATGACGATGCGCTGGTGGGAAATAGAGGATAATGACTTTGTGATATTTGTAACAAAAGAGGCCCACAAGCTAAGACAAAATATCATAAGTAGCTTTAGTATATGTGCTTATAAATTAAAAATGAATGTTCAACTATTGGTTTTGGTCAAACAATGTATAAAACAGTTAAAATTAAATATTGTTGCTTAATATAATATTTTAAAGTTATTATTGTTTTTAGACTTTGTAGATGCAAGGAATATCAGTAATACATCTCAAACGTAATAAGATATGGCCATTAAATTATTGTTTCTTGAAGGCAACATATTGAATTTAATATTACCACAGATAAACCTGAATTTAATTATTTTTTATATTGTACAGAAACAGTTCTTCTTTAGAGTGGCCACTTTGCCCAGCCTTCTCCTACATCGATTAGATTTAGATTTAATGAAATCGCTAGTTTTATGGCCTGAACGATTCCACTCCTGTTACCTGTTCAAATTACTGTACAATTAATATCATACAAATTTCCACATGAAAACTTAAAACACACTCAAATATAACACATTTGATATTACTAGGTGGTTAATTAAGGGGTGTTATTTTTAAAATTCGCATCAAATTTAGGATAAATATAACCTAAATCTCGTATTTTAAAAACATTACCTAAAATGAAATTAAGCTTGATTTAGACTTTTACACATGATGATCGATCAACTACTTAACTAACTAAATTATGAAAATTCGTTTTATTTGTAAATGAAATTTTTAATGGATATCACAGACAATAGCATATATTTTCCTGTTATTATATGCGTTATGTTGAAAAGCCTTTTTTTCCGCTTCTAAAAACAAAGCAAAGAACGAAAGGCATTACCTAAAACATAATAAAAACTAAAAATAAAGAAAAATAAAAAATACGAGATTGGAAATGTTTATTGTTTTAAAGAGAAACAAGAGTGTGGATTAAAATTTTAAAACTGGGATGACAAATGTAAAACAATGAGACTTATGCATTCCACAGACTCGAGCCCACAGAGAACACTTATCTCTGATGTTACATTCTGGCTCTGCTTTAAGCCAACGTAATAAATCATTCATGTTTAACTTGTGCTTAGAATGCTAGACTCGTGTTTTATTTCACACATTTGTTTTCGCCACAAAACCGTTTTACGAGGAGTCGGGAAGCGGTTCTTTTGGGAGCTATGTGTTTTAGAAGTACATTCATTTCATTTTTTAAGAGAATTAAGTGTAAAGTTCACTCAGATTAGTACGTTTAGAATAACTACTTTCAAAGTAGCCAGTTTCAACATCGCTATTGAAATGTTTATTTCTAAAATAAAATCTTTGTGTTTAAAACCAAGCTATAATTCAAAACCGACCAAAAAGACAAAATATTTTTAAAAAATTTGTAATTAAGAGGTCAGGCACAACTGTACATATATTGTACTCGTGGATCTCTTGAAATTATGTTGAGAGTTGCATACTGTGTTGTTACCTCAAGAAATCGGCAAGTAAATAACCCATATGAAGATCATCCCCTCATCATCATGCTGACAGTGGGCGTTGGTTCGATTGAATCAAAGTATTTCTCTAAATATATTATTTGTTGACTGTGTATGCAATTACATATCTTCTTTTAATTCTGCTGTTTTGTTTGCATTCGTCTATCTCCAAACTCTTCTATAATTTAATTTTTGCTTAAAACATTTACCCTGTATGCGGATAACTCTACCGTTCACACTATCCCTATATATGTATATATACACACACACACACACACATATATATATATCTATATATATATATATATATATATATATATATATATATATATATATATATATATATATATACATCCCGCTATCAATATGGCAGCATTTCATTTTGCAACCATTTGGCAGCCACTAGAAAGAGTGGAGTATATATGTTTTTCGTCGTGCATAATTTATTTCTAATAAACATGATACTACTCCATTTACTTTAATTCAATAAAACCTTAAAAATACAAAATTTACTGAAGTACTATCAATACGGCAGCATTTCATTTAGGCATCAATATGGCAGCCAGTGTATATTTTCGTTCAGTCTAATAACAATATGGCAGCCGGTATGTATATTATTCCCACGCTACTAACGATACGAGAACCAACAGTGTTGCCACTATGGTGCGACTGTCTTACTAGTCAAATGTTTAGATTGTAAGACACTGTGTGTGAGTAATCACGGTGAAAACATAAACATTAGAATGTCCCTTCTTCATTTCAGCTGGCCAATTATTTACTCAACTCACATAAGTCCTGGTTGTTAGTTTTCATAAACGTGTACAACTTTCGAAAGCTGACGGGGATACAAGTGTGTGTCTCTACGGGAGTAGCTAAAGGATCAAATAGGGTAAAATATCAGAACCCAAAAAAGCTAGGAAATAATCAATTGGGGTGTTTTTAAGGATGCTGAGTCCTCTACTGTGAACAAAATTAAACGGGGATGAACGGGTGGGGCTCTATCCCCGGATGGGGTTAAATAGGCGATCCTCATCCTCATCATTGGGAGTAGCAAATGATGAATTGGAGTATAAATGTGAGAAGGCAAAACAAAGCTAGAATATGATCAATCGTAGTGTTTTGGAGGTGGCTGAGTCCAATACCGCCTTCCATATTAATCGGGAATGCAAGGATGTGGCTCTACGGGAGTAGAAAAGGGGTGAATTGGGGTACAATTTTCAGAAGGCAAAAAAAAACAATTGAAAATGATCATTCGAATGGGTTTTAATGGTGCTGAGTCTTTCATTGTTATCGAACGTCAATGGGAATACACGGGTAACCATCCATGGGAGTAGCAAATAATGCATTGGGGTATAATGTGAGAAAGCAAAAAAAAAAACTAGAAAATGATCAAACATAGTATTTTGGAGGATGCTGTGTCCAATACCGCCTACAATATTAAACGGGGATGCTCGGTGGTTGCTCTACGAGAGTAGGAAATTGGTAAATTGGGGTAAAATTGTCAGAAGGCAAAAAAAAAATATATAAATTGATCACTCGGGAGGTTTTGGAGGGTGCTGTGTCTTGTACCGTTATCGAACGTCAATGGGGATGCATGGGTGATTCTCTATGGGATTAGCAAATGATGAATTGGAGTATACATGTGAGAAAGCAAAACAAAGCTAGAATACGATCAAACATAGTGTTATGGAGGTGGCTGAGTTCAATACCGTCTTCCATATTAATCGAGAATGCACGGATGTGGCTCTACGGGAGTAGAAAAGGGGTAAATTAGGGTACAATTGTCAGAAGGCAAAAAAACAATTGAAAATTATCATTCGGGTGGGTTTATTGGTGCTGAGTCTTTCACCGTTTTCGAACGTCAATGGGGATACACGGGTGACCCTCTATGGGAGTAGCAAATGATGAATTGGAGTATAATTGTGACAAGGCAAAACAAAGCTAGAATATGATAAATCGTAGTGTTTTGGATTGTGCTCAGTAGAATACCGTCTTCAATATTATACGGGGATGCACGGGCATGGCTCTACGGGAGTGGAAAGAGTGAATTAGGGTAAAATTGTCAGAAGACAATAAAACAATGGAAAATGATCATTCGGGTGAGTTTTAATGGTGCTGAGACGTTTACCGTAATCGAACGTCAATCTGAATACACGAGTGACCCTCTATGGGAGTAGCAAATGATGAATTGGGAGTATAATTTTGAGAAGGAAAAAAACTAAAAAATGATCAATCGTAGTGTTTTGTAGGCTGCTGATTCCAACACTATCTACAATAACAAACGTGGATACGCGGGTGTGGCTCTACGGGAGTAGAAAATTGTTAAATTGGGGTAAAATAGTCAGACGGCAAAAAAATATATATATAATGATCACTCGGGGGGTTTTAATGGTGCTGAGTCTATTACCGTTATCGAACATCAATTGGGATATACGGGTGATCCTCTATGGGATTAGCAAATGATGAATTGGAGTATAGACCTAATTGTGAGAAGGCAAAATAAAAGCTAGAAAAAGATCATTCGTAGCGTTTTTTGAGGGTGCTGAGTCCAATACCGTCTACAATAATAATCAGGGATGCACGGGTGTTTCTCTACGAGGGTAAAAAATTGGTAAATTGGGGTAAATTGTCAGAAAGCAAAAACAACAACAACAAAAAATAGAAAATGATCACGCGAGACGTTTTGGAGGGTGCTAAGTCCAATACCGTCATTAATATTATACGGGGATACACGGGTGTGGCTCTACGGAATTAGAAAAGAGATGAATTGGAGTTAAATTGTCAGAAGGGAAAAAAAGAATAGAAAATGACCACTCGGGGGGGGGGGGGGTTATTGGTGCTGAGTCTTGTACCGTTACCGAGCGTCAATGGGCATACAAGGGTGATCCTCTATGGGAGTAGCAAATGATAAATTTGAGTATAAATGTGAGAAGGCAAAAAAAGGTAGAAAATGATCAATCGTAGTGTTTTGGAAGGTGCTTAGTCCAATACCGTCTTCAATATTAAACGGGGATACAAAGGTGTGCCTCTACGGGACTAGAAAAAGTATGATTTGGGGTAACATCAGCAGAAGACAAAATAACAAGAAAAAAATGATCACTCGGGTGTTTTTAATGTTGTTGTCTTTTACAGTTATCGAACATCAATGGGGATGCACGGGTAGTAGCAACTCTATGCTAGTTTTAACTGGTGAATTAGGGTAAAAATTTCAGAAGGTAAAATAAAGGTAGGATATTATGACTTGTAAAGTGAAAGATTCAACCAAATAAGATTTTATTTTGGTATTTTTATCTTTTGGAGGGAATGAACTAGCTGAAGTAAATAGATACTATCATGAAGTAACTATCATGGTCCCTGTCACACGATTAAAACTGATAATACTGAATGATGTGGTCATCCTTCAGAGATCGAAAATAAACATTACACAAACACGTTCATTACGGGTTCGATCCCAGGCGCTAATTGGTCATGTGTTACAATGTGAAATTTATACCGCCATTTCTCCATCTACTTTCAACGTACAACCACACGGGACGTCTCTTTACAATCAGTTTCGTTTCGGCTACAATAGTACATAGTTGTCTTAAGTTGTTTTAGAAATTGTCACATTGATTGTTACAATTCTATTATTTGTTGTTATTTTTAATATGAATTAACGAAATGAACCTTAACACACTTATTTTTTTTAATAAAAACAAATGTCTGCAAATAAATTTATACCCTCAATTTAAGTCATTTCTTTAGTTAGGTTAGTACACACGGCACTGTCTTATAAAAGGTATTACTCTCTTTGACGTATGTTTGGTAAAAAAAGGAGACACTTGTTAAATCTATGCCTAACGGGTCGCGTTCCTCGTGTCGGTTTTTTCCAGGTCATTGCAAAAAATTAAAATTAATAAATCCACCTCCGCTAGGTTGCTATTTTAAAATTTCCCCGCCCTATTGAAGGTGTTCAGTGCTCTGTCGAATTTTAGGAATAGTTCTCCAGTTCTGTCAGTAAACATAGTGTCATAGTAACAAAAATACGGGAGTGCATGCAGAAGATTGTATTGTGAATCAGCAGGTTAGGTGTAGACCGGTATCCATCGATCCTCTGGATTGATTACATGTTTTCAAAACCCTCAATAGATCTGCAACTAAATGAACGGTTTCATCTTTAACAATATTCAATCTAGATTTCCAGGCGTGCACTGCACGGGATAAAGGCCAAGTACGAATTCAACTTTTTTCTTCTGAATTTCTCATTTAATTATCAGTCTCAGAGTTAGTACACTAACTCCTCCTATATCCTTACTTTACGAAAGTACATTTATTCTCATTTCATTTATTTTATCTCATTGAGTTTTCTGCCACAATTTTTAAATTCTATTTATTTCGTGTTACAATCTTTTAAGAGTTTTTGCAGTTTAAGAACGATTTTGCAGAATTTTCAGACTAATACATCAAATTTTCTTCTACATTTCTTCTTCAGTGTATTAAAAAAATGAAAATTTCAATTTAAGTTTTTACTGCTTGTAAAAAAATAATAAAGGATAAGTAAAGGGTTGGCATAAAGTTTATTTACAGTAAGTTTTTAAAGTTAGGCCTATAGTAGAAAAACAACAAATATTGTATCACCTTTACCTCAGGTAGGTAACCAAAAAAATCTATCTATATAACATTATAAATAAAAGAAGGCTTTTATTTGGTCGAATCCCATCTAATGTTAATTTCTTGTTCACGTAGGCCCATTGAACACATCTATATTTTATTGGTTCAAACGAGTACAAATTACCATTTTCGGATAAAAAAAATTAAATATTGAAATAATAGTATTTCTGTACTTACGACAGCCAAATATAACAAAAAAACTGTTTTATTTTTCTGTGAGCATATGCTTTAAAAGGGTGCATATAGTATTCTAACAAGGCGTAAAATTTTCACGAAGATGTGACATTTTAGTGCCAATACCAATCAGTATAAACATTTTACCAAGATAACAGCAAAACATTTTAAGTATTTATTCAAGGATTCGTGTATCATAGGTGGTTTTGTGCCAATAAAACTAGAGAGCAGTTTAGGCGGCTTAGGCAATGGTAAATATACTTCTTTACTTCTACATCTTTAAAGAATATAATATTATGTGAGGATATAGTTCTTCCCAATGTATATTGCATTGTAGCTAGGCATCTGGGTGAAAAACGATTTCGGTTAGCAATGTAATACATCTATTTTATTTATCCACCATATTTGATTTGTCATAAGTTATTATAGGTACAATTGTGTTTGAGTAAAGCCTATTTTTTCTAGAAGTTCTTCTTTAACTACATTCATTAAATTTTCCTGGTAGTCGTTGTTGCCAGGTTAAAAAAAATTATTTAATTCCTGCCTTAGATATGTTATTAAAGGATGACATTTCACCTTGATTGTGATGTTACTTTCATCAAGACACGTTGAATGCACCTGAAAATATATCTGATAAGATTTAAGTAAATTTTAATCTTCTTCTTTAATTCTATCTTTAACCGTATCCCTCCTGGTATCTACAATTTGATTTATTATTATTATTATGGTGAAAAAATTTACAAATATTTTGACGAATACAGCTGAGGAAACGGTCTTCAAAAATTACCTGTAAAATAGCATTATGCAGAGTGGCATAATGAAATTAGTCACTATGATGGTATTTCTTGTTAAAAAAACAAGACGTATAAGATAATTACTGTTTTGTAGATTTTTTTCACTTTAAAAAATCTCTCCGTTCTTCGGTCGACATGTTACATACATTTTTATAGTTTGTATCAGAATGATTTTAGTTCGTTCGGCTGTGTCTGATCTCAAGACAAAGTCTGCTAATACTCAATCCCTTCTCAAAACTGTCTCTTTTGTTTATATATTTTACGAATCCTACCACTAGCAATACCAGTTAATAAATAACTCCTAATTACAAACTTAATATTTCAATTTGAATATTCTCTATTTTTCGTTGATAGAAAATGACTTCAGTTAAGCAACCCTAACCAAGAGCTTATAAAACGTTTTGTAGTCAATCTTTAGACGTTGATAATCATAAATATTTACTACCGATGATCACGGTAATTTTTCACTATACTTTAGATTTACTGATATTTTGCTCATAATCTCGTTTTATTTTTATGGTAGGCGAACAAAAAGACTATCTTGGGCGTCCTGATAAAGATTACAACGGGCATCGGCTTTTTTGTAGCTATAATTGCCGACACTTAGTATGGTATTTATATCGTATGGTATCCCCGCAAGCAAGATTCAGTACAGTAGTCTTGAAGAGCCAAGCAACATAATTTATGTATGTACTGTAATCAATAAAGTTCTACATACGTATTTTGTGCATTCTTAATTATAGTATTAGGGTTCATTAGAACTCCTGTTTTTTTCTAGTGTACAGGAATCTATTTCCGTGTAATCCAAGTTTTCGGTAATCCGACGGTGTCTCGGTCCCACCTACCTCGAATTATCCATGCACTACTGTATTTTTTTCCGTACCAAAGATCACCATACTTAAAACAGTTTTTCATGCAACTCTAAAGTGAGTGAAAATCCCATAGACATTAAAGTTACTCTTGGGACTAGAATATCGAGGATAAACATAATAGATTTATTACATTGCTTACCGAAAACGTTTTGATTCCTAGCTACACTGCAATATACATTGGGAAGAACTATATCCTGACATATAATCTTCAGAGATGTAGAAATAAAGAATTTTAAATATTTATCATTGCTTAAACCACCTGAGCTGCTATCTAGTTTAATTAGCCTATTAACACCTATGATACATGTATCCTTAAATAAGTACTTAAAATGTTTTGCCCTTATGGTCATAGAATGTGTGTATATATCCACGTGTTCTATCTTTGCTACATTATTTATATTTTTCAAACGATTTTTGAGTGTTTTGGATGAAACAAATATATATAATGTTATTATTGATAAAAATGATGTTGTATGGCCTATAAATAACGCTAGTTCTTTAATACCTTGGTCATTCATTTGGAAGAGTTGAGATGTTGTTGCCAAGTGTTTAATTAGAGTCCTCAATGTGAGTACTCCAGGAATTTTAAACATGCTATTTTAGCTTGCTTTCGTAAAATTTTATAAACAATTATGGGTTTACTGGTATTTGTGTTTGCAAACACGCAAGCGTTATCGTCAAGAACGGAATTATTTCTTGAACCTATTAGCATATAAATATAAAATCCTAATATAAAAAAAATCTCATAAAAATTGACACTCGGTAGTTTTTGAGACTGTACCACTCCCCATATATTACATTTGTCAATTCCTTTGAACATACACTGTTGTTTCGCTGGAAAGGACATACAGCTGTGGATTCGCTACCTTATCTTGGAGAGAAGTATGCTATGTATTTACAGACACAATTGTAATATGGAAACATAAACAGCCGACACTCCGAAAGCCATTCTGACGCGTTTGTTTATTTGAAGGCAGACCAAACTTATCTTAATGTTCCGGTTAATGCATCTCATAATTTTCCCTTGGGGCTCTCAGATACTATAGGATCGATAAAGTATTCATTTTTTAACTTGACTTGCTTTTCAAATTAATTGTCATAGCATCTCTATCCGATTTTAAGATTCTAAAAGTAACTATTTGCTGTATATTGTTACAATTTGGTAACATTGCAAACATGTTAACACTAGTCTGAAACACATGTATGAACAGATGTAACACTTAATATGGCCTACGCCATATATATTCACTAAAAGTTAATACCAATGTATTCAATAAACATATTAATAAAATAAAACATAGACTACCAATGGCTAAAGTCGAGGATAGAAACAAATGTTTCCGTCTTTATACGACCATTTTGACGTTGGGAGAATACCATAAATTTACGTTTACGCCGTATGTAAATGAGAGAAAGGGATGGAAAAGATAGAATGCAGAAAGACAGTTTTTTGGGCCATCGTCCACGAGAGTACTTGTGAAGTGCGAGCCTTTATCTTTGTTTGGCTTGGACCTATGTTTGTTTACACCGGACAGCCTGATATCGTAATATAAACTGACAACACTCGCACAGATGTCATTTAGGTTCTTGTATACAATACAAAGATTAACGATGGATGATTCAGTATTTATTAACTACTACTGCAACTACCGTCCTGCATTTTCTGTCACAATAGTACTGCCGTTGTAGCTCACAGGCACGAAATGCCTAAGTGTGATTTATTGTGTGGTTTAACAATTTATCTTGCATTTACTTTATAAAAATTGTTTTTGAATATTCTGATTGCCTGTGCCTAGTATGGTAAACGTAGTTTTATGAGAGCAGTCATATTTTATTTACTAATTGAAAACTGTAGTAATTAAAACCTACCGATTTTAGCGCAGCTTAGCTAAAAAGACTTATAATCGCACGATAATTAACATACACTAATTATTTCTTGTTCACTGATTGTACACACTTAACTCTATATGCAAGATATCATTTGACACATTATAAGCTTTATTTATTGAAACTGGCATTAGAAATAATAACTCAATTTTGACAGCAGTATTTACACAGCGGCTCAGAACATTCTAGACATATTGGCTGTACAAAGACATCTTACAAAGTGTAACTAGTCTTTTTATATTTTGTTGCTAGACAAATTCTACATTGTTTATAACAATTTATCTATACAAATAGAAAAATTTGTAAATTTCTGGAGGTTGCAGTTTTTTGAAATCATTTTCATCGTCTGATGCACTTCGTTGAGATTCGGTAACATGATCTTTTGCTCAACTACTTCTTCACTCTGTTGCACAATTCCCCTATTCTCTTTGATGCCTTCTAAAAGTTGGCCATTAGATACAGCACCTGAATCACTGTCTTCTTAGGCTAACCCGCCGCTGATGATCAGGCACGATGACGGTAGTTGAAGATTTAGCTTGGAATTTGTAGATATTGGCATAACAGGTTTTCTGGATATATAAGCTGATAAAGATAAGTCAATGAAATGATGTGGGTCAACAAAGTCTCTTTGTCGTTTATTCTAAGTTGTATAAAGGTTGAAAATATATAAGGTTTACTTATTTATATTTTTTTTTTAAATTTATGGTTATAGTAGAATTGTTTTCATTAACGGATGGTTTAAAGTCACTCCGCTGCCCCCGCTAACGATACCATCCTTTTTAAAATAACAAAAGGAAATAACACGAAAAGAGAAGAAAATTAAATACGCGAATGAGAAAACAAACATAAATGTTTAGATAGTCTAAGTAAAATTGGAAAGAAAATATATGACAATTAGGTAGACAAAATACATTTTAAAAAAAATTAAATGAAATTTTTTTTTTTTAAATTATCAATTTGGGACAAACGGTTAACTTTTCAAGTTGAATCTTTCAAGCATACAGTCTTTAAAATTCTTAAAGCACATGGACAGGCTGCATTGAAACACTGCCCCAAGTTATAAAGATTAGTTTGACAGACATGACGTAAACAAACGTGCTAGAACTGCTATCGGAGTGCCACCTGTTTATGTTTTCATATCACAAACATTTCTGTAAAGAGTTGTAGCATAACTTCTGTCCAAGACAAGGTCGCGAACCCGACTCTTTCTGTAGGTTATGTTGCATAGTTGGAAACATGCCAATTTCGGGCGATTTATTGTCAATGGGATATATACCCCAAATCACCTCTTTGTAACCCCGTACATCCCCAACGAATTTTGATGACAAGGGACTAGGACCTTCGAAAATCTTCGAATGCGCATTTTTGGGCAATATTTTAGATTCTGGCAAGTTTTACCTCAATTCACCCACAGCGACACCCGCAGTCCCTTCCCGGATTGTGCATGGCCAATTTCGGTGCTAGGATTAGACTCAGCATTATTAAAAACCTCGAGTGATCATTTTATAACGATCTCTTGGCCTCTGACCTTTTTACCCCAATTCTCCCTTTGCTACTCCCGTAGAGCCCACAACCGTCCAGCCCTGGTGTCCTTCGATGACGGTATTGAATTCAGCATCATCAAAAGCCCTAAGGTAGTTATTTATCTGACAATTTCACCCCAATTTATCCCTTTGGTACTTGTTTAGAACCATCGCATGTCCGGCGACGGCATTCAAATCAGCCTCCTCTAAAACCCCCGAGTGGTAAATTTCAAGTAAATTTTTGACTTTTGACATTTTTACCCCAAATCATCCCTTTGGCACTCACGTAGAGTCACATACGTCCATCCCCGGTGACTTTCGATGACGCCATTGAATTCAGCACGCCCGTCTAGATGACGTCATTGAATTTAGCATCCTCAGAAACCCCCGAACGGCTTTTTTCCCGCGATTCTTAGGCATCTGACATTTTGACCCTAATTCAACCCCTTTGGTGCATAGGTTTAGCCTCACCAGTACATCCCCGGAGACTTTCGATGACGACATTGAATTCAGCATCCTCTAAAACCTCCGAGCGGATATTTTCCAGCGATTTTTTGACTTGTGATATTTTCACCCCAATTCACACCTTTGGTACTCGCGTGGAACCACACCAATGTATAGCCGGTGACTTTCGGTGACGGCATTGAATTCCGCCTCATCATAATTCCCCGAGTTGATATTTTGTAGTATTTTCTTTTACGTTTGACATTTCTACCCCAAATCATCCCGTTGGCACTCACGTAGAGTCACATACGTCCATCCCCGGTCACTTTCGATGGCGGAATTGAATTCAGCATCCTCAAAAAACCCCGAGTGGTTATGTCCCAGCGATTTTTTGACTTGACTTTTTCACCCCAATTTACCCCTTTGGTACTCGCATGGAACCACATCAGTGCATCCCCGGAGACTTTCGGTGACGACATTGAATTCCGCCTTACCAAAAACCTCCGCGTGGTTATTTTCTAGTTATTTTATGACTTTTGACTTTTTTTACCCCAAATCATCCCTTTAGTACTTACGTAGAGTCACATCCGGTCCATCCCCGGTGACTCTAGATAACGCAATTGAATTTAGCATCCTCAAAAACCCCCGAACGGTCATTATCCCGCGATTCTTAGGCATCTGGCATTTTTACCTTAATTCAACCCCTTTGGTACATGGGTTTAACCTCACCAGTACATCCCCGGTGACTTTCGATGACGACATTGAATTCAGCATACTCGAAATCCCCCGAGTGGTCACTTTCCAGCGATTCTTTGTCCAATTCAAATATACACATTACGTAGTACGATTGATATCTATGTGGATGCCAGCAATGTTGCCAAGTTTGTGGCTGCCATGATGTTAGAGAATGGTTGAAATATACAGTAAATTTATATACAGGTAGCGACCATGCTGCCCCTGGCGGAAATGTTACGAACTTGTGATATACAAATCCCGTTCATCCTGCTATCAATACGAGTACCAATTCGTTATTACAAATTATTTTTTAAAAATTCAGAACGACCATAGAACTTTCAAATACAGTATAGCTCCAATAAAACACTTCTTTTTACACTTATTGACATGATTTTTATTTCGATTATTGTCAAAGGGTGTTACATTATCATGGATTACTATGTAATCCGTGATACGGCTGCCACAAGTACCCAGCTGCCAGTTTGAATGCAAAGTGACCAATGTATGGTCTCCGTATTGTTAGCAGGCTGTATATATATATATATATATGTATATAAATATAAAATACGTTTTCTTGTTTAATAATTTAAAACAACACAGGTTATTCAAATACAAGAATATTTATTATTTGATATCTAAAGCTTTTCGTTGGCAAACAGAAAAGCTTTGGATATAAAATAATAAATATTCTTGTATTTGAATAACCTGTGTTGTTTTAAAATATATATATATATATATATATATATATATATATATATATATATGTAGCTTTGCAACACTGTTTTCTAGTATTCACTTATCACTTTCACTATATGTACTTAAACGAATGATTTATGACTCCAACCAAAATGTAACAATGGCTAAATCCTCTTCGTTGGTACTTTAGTACGCTATCTTGGTAACTCCTTTCTTAATATTTCTACTGTATATTAAAATTTTGAATACTAACTAAATTTATACTATATGCCTCATATATACCAGATGTATACTATATGTTTATATGTTTATTTGTTATGTACATATGTGTATATGTTCATGTTATAATATAGTTTCAATTTTCAATAGGTAATAAAATTTTTATTCATCCACTTAGGTTTCAACAAAATTTTTTTCTTGTAGTGGGTGACGTTGATAATAGAGATTTTCCAAATATTAATTCAATAAGTAAATTTATTGAATGAATTTTAGTTTTATACACGAGAAAACGTTTTTTGTAGTTATTTCCTACCATTTGTCTTAAAATAACTTTTAACATAGAATTTCATAAAACAGCTGATTTTATGTTATAGGCTAGGTTGCAGAACAACTATTTAGCACAACCCATAGGTTATGTCGTTTTATTGATAGTAATTGTAATTATTTAATACAAAGCAAAAATGAAATATTTCTTTGTTGACTTATATAGGAATTTACTTTAAACATTTTTGTATATATTACGTTATATATAAAACAACTTGTCTATGTGGTTCTGTATTTATAACGCCATGACAGCTTAACTAGAAGATTGTAATTCCCATGTATAACCTTCCCATGAGAGTTAAGATTTATTTTCAGGAATTGTACACAAAAACAAAAAACAAAAAGAATATCCAAAAAGATTTGTCTTTGGATATCTAACCTATCAATTAAACTAATATTATTATAAATATATTTTTATTTCGTTATGAATAAATGTGTTTTTATAAATTAGCAGTTGAATCAAAATCAATGTTTGACACTCAGTGACTTTGTTTCTTCTTCTGGACGTGATACAAGTGTTTATTAAACCACTAAGCGTTTAAACATTTTTCAATTTGGTTTGGATAATAGAATCGCAGGATTTAACGCCTTTTTGCGGTAAAAATGCTTGACGTGTGAGTGCGCCGTTTATTATCCAAAGTGGAGGTTGCATCGGGTCGCGGGACGTTAAAAGCCGAGCGGAATTTTAATTAAATCTGTGACGGAGGAAAAACCGAAATTACGCTGTTATTGCTCTGCCTTGCTATAGCGCCATCTCTAAGAGGTTAGGTTATTGCATTGTTGTAATTATATCTGCTTCAGGCGGGTTGCTTCTAAGTTTAACGTCGCAGCAATGTGCGCGCACGCACACGCTTGGATGCAACTGAGTAAAGGCGGAACTATTACACAGCCTGCGAACAATGAAATAATAAATAGCGTTAAGTACAAGGGAAAATATCCCATAACATATGACGTAGTTATAAATTTTGTAAACCGAGCGAGCTGTTATATTTTTCATTTCACTGCAGACATCGTTAGCAATTATCCTTACTTACGTATCATTTATACCAACGATTCTTTGAGTTTAGCTTGTGAGGTTATATTAATAAGAAATAAAAGACGTACACAAACTAATAAATTAATAACTTGTTCACTCAGGCGGGTTTCAATGATAACGTCATCATCATCAGTGAGTATTGATACTACAAACTCTTCTTACAACTACGTTTGTAGTATCAATACGCAATTATGATGACTTTGTCTGTGAAACGCGTTTGTGTACGTCTTTTATTTGTTACTCAACCTTTGTTTTGTTAAGCAATGGCGAATCTTGTAATAACGATTTTATCGAAATTGTTTGGCAAAAACGGTAGCTTGCTAAGAGAAAATAGTTTACTGCAGAACAAAAATTAAAATTCTTAAATTTTCCTTTCCAATTGAAAATTAGTAAGGAAAATTTTCAATTTTAATATTAAAATTTGTTTAATCAAATGTAGTATTAGAGGTACAAATATTGTTTGTTTAAAGACTTTAAATCACAAAGTAACTAGTTTTGAATTTAAGGACACTGTATTAGAAACTGGGATAGAAACATTGATAATGATGGCTATAAATAAAGAAATATATAGTTTTTCAATCGATTATATCATGGGAAATATCGTCCCATGGCCCTCTCTGGGATGTGCTTCAACCATGTCTCCAACTTGCGTTAGAATACTACCAGAAAGAAATCCCTGGCTTTCCACACTTAGAACAAAAAGTTGTTACTAGGTAATGTAAGTAAGAGTACCCAAATATGTGGTATCTTGGCGAAGATTACTGTTATTCTACAAGTATAGATTCCATGGTTGAAAGATAGAAATTTTACTGAATTTGGTTTCAAATAAAATAGTTTAGAAAATTCTGGACATGAAATTAGCATCTATAAACAGGTTTCGCTATAGATGTCAAAGCGAATAGGCTTTTGAAGCCTTACAAAGACTTGAAAGGCACATTCGTATTTATCCTGAATGGAAGAAACTTCAAAGATATTTTGAAACAGGAGGCGATTACTATCTGAAAGGCAAGTAGCAAATAAAATTTGAAATAATTTTTTCAATTGAAAACATAATATCGGACTAAATTAAATTAAACCAAAAATATTAGAGAGTACGATGAAGTTAAAAAATATAATAATATTTCTAATTAAATTTCCACTGAGTAAAATGTTATTGCTAATTCCCAAAACTGTATAACATGGTTGTGTTACTTTTGTGTAGTGCCAATCTTCACCCCGCGTCGAGAGCAGATCTACTATATGTAAGCTACAGTGACCATGCGCTAATTTAAGTTTCTTCGGTTCTCATTACCGCCAACTCTTCTTTCAGATGCCTTATTCCGAATATCCTTTCTGTTCCGGCCCTAAAAGAAGCGTAAATGTTGCACACCTATTTATGATATCACAAATGATGTGTGTATGAATTTATCTCACTTAATGCCTATATAGATGTATTAATTTTAATGTATATCGGAATTTATCCTACTTAATGTATCCTCCAAATTTGTACTTGAATGTAACCACCTTATTATTTTTTTAGCCAACGAAAGCATTTGGCCTCTCGATCATTTGACTCCTGGCTTACCAGTAGAGGCATGACAATGTTTTTTTCGTCTTTACTTGGGTATTGCTTACTCAAGGTTTTTAATTAGGCTTGCTTCAGTGCCGTAAAGTGGTTACGTCCCTTGATGCCACGGAAATCCTGTAATACAAGGTGCCTTGTGGGTAGCTCGAGGACATCGTCACAAAGATTAAGTAGATCTACTGTGCAAAGGGCTACGTTACACTTCTCACGAAGCCTTTTTCCTTGATGTAGTGGTTGGTGTTGTATGAGTTTTCAGTCATGGACCGGACGATCTATAGTTCTTCCAGTGGCTGTGGTCTACTCTCCTTGGTCTTTCCCAAAATTTGAGCTGCAATTTACGTCTATGAGATTCTAAGGGTTCAATGCCGGTTTGAAGTTGCATGGCTTTTACAGGGGTCGAGAGAGTTGCTCTTGTGATGGTGCGCAGTGCGTTATTTGGTATCGGATTTGAGAGATTTATTTTGTTAGACAATGCTGAGACTTCACTGGCAAAATCCATCGAGGGTCTCACATAGGTTTTAAATACTGTTATGAGGACATCTGGCGTGCGTCCTGATTTGGTAGCAGTACTTTAAACAAATTACTAGTTTTTCGAGCATTATTGTTTGTTCGCTCAATTTGATGATGCCATGGTAATTTTGAATAACCTATGACTCCTAGATATTGTGTTGTCAAAGTTCTGCCAATTCTAGTGCCGCAGTAATTTAGGCTAATACCGTGGCGCCGAGTAGACAGGGTGAAAAGCTGGAAGGATGGTTTTTCTGTGGTCAAAGTGATTTAGTTTGATTGGCATTTATTTTTTACATTGTCCAATGCCCCGCACTCATTAATTCTTCAAGTCCTTTTATATTACTTCTCGCTCGTAGCCCACATGACAACATTGTCGGTCTAGAAAAGGTAAGAAACTCGAGGGGTGGCTTGAATGGTGCTCTGGAGGTTGCTGACCATTAAATTACACAGCAAACACCTCATCAAACTACCTTGAGTTTTTATGCTGAGACAACGCAACGGAATTCCACTTGGATGCATGTCTGGGATAGGAAATGTTTAATCCATCCCAGCATTTTTCCGGATACATCATGGTGCCTCAGTTTATGCATCAATAATGTCCGCCATACCATATCGTAGACTGTTCTGAAATCAATGAAGACCGCACGGTAGATTATTTTACATCGAATCCGTCTTTAACCTAGTGAGTAAATTTCACAATTTGGTCTATAGTTGACCTTTTCTTTCGGAAGCAGGATTGGCATTTATTTATACTGCCAAGCTTTTCAAGATACATTCTTAGGCTCCCATCTATCGTTGTAACCACCTTATGTGTATACAAATGTATCTGTCCAAATGTTTCCTGCAATGGCCAAACTGACAGGTCAAAAATTTTATAAGTGGGGAGAAAAGGCACTTAGGGCAAAGTTCCAAAATTTATAAACATTTTAAATAGATAAAACAAATCTTCTAAGATAGAACGAAGAGGAAGAAAGTAGGTAGACTAGGCCTAAGCTTAATAACTTATAATTTTAAAGTATGTTAAAAAACCACAATTAACTTAGTATTCACAACCTAAAATTTAGGCTATCAGAGTATAAAGCTATATATATATATATATATATATATATATATATATATATATATATATATATATATATATATATAAAGAACTAAGTCAAAATACAAATACAAGAATTATAATTGAATTTACAATTCAAAGCTTTTCGTTGGCTAACAGTACAAACATTATCAGGAATATTAAAAAACGTAATAAAAAACAGAGCCATCATCATCGTTTTTTAATATTCCAGATGATTTTGGCACTGTTAGCTAACGAAAAGCTTTGAATTGCAAATTTAATTATAATTCTTGTACTTGTATTTTGAATTATTTCTTTAATAATACACAAGAATACACACACACACACACATATATATATATATATATATATATATATATATACATATATATATATATATATATCGCAAGAATCAAGTTGTACCTTTGAACGTCTCCTGGCTCATAGGGTTGACTTTTTATTTTGTTAAATGATAATAGTTTTTAATGTATAGAGTAAATAACAACAAATGTGTATAGGGTGATCACGAAAGCGTGCTAATAGGATTGTCTAAGGGTTGAAACGAGTAGATCTCGGTTTATGGCCCCGATAAATTATGAGACCGAGCCTGATGTTTTCTAGATGACGAATAAACAATTTCTACGTAAGAGCCAAGTGCCAGCCTATAAAATTAGACTCATAACGCCAAAGTTACAGCTGCAGCTATCTGTGAATTGGTCCGAGGGTTGTAATACATTGACTGGTGTAACGAGCTGGATTAATTAGTACCGCCTAGGTGCAGAAACAGTTCAGATATTGTTGGCGAACTTAGCCGCTTTGGCGCTTTATACTTTCAGTAACACGGCGCGGCGTTTTCATTCTGTCGTTTTCATTCACCGTAATGTGAATACGGAGAACTTTATTCCTTAATTCGCTTAAACTATAGAGGGGATGAAATAAGATCTTCTGGGAGAAACCTTAGACTGCACTTTGTTGTGTTACGTACAACAATGGTAAAATACAATATTTTTACGTGTAAAATTAAGAAAGTTAAGCTTACAAATTGATGAAATTTTGGATACAGAACGATAGAACATAAGCTTCCTAAGGGCGTAACAGAAAGTAGGTAGAATAGAAATTACCACATCTATTTCCCCTATATTAACCCTTAATTTTATCACCCTAAGCTTTGAAATTTCAACTATTTTTATCATATGTTTTATAGAACTATCCATTTTAATCTGTTACAGAAATATTCACATGGTAGAAAATTAGTGTATGTATTTGTTAAATTACATCAACCTAACTATTGTAGCACTGGTAGAAAAACATGTGTTTTCGCAACCATAAATACACATTTTTCATCCTATATTTATCTACAAACAAATGGTATTATTATCGTTATAGAATTGATAATAAATCATATTATAATTTGCATATTAAAATTCGAATTTATTTAATCAAATCTAGGGAAATTTACACAAATATAAATCTGAAATGTATGCCAATAGTTTCTTATAACAGAAATTACAGGAAAATCATTGAAAAAATAAATACCCCAATCAATGTTTTTTTATTGTTTTTACAAGATTGAAATCTTAAAATTTTCATTTTGTTACAAAATTTAACTTTTAAAAACATGAATGCCGAAATCAATAAAACGAAATTAATATTTTCACAACAGAAATCATATTAATAATGGAGACAATGAATATATATAAATTCTTTATATCATATTAATAAGTATAATTAATTATTAATTACTTACATTCTAATAATAATTTCTTCTTTTCCTAGTTACCTTGAGCAGAGCTGTCTTACTTTAGTCATGAAGTACTTAAGGTAGCAAATGTGAGCGGCACCGATCGTCAACCACTAATTATTATTATACTATTTTGAAAATATATCCTTAAAATTATTGTTCACAGGCTATAAACTGGAAAAGCAACTACAAACTCTTTGATGTTAGCGGAAATCGACTACGTGATGCTTAGATTAGTAATCATTCTTTTCCTACTAAAGACAATTCACCCACGACTTTAATTATATATCTGCATTATTACAAACGAGCACACAATCTACAGTGAATTTATTTACGTATTATTTGTCCATGTAATAGTACATTGCATTGGCTAGTTTGATTTAAATGTACACTCTTTCTCTTGTAGTGAGGTAATGTGTATAGCGCCAACTGGATGAACCCACAACTCCTCGTCATCACAATCTTGAGGGTAATAGTGAGTGGGGCATTTCATGGTTCAGATTTGTGCGCTTTGATATTTTAACATTTATTGTGTTTGTAAGCCTATGAGGCATCAGTTGTGTTCTTACCGCTATCAGAAATTTTGTATGATTTAATCTCAAGGTCCTCTGTAAAATACAAATCATTGAATACAACACAGCAGGGTTGTAGAGTTCAGCCCTTAAAAATTGCATAAATATAAAGCAGAGGATTAGAATAAAATTGTAATTAAAATTATAATTAAAATTAAAATTAAAATTTATACAGCTTTATTGTTGTTTTATTTATTTAAAGAGAGTGCAGGGATATCTATAAGTCAAAATAGTCTCTATAATTGAAATATTGAACACTAATGATTAATTCATTCCTAATAAACACGCCAAACAAACATTAAAATAGTTATGAAATTTAGAGTTTATTTTGCTAGTGAGAATATAATATTTATAAGACAATATGTTATATTGTATACAATATCATGTACAGTTATTCTATTTGAAGTTACCATGATGCTGCTTCTGTGGTGTGATATTTAGCAAACCCCGGATATGACAGCTAAACTGAGCAAGCAGCGGACTTAAATAATGAACATATAATCAAGTCGTACAGTTACACTCGCAGCGGTCTGCCCGGCGAAATCGTTGCTCAAATATTCATTACAAATGTCACGTGATATGCAATTACAAATCAATGTAAAATATAGTCCAAACTTGAATAGAACTTTCTCATTACAAATTCCACAGTAACTTTGTAAATACCATCTTTGTATGGTGCCTCAGTCCAAGAACTGTCTATTAAAACGTTTTTCATTTCAAATGTTAATTTTCTCAAATACAGGCTATGATTATGCCGTTGATTATAAAGCAATATAACTGTTGATACGTGTCGTTTCTGGGATCTTGTAATAGTTTATGTCCTCAAACTATCGTTTTATAAATTAATTATATATAAGAAATGCATTGAATGTTTGAAAGAATAATTTTGTAGGTACAACATAAATGAATGCCTTAGTAATCTCATGAAAAAAAAATTAATGTAAACAAAAATCTTTTAGTCAACTCCTACTTATTTTAGTTGTTTTTTTGTTAAATAGTTACATACAAATGATATAAATAGAGGAACAGAATATGCTTTAAAACAGCTGCTCTAGGAAAAAGGAAGAAGTAACTATATTGCATACCTTGCCCCTTTTATGAAATATTTGTCTGCAATACAAAACTAAAACTAAATACCTAATAAATTTAGTTATTGAATTATTATATAATAAAACATTAATAACATCAAAAGTCATCTACTACAAGTTAAAAAAAATTATTTGAACTTGAGTGGATGAATAAAAAGAAATAAACGATTGGAATTTGAACGAGACATAAGTAAGGAGTGTGTGATATAATAAAGGAATTAAATAGCATTGAAATATGAACAAATAAACTTAAACGTTAAAAACGAAAACTAAAACTGGGAACCTTAGTTGAAACCGGTAAAAAACATTTAATTAGTGACAGTTTCTTTCTAGTTACGCACTTTTAATAAAAGTTACGTAAAATTGTTAAACAAAGATACAGAAAATGTCCGTACCAATGATATTATGAAGTTGGCATGATATAAACTTGATATACTCGGTAAAAATATACAAAATACCGTAATGTATGACCGTAGGGCGTAGAATGACTACGTTACTTGACGTATGGAGCAAGTAGAAAGAAACCTAATCAACAGATACCTTCAGGCTACCCGCATTAATCTCGACTTCTGTATTTGAAAGCCCTCTATACTAATGCATACGTTTGCATAGAATTTAAAGAGCAAGCGTATAAAGCGCGATATTACTTTGGGTAACCGGGTAGAGAGGAGAAAACTCTCCTAACCTAGATTGGGTAGGTTTATGTCAGGTCACAGGCTCTGCAAATGAAAAGACATATTCTACACAAATTTCCACGATCTGGGGAACAATAATTTTTTTTTCTTAAAACAATTTAGAATGTTATTTGTCATACAATTGAAGTGTAACGGTTAAATACGTTTGTTATGACCGAGAGAGAGAGAAATATATAGAGCGAGTGGTAGAGAGAGAGAGAGAGAAAGGAAGGGAGAGAGGGAGGTGATAGAGGGAAAGAGACAGGAAGGGTAGGAGAGAGATGAACAGGAAGTGAGGGAGAGAAAGGGAAAGAGAGGAAGGGAGAGGGATGTAGAGAGAAAGAGATAGAGTAAAATCGAGAGAAAGGGAGAGAAAAAGGGGAAGAAGAAAGGGAGAAATAGGGAAAGAGAGAATAAATGGATGAAGGAAGCCTAAGAGAGGGAGAGAGGGGTAGGAGGGAGAAGCAGGGAGAAGGAAGGAGAAAGAGGTAGAGAACGAGAAGAAGGAGAGGGCAAGGCAAGGAGGGAAAGAGGAAAAACGAAGGAGAGGTAGAGAAAGAAGAAGAGGGAGACAGAGGGGGAGAGAGTGGGGAATACTTAGATATGGGACCCTATTTCCGTGATATCGCAGTATCTGACCTATGTTCCCTATTGCAAGTCTACAATAATCCCACATATATTTACAATCGTTTTCTCCTACAGGCTACAGTAGTTGTATATCGTGTTTGTTAGAATAATCGGAATAAGTATCCTAAAAATTATAATGCGGTTGAATATAGAGTCAACGAAATCTATTTATTTAATGCAACGTTTCGCAAACTGGTTCGTTACCCTTATCAAAAATGAAAACAATATTACATTGCCTATAAATACGCACATAAAGTAAAGTACAATCAATAACACAATGTAAAGCTTTAAGTAATGTGAGGAGGCAAAATATCAAACCCTCTAAATTTCACCAAAATCTTCCTTGGAGCCATAGCTCTGGTAACTCTTCTTTCCAGATTACTATAGCTATTTACGAGTGTACACGTTTCTAAACCTAAGTTAATCTTAGTAAAACCACGTACGCACATAAAATATAGTACACTCACTACAATAGTTTTAAACTTTGACTATTGTGAGGATGAAAAAAACCTCAAACCCCTTACACTTCAGCAAAAACTTCCCTTGGTACATAGCTTGCTAACTCTTCTACTATAGCTATTCTTTAGTGTTTACTTTTCTAATCTAAAGTCAAATAAGGATAATTAATGAATGCAACATTTAGGCAACTAGGTCTCTGCCCTTATCAAAAATGGAAACAATATTACATTGCCTATAAATACGCTTGTAAGTATATTCACTAAAATAATTTTAAACTTTGCCTGGTGTGAGGATGAAAAAACACTACCAAAAACCTCCTTGGAGCCATAATTCTTCTTTCCGCATTACTATAGCCTTTCATGAGTGTACAAGTTTCTAATCCTAAGTCAATCTTGGTAAAACCAGAGAAATTAGTACTAAACATATGGGAAAAAGATCATATTGATCCATCAAGGTCAGTAAAGCCATCTCTACTAGTTTGGCTCGATAGTCAACAGTTTTACCTTTCATTTAATACTTATTTCGATTGCTCAAATAAACATGAAAAGCAACTTGACGATGATTGCGTTGGGATCTCTCGTATGAGTAAGATACTCCTACAGATCCTAATGGATCAATAACATCGGTTTCCCATGTAGTTAATACTAATATATTTGGTTTTACCAAGATTAAATTAGGATTAGAAACTTATATACAAAAGAATATGTATAGTAATGCGGAATCAAAAGTTAGAAGAGCCATGGCTTCAAGGAGGGTTTCATGTTTTGCCTCCTCAAGGTTTTAAATGGTTTTATTGATTTTACTGTAGTTTATGTGTGTATTTATACGTAGTGTAATATTGTTTGCAGGCCTGATAAGGGCTAGTTGCCTACACGTTATCTTTGACTCGACATTCAAACACATTATCATTTATTTAAATTAGTTGTGATTGCCGATAACTTTAAACATGCATAAAACTTACTGATTAACCAGAACTTCTTAATAACAAATAAACCTGTTATGATTTTGAATACGGATGTATATTTCGATTGCAAAGCTAACATTTTCGGAGTCTATTACAGTATGGTTGCCCTATTTGCACTATTATCAGGGTGTATTGCGGGATATTACAGGTACACTTAGGTTTTGTATGCAGGAAACAAGCCCTCGGACGTAAACCTTACAACCCCTCTTTAATTACCTTTGCTCTATATTCAAGCAATGGTTTTACAGCAAATGTACCAAAACATATATAAAATGTCTGCCCTCCGTATATAGCGTATGAGAACATATAGAATAACGCGGATGTATCGAAGTTTACCCCTCGCGCAAAGTAGTTCCTTGCATAGTTTATATAAGAATCGAGTTGCGTCAGACGGACGTGTGGACAGTGACTATAATTGAATCACCTGTGGCCATAGCCATCCTTTGCAGGTTGCACAGATTCAACCAAAACACATCTCTGCCTTCGCTAAGCATTATTAAAATAAACGGTATATTGATGTATTCAAAATAAAATGGAACACAAAATGAACCTTTTGTCGCACGCTTGGGTAAGTTTTACAGCAAGTTATTTCTATATATAGGAACCAAACGTAAAATTTTAAAGAGATAACTAATTTTTCAGAACGTTTCTATTTAGTCATTTTGCATCAATCTATTAAATTACTCAGAACAATGCAATTTAGAAAAGTACTGTAATGAAATATTCAGTAACACATGAATATCTATCTACAGACAATGTGCAACGAAAACCCAATAGTAATGTTGTTAGGACAAAAGTAGTTTATCGTCCTCGAGATTAGATTCTACACTGTTAGATTAGAAGAGCAACGCTTGCGAATGCCAACACTATTTTTGCACAATGCAACTTTAACACGGAATTTAACACCTTTCTTGACCAACATATGCGTATAAACCCATGACGTATCTATTGAGCGCCATTATATTAAGAACCCGATACAGCCTTCTTGAGCGATTCATACAGTTGGAAATAATCCTTTGCTACTTGAGATAGTAAAGTTATATTAATAAACTTATAAACTCGTTCATAATAGTCTAGACAGATTAACCTACATTTTAGTAATGCAGTTTCGGTTTTCCAATTTGTTTACACTCAATTTCTAGGAAACATACACAAACAATATACAAATTTCCACACCACTACAACATCCCCCACAACAGTATATGGCTGCTAACAATTCACTCCTATATGGAATTATAAAAGTCCCACCCATAATATTAAGAAAATGAAAAACAAATAATATAAAAATATGCAAAAAACTGAATACAATAAAAAAACTATTTATAAATTTGTAATTTAAAGTATTACCAAAATTGAAACTACCGAAACATGAACCACAACCAATAAATACAAATTTCCTCATTCACATCGACAGGAAACAACATTAAAGAAATAACTCAAATATAATACTGTCTCGAAAATCTCGATAGTGGTTATAAGAATAAAAGTATATTTTTTAAAACTTGGTGACACTTATGAGAATAATTCCCTTCTTCGGGCGGTTTTATATTTCTAAAAAATTGATGTTTATCCAATCGTATACTTTTCTATCTTTTTTTTATTTGTCAAGGTTTAACTTCTTTTAAATTTGACTTACGTGCATCTGCTTGTATCTCATCCCTATCTATCTAACCAATGCTCTAATGAGTGTTATCTTTTAAACAAAGATTAAATTTAATTAATGTTTTATGAAAATTTGTAAATCCTAATTTCAAATGAATCCTTTTCTCATAGTTTCTGTTAATGGTTTACGACTTAACGCTTGTTTATATTTCGTTTTAAGTGTATATTAAAAAAAAAGTAATAGCAATATGTACGCCATTTTATTAGTAATGTAACTAGCTATAGGTCAGTACTACTATTGCTGTTTGGTAACAATAGTTTCGGAGGACCAATAATTATTATAATTATATAAACTAATAATTTGTACTTACGTGCACCATGGAATACACACTTATCACACTCGCGTATTAAATAAGCGATTTCTGGCCAAAAAACTTATTCGTATTCCACGCACTGGTCACATTCGGTATAAAAATTAATAAAATATTTACATTCACGTATTCTAGTACCTAAGGCACGGAGGTTGAAAAGTATAATAGTATACTAGAACGTAAGGGTATCGGTATACACTCTGGAAAGTTCTAACTTGCTCTGCCGGTTCAAACTGCAGAACAAACCTTATCACGGGTGACCTTTGTCTGACTTTGGCGGCGGGTTTTAAATAAAAGAAATGAGTCTATATTAATTTTAAATACGTAACTAACCGGGGGCCTTGAATCCTTTTAGGATTCAAAGAGAACTAACACAAATATAATATCTTGAGAGTTTATAAAAATAAAAAGTTCATAAAGGAAAATAAAAATATCTCTTTTACAAAAATTGAGCGCACTATGGCGCAAGTTCATTATGATCGTAGAGGTAGAGGGAAAACCTTGTGAGCAGGTCTTGTCAAGGTTCCCTGCTTTGTCTTCAAATGAACCACTCTTACTACACCATCCTTTTCTGGAGAAACACTACTTATCCTAGCCAGAGGCCATGCGAGAGGTGGGTAAGGAGGTTGATGCACTAACACGAGGTCGCCGACGCGCAGGTTGACAGTTGGCACGTTCCACTTCCCCCGTTGCTGCAGAGTATGGTTATATTCTAGATGCCATCTCTTCCAAATACGCTGGTGAAAGGCCTTGATTAGCTGCCAGTGCTTGAGTCTGTTGGCAGGAACGTTGAAAAGATCCTCTTCTGGAACTGAAACCAATGAAGATCCTATTAAGAAGTGACCCGGGGTGAGTGCATTGAGGTCTGAGGCGTCGTTTGACAGAGGTGTGAGAGGTCTCGAATTCAAAATAGCCTCTACTTGAGTTGTGAGAGTGGAAAATTCACATAGAGTTAAAATATGTTCACCGATGACACGTCGGAGGTGATGTTTTGCACTCTTGATTGCTGCTTCCCAAAGACCACCTTGATGAGGAGCTGCAGGCGGGTTGAAATGAAAGTTGATATTGTGTTGTAATGAGAATTCAGCAAGAGGGGTTCGGCCTGAAGAGATGATGAGATTTTGTAAAGCATTATTCGCTCCAACGAAATTCGTTCCACAGTCAGAATAAATATTTGTGCAAAGACCGCGTCTAGACACAAATCGGGTGAGAGCGGCAATAAACCCATCTGTCGACAGGTCCGATACTACTTCAATGTGTACAGCCTTTGTCACAAGGCAAACAAAGGTACAAATATATGCTTTGGTCAAGCGAATCGAGCACCAATTGTGCATTTTGATGTTAAAAGGACCTCCGTAGTCAATTCCGGTGTTGAGAAACGGACGAGAAGGATTTAATCTTGCTTTTGGTAAATCACCCATGAGCGGAGATTTATTGTGAGGCTTGTGTCGAAAACATACAACACATTGAAAAATGCGAGAGCGTATTACACTTCGGGCCGAGAGTATCCACACATCCTGTGCAAGAAGTGATTGAGTCAATTGAGCGCCCGAGTGTAAGTATTTTCGATGATAAAAATCAATAAGAAGGTTAACGACATGATGTCGTTTGGGCAAAATCACAGGATATTGCACATCCGTAGGAAGTTTTAAAGCGTTGAGACGTCCTTCCACTCGTAGGATATCAACCTTGTCGAGAAAAGGAGATAGTCGGCGGAGTTGTGACGAGGCAGGTGTAGTTGGATCCTTCTTCATGGCAACGATGTAGTCTCTGAACGCTGATTCTTGAACCATCTTGAAAATTGCCAGTCTTGACGCTCTCATTCTCAGAGTGTTGAGAGGACCATCGAGCTTTCTTGAATGACGAGCGTTATGAGTAAATCGCAAAATATAAGCCATCACACGCTGGAGTCGGCTAAAGTGAGAAAACTGAGTGAGGAGCTCCCATTCATGAGAAGCAGTTGATATAAGAGATATAGGTGAAATGGGTTTCTCTTCTCCTGTTACAGTAAGTTTTGCAGACATAAAATGAGATACAGGCCAGTATCATTAGATTTTTGTAGCCAAAAGGGGCTCTACCACCATAATGAGTGCTGTGGTAAATCTTTAGGAAGTAACCCACGCGACGCGCAATCAGCAGGATTATCATCACTCGCTACGTGTCTCCAGTAATGAGAAGGCATTAATTCTTGTATCTGGGCTACCCGGTTGGCGACAAACGTCTTCAATCGATGAAGAGGTGTTTGTAACCATGTCAGTGTTACTGTCGAATCACACCATAGAAATAAAAAAGAAAATTCCACCCTTTTTTCAAAAAGAGAGATAACATATCCCACTAGTTGGGCGAGTAAATGAGCTGCACTTAGCTCTAATCGAGGTACCATGAGCCTTTTCAGAGGGGCTACCCGAGTCTTCGATATTACTTGCCGAATTAACACAGAGTCGTCGCTAAGTTGGCATCTCAAGTAAACGACGGCGGCATAACCGTTCTCAGAAGCATCTGAGAAACCGTGTAACTCAAAGTTTCTCGAGTGTGTTATTTGTAATGCACGAGGAATTAGAATTTCTCGTAGAGTATTAGCCGAGTCTCTAAAGGTGTGCCATAATTTCAATTGATCAGATGGAAGTGGTTCATCCCAGTTCAATCCTTTGATCCAGAGTAGTTGCATAATACGTTTGGCCCACATAACAATGGGCGAGAGAAAGCTACAAGGGTCGTAAATCTGGGCAATGATACCGAGAATTTGACGTTTAGTCCTGGAATTGTGAGTAAAATTCAAATTATAGGTAAACGTATCGGTAGAGGGTGACCAGTGAAGACCTAATAAAGTGAAATGTGGTTGTTTACTGCCTTGAAGGAATACAGGGGTCTCTAAATGAGCATCAGGAAGATCTTGCATCAGTTGACTGGAGTTAGATGTCCATTTGCGTAGTTCAAAGCCTCCGCGAGCCAGGAGCCAGGGCCAGGGTGAGCTTTGACTTTGGCGGCGGGTTTAAAATAAAAGAAATGAGTCTATATTAATTTTAAATACGTAACAATTGCCGTCTGCGGATTATAGAACAGAATTATGTATATTATTAGTACTAAAATACTATATGCTACTATAGTACTATACTAGTATAATACTATATATTACTATAATCCTACATAGGGACTTTAGGCCTACAAATATAAGATATATAGAAGACGCGGTAATTCGTGTTCATAGTAGCATTCCAAATAGACTAATACCATCTTGGGCATTGAAAAGTTGTCAACCAATAAGAGAACTGTATTTGTAGATTCTTGTAAAGGGAAATGTAACACCAAATGTAAGCACTCTTATTATAACTGGCATTTTGTGTGTTGTACATATTAAGGATTTTTTTACTATGTACTTATTGATACCAACAGGTATATAGTTATTGGTAGCAATCTATCTCCAATTCACTTTGCAATTACCGATTGACAATATTTACTATTGAGAAATTTCATTCAAATTATTTAAAAATAACAATAATAAATATCTTCAACTTCTCAAAGATTTATGAAATACCCCTCTCGTAGTTACCTAACCCCCTATCTTTTACCTAACGCTACCATACCCTCTCTGTGCTATACCTGTAGGGAGAACGTTTATGGCAAACTAATTCTATCATGTCAATAGAAGATGAAGTCTGGGACAAGACTTAATAAATAAGGTTATTTCAAGGTGTAACCTGTCCATAATGTGAACATAAGGGCGCCTCATGGTTACATCCTTGTAGGTTTTCTTTATTCTACTCCTCATGCTACCCTTACAGTTCTGTTTCGTCCCACTATGTTTTGATGAATCAGTAGCTTGATACAGCTCTCAAGGTCTAACCGGCTTAAGCCTGCCTAGGACTAAGGGTGTGGTGAGGTATATTCAGATAGAGCATTGGCGGTACAAAATACCTTGACGTTCAGAACGTTCTTAGGGAGTGGTGAGAGTTTGTCTCATCCCAAGTACGGTGTGGTCCATCAGTTCCAGGGGCATGCCTGTCACCAGTCTAGGCCTTACCTTACAGTGAGGTCGAAATACTCTTGCAGCCTGCGAACATGCGGGACATGCACCAAACCCCCTCCTCCGGCTCGGTTTTAGCAATAGTTACTCATGCGACAACCACAAAATTAAGGTTCCATTTGTGAGGGCTTGGATTCCAAATGATTACTAATAGATTCTCATTACGCGGATCTATCTCTAAGTCTATTTGGGGGCGAGAGTTGAAAGGGTAGGTGCTCAGTCCAAGGTTTTCTTATTTTATCATTATTTTTCTGCTTACAATTGTTCTTACAGTAATACACTTGGTAAAGTAGTACATAAGTTAATTATCCTCAATTCCTGCGGCTTTTTACCAACTAATGAGATGCAGGCGACATTGTGACCAGAAAGGAAAAAGTGGTTGCTCATGACTCATCACAACAAGAAAATATTTACACGTTCATCAATTCATCAGTATTAGAGGCTTATTTATGCTTTAATAAACATTACATTTTATAAAAAATCCGTCATAGTGAGATTGCATTATACATTAACGCAATATCCTTGCTATGCACTCTTCTGTGATGCTTACGGTTAAGTAATGTCTTACTATCACAATTCAGTTATAATTTAACATAAAAATAGCCTTCTATAGTTAACACACAGTGTCTCCCGTTCCCCATTACAGGGCTACGTGTTCCCTCGGAAATATTTTATTGTTGCAACTTAAGGACGGTTTTTTAAAAAGAACGATCCTAGCTTTGTTGTATGCGATATCCCGACTTGACCTATTCCCAGAAGTCAATTTATATTCCACCTATCTTACACATTGCAAACCCTAGGGCGATCCTAATGCCCAAAAGTACAATATTTATTTTCCAAAAGTAAATGTGTGTAAACAAACATATCTACTGAGCACGTATTAACTCAGTACACAATCATAAACCGTGGCATTACTACAAAGTAATAAACTGATTCATCAAACTCGAACTACAAACCCATACCCCATCAAATTTGTTTAACCCTCTGCTGCAGTTTACAATATTACTGATGGAATTTCAAGAGCTGTATTCTGGTCAGAAATAAATAAATAGGATAATCGTATTTACAAAAATAAATAGAATTGATACATCCAAGAGAATAAAACAATGTTTCATTTATATACGAAAGAAAATTAAATACCAGTAATTTAGTCTATAAAGAACACAAAATAAAAATTCTAATTACAAAAAAAATGTGTTGAATTATATTTTTGTTAGTTATTAGATTTATATAAGTATTGTATGTACCTTTGTGTATCGTCTTCCATTGTGTATTGTCTTTCTTTAATGGAAGTGGGTTTTTCTAATAGAATCTTTTTGCATATGAATCGGCTCGTTACTGCATATGAATCAAGTAATGCATATGTTACTGGAAAATGTGCTGAAAAAGAGAAACTGCTTGGAAAGACTCTAAAAGGCATTCCAAGGTAATTGATAAAACACTGCAACTAGGAAGTGCTCCTTTCTTCTTTATACTCAGATGAATGGTAAATAATCTATGTGGGTGCCTACCAAGCCCCTTTCTACTACCTGCAAACATCGCTAGTTCGGAAAATGTTTATATTATTTTACTTATAAAAATACCGAGGCTTAATTTCTCCTTCCACGACTCCTAATAATGGAGGAGTCCATTATTTTATAAATGCAGACGGAGTAAGATAGATTACTGAGTATGTCATAACCTTAGTATTGTTTAACGCTGTTTGTTTTCCTTTCGGGTCGACATTTTCACGAAATGGGTTTGCAGAAGGGTAGTACACATTGCTAGGCTCACATTTATTTTAAATTATAATTTTTATTGCTGAAATAATGAATGAGCTGTGGTAGTCAATTATCTCGATATAAAAATATAAATCTGTTTATTGAAGTGAGTACTTTATGGCGCACATAAAGAGAAACAATGTTCGGATTGGTCGTGAATAATTCTCAAGAATGTATAGCCAAGCTCTAAGTGGCATTGTCTAACAAACGTTTTTAGCTGTGTATGCACAGTACACAATTATTGTAGCTTAAACTAAGCCATAACATGATTTCATACAACAGCTGATTTTATGTATATTCTACATCAGCTGTTTTAAACAAGTAGGTTATATCATATTTTATTACTTGTCCATTAAAAGATTATTGTAGAATGTTATTCTTTATTAGTAGTCAATTAGGTAATGCTATTGTATGTTAATTATATTTGTTATAACTATTTAAATATAATGATAATGAATAAAATAAATTTATTCTTAATTTTTAAACGAAAATGTCTTTAGACGAGTCTGAAGCTATTACTAAGCTCTCTTAAATAAGTTCCATGAACAATATTTCAACTCCTTCTGTTAGTTCACACTCTCCATGTACATATCTTGATAATATTTTCAGTCGTTATTAAAATACTTTTTATCATTTATAAACTCAAGAAACATACTAAAATACATATTTTTAAACTTCTAGTGATGACACTTTAAAGTAATAAAGTTTCTTCAAGTAATACATCATAAACTAAATTTAAATAATTTAAGTTTTACATGTGAGAAAATCCTTTGACAAAAGCGGCAAGGTATACAATATGGCTATCCATTCCATTTAGTTTAAAATAAGTGATAATATATGGTATCATAAGACAGATGATTTTATGTTGTAAGTTATTTGGTAGAACAGATTTTTACCCAAGGGTTATGTTACTTTATTTATAATAATTGCAGGCTCTTTATATAACAAAAAATAATAAAAAAATATTTTTCAATGACCCTAGTAGGAATTCACTTTAATTTTTTTTAATGATCCTTGTTATTCAGTAAGTTTTTAGCTTCTAATAAAGGTTTTCTAATAAATTAATTCTTTTATTACTAATAAATAGAATCTATTTAAACCTGAATAAGTTTTATTGAAGTATAATTCTGTCGCGTGAGTTTCACTGACTAAATTTCGTTTTTCTATTTCTTTATATCATTTCCATTTCTATAAACTTTTATTCAAGTTACATGTTAGGAAGGTGTTTATATTATTACATGACACGTTTTGTTTAAGAGTATTGAACCTTCCTTTAAATTCTTTGAACAATGAAGTAAACTAAACGAAATCCAGTTAGTGCCCATGATGAAGGACATTACGAGCTGCCGTCGCAAAGGGGTTTGGAGAGCCGGAGGAGGAAGACAAAGTGCCTTTAGGACGTCAAAGCGGAGTAACACAATAAGGCTGATAAAATTCCGCCTGTGCCTAAAACTAATTTCACTTCTCACTTTGGGCTTGTTTACGTCGCAAGAGGTAAGTTTCAGGTAAAGTTTGGAGGAACTTAATATGTTCACATCTCGCCCTAAAATAGGCTCTATCTATGTTTGATCAATAGTAGACTGGAGAGACAGGAGGGACTAGTTAGATTTTGTACATGTACATGAATCAAAAAGTACTAAAAATCTAATACGTTACTCAAGATTATGTAAATGAGATACTTATAAAATTAAAATTTACCATAGAAAAAGAGAGAACTTTACCATAATTATAAACATTCTAGACCTAAACACAGACAAAAGCAGAATATATTTTGAAATTTTCGAAAAAAAACATAAATGTCTTGCGAAAACCCTAAGTCAGACATCTCTTATCATGAGTTGATTATTATGTAAAGACATTCAAATACTGGACAATTTAATTCCAATATCACACTGTTTTCTCATAAGTTATGGAAGTACTAACCACTTGAAATACAACTGATTTTTTTTGGGGGGGGATCCTTGAAAAGCTTTCAATTAAAATAATCTTTCTACTATACATTTTTAAAAAATATGAAAAATATAATGGACTTTTATATGAACATGTGTTTCTACTTGTAGTTGTACATGTAATCTCCCTTGAATTTGCACTTGTATTCGCATTTGTCCTTGTAGTTGGATGTGAACTCGTACTTGTACCTAAACCTGTTACTGTATTTATTAAGCATATTCCTAATAATATAATTATTTATAGTTATATTTATATTTATTTAAATTTATATCAATTTGATTAATTTGAATAACTTTTTATAAATGTATTTGTATTTCTATTTATGTTAATATTCATGTTAATGTTTAAATTTATAACTATAAGGATATTTAAATATTTATTTATATATGTAATTAAATTTACATTTTTATTTGTATTCAATAGGATTTTTATATTTCTTTTTACATTTTTGTTTATATTTGTATTTTTAAAAATATTTGTTATTTATAATTATTTGGAATTATATTTTTGTTTGTTTTATATTAATAATTTTATATTTATATTTATCTTTTTTGTCAATTTATATTTGTACTCATTTTTATGTTTATAAGAACCTATTAAGGAACCTAATACGCTGGGTATAGCGATGAAACTTGGAATATCCAGTGTATATCAGTAGTAAGCAAACTTCATACATTGACTTGGGTAATTTGATTTTTTGTAACCACGCATCAGTCTTATCCCAGAAATGTAGTCACTAAATATTTGTTGAAAATTACAATAACAAATGTCAAAAGTTCACCACATACCAATAAATGCATACCACTAAGCTGCATATTGCACAATGATCTCATCAGAGCACTGTGATTTTGAACACTATTAAGTGAAGTCTAAACCAAATAAATAGGTTTAATTTGAAAGATAACTACACACTAAACATTTACCTATTCTTTAATACAAAGAATACAAACTAAGAATAAAGAATAAGAATAAAAGATATTTTGATTTAATTAAAAAAACTTTTCTCATTGAAAATCGTAATTGAAATTCATTTCATCCCCTTGATATCTAGAAAGGGTTTTCGTTTAGTCTGTATAGTTTCACTGGAAATACGCTTTTACTCCAGATAGTTCTCTATTCCCTTACTGATAGCGCCGTTGTCGATGGTGTAAATTGTTTACAATTAAAAATGCTTATTTTAGAGTAATAAGTAAAGTGAAGTGCATAGTTTCCGCAATAAAGTACATTGTTCACCCGGGGACTTTAACTCTGCAACAGAAATTACAAACTACATTGTATAAAGAAACCTATTACGCTGGGTATAGCGATGAAATAGGGAATATCCAGTGTGTATCAGTAGTAAGCAAACTTTATACATTGACTTGGGAAAATTGATTTTCTCTAACTACATCAGACTTATCTCTGAAATGTAGTCACCAAATATTTCATAAAAATTACAACAACAAATGTAAAAAGTTCACCGTTTGCCAATACATGCGTACCACTACATTTTATAGCATAAAGATTGCAACTGAGTATTGTGATTATTAGTGATATTAAGTGATGTCTAAACCAATTAAATATGTTTCATTTGAAAGATAACTACACACTAAACATTAACCTATTTATTATTACAAATAATAAAAACTAAAAATAATGAGTAAGAACAAAAGATATTTTTATTTAATTACATTTTTTTTCTCTGGAAATACTTATTGAAATTCATTTCATCCCCTTAATTGCTAGAAAGGGATTCCGTTTAATCTGTGCAGTTTCATTGAAATTAAATTTTTATTACCTCCAAACGGAAAGTTTACGTTGTTACTTCGGATAGTTCTCTATTCCCTCACTGATAGCGTCGTCGTCGATGGCGTTAAAAATTTTAATCAAAAGTATATCTTTTATGAAATGTGTCAAATATTCGTAACTTGTGCTAACGATTTTTTTAAACAGAAGACTTAATTATTTTACTTATGAGAATATTTTTAGGTTTATTGCCAAAGACTTTTACAGTAAAAATATTTATAAATCAAGTTAGGTTTCACAAAACATATTAAAAATAAATAGTTCCTATTTTGAGATTTTACTATATTTTTCCAGAGTTTCGTTTAAGGTGTATTAGAGTTTTAACTGATAATTTTAATTAAATATAATTTCTAAAAGGTATCTGTTATACATAGTTTAACATATTGATATCTCCAAGCCACCACATTGTTGTAGTGCGTACAGGTTCTAATATTATTCTATACTACTTATATCAATAAAGGTTTCGTTCATATTGTTAATAAATATGTAATCATTATTTCCTTTTATATTTTCTGGCATATAATTATATATTGTAAATATACTTTGTTGTTATCCTAAGTGATGCTTTTCTGAACCCCCCCCCCCGTCTACTACTTGGAAATGTTTTACGTCCAAGCATTCACCTTAAAGCTTTACTTTCTTTCCAATCATTCACGTCTTGCATGTCTTAGAGACATAAGCCTTGTAATAACAACAATACAAAGCCGCTTCATCTTTGTTATAAACAATCTTTTGCTGACATTACAATAGTTCAGTCTTAAAACATTATCTTACAATTTCCCTATTAGATTCTTTTTTAATATTCGAGAATACTATGTCTGTTATACAGTTTTAGTTTTGTCATTTTAAGTAAATGATGGCTCAAGATCATGGGAACATTCGAAGGTTGGAGGCAGTGCGAAGGAAAATAAATTTTGGGAAGTTATAGTGTAGCATTAGGAGTTTATTAGCCATGGTACAGTGAAGTATTCAAACATGAGTAATAGACGTATAGACATGTTATCAACAAGGCGACGGTTTAGTCGAAAGGCTACTTGACTAAGCGATATTTTAACCTTGCTCCTCGCGCCAACGCTTCTTAACACGGAAACCGAAGTGGGTTCAAAATACCGAAGCCGCTGGTTCAGTAGGGAAGAGGAAGTAGTCTGGTCATCCACTCGGGGAATTTCCCATGGCACCCCGATACCTTGCAATCCTCCATTGTGGAAAGCCACATCGCTCTTAGGACCGGTGTCTAAGAGTCGTAGCTCTGTTCAAAAATAATTTCATGAACTCAAGTTCCATCAATTTATACAGTAAGTCGTTAAAAACTGAACACTAATGACCAATTTATGCGCCATCTTTATGAAGCAAGAAAGAATATCTGATTTCATTTGGCTTTGACGATGTCGGACATATCTCATTTTGACATTGACGGGTAAGTGAAAGGTTAGTAGAGTAGGTTCTGATCATTGGAAAATCCTGTTCTTCACGAACGACCTACATACAGCCCAAAGGTCAATGAATGTTATACCGTTTCTGTTCGAAGCTGATGGGACCATATCTCTTTACCAGAAACACATTGACAGTCATGTTTTAGAGTACGTCCCCTTGCTTGAGTCGTTCCTAGGTGCAAACATTTACAATGTAACGGACATCGGAATGCAAATCACTGGAACTTAACACGAGTGTCAACGTTGCCAGCGACGCTCAGGCGTCTGTCTGGCAACTTTTAGGGAGGTGAGATTGCTGGGCCACTTTGTTGCCAAAACATATCTTTTTTTACGGGCATTATTTAAAGAGCGCAGTCTACAATACACGTCACGCAATCACCACCGACAATATAGGATGAGTAAAAGAAGAGCCTGCAGCAATACATCGCGACACAGTGTACTGACCTACACACAATTAATATGATAGACGTCCACAGTGATTTTGCACTATTAACTTTGAAAAATATATTTATCGAGTTTTACTAAATTTTTGTAAACCCTGTGTTTTGTGCGGTTTATAATTTCATATTAATATGTACATCGAATAATGAATTATTTACTAAAACGTTTTTAAATTAACGTTTGTAATAATTTTATGCTATTACCTTATCTCAGAAGTTGCCATGAATATGTTAACGACAAATTATGTTTTTTCTAAGCACGGACACTAATTAGAGGGTGTACGAGATTATCTTGATTCGTGTTTCCAGGCATTTCCGCTGCTAACAGGAGCGCTACATGCAACTCTAATTGTTTTGCCGAATGTCAAGTATCCTGTCAATCTAGTTTCCTTCAGGTCACTGAATAGTGTGACTTCTCGGTTCGAATATGGTGGGGCCATATCTCCTTACAACAAACACATTGACAGTAAAATTTCAGCGTACGTAAAATCGCTTGAGTATTTCCTGGGTACAAACATTTTTCATGTACCGGACATTGGCATCGAAATCACTAGAACTCAACAAGAGTACCAACGTTGCCACCGACGCTCAGGCGTCTGTTTGGCGACTTCCCGGGAGGTGAGACTGCTTGGTCACTTTGTTGCCAATACATATCTTCATGTACGGTCATAAATTAAAAAGCGCAGTCTGCAATACACTCCACGCAACCACCACTAACACTTTTATAAGTTGAGTAAAAGAAGAGCTCGCAGCAATACATCGCGACACAGTGTACTGAGCTATACGCAATTATTATGATATACGGCCATGTGTATTTGGAACTATTAACTTTAAAAAAATATTTATTGTATGTTGCTAAATTTTTGTACACCCTGTGTGGTGCACGGTTTTTAATCTAATATTAATATGCATGTTAATAACATAGTAATATGAATTCTTTACCTTTTTTTGTTAACCTCAATATTAGTTTTATCTTCAGCTTATACTCTATCTCAGATATCGTTATGAATTTGTTATCGACAAATTAGAGGATGTACGAGATTATCTTGATTCCTGTTTCCAGGCATTTCCGCTGATAACAGGAGCACTGCATATGCAACGCTAATGGCTTTGCCAAATGTCACGTTTCCTGTCAAACGTCAAATGGAATAATAGTGTGCTCGTTGGTTTACGTTTATTGCAAAGTATTGAGGTATAAGAGCTTAATGTTTTTCTTAATTTCTCAAATGATAACATTTTGAAGAATGTTTCATTATCATAAAAACGTGTTTCATGTCTTGAAATATTGTTCTCTTCTATTTCATCTCACATTCTTTTTATATCTTTAAACTACCCATATTTTGGTTTCGCTTGTTGTGGCTTGTCAATGCGTTAACTGTTTACGAATTCCACCATTTCTTCATTTTCTTTCTTCTTTCAGCCAGTAATGTTTTTGTTACGGGCGTCTTGTATTTCACCTTGTATGTGTTACATACTTTGTTCCTAATTCGTATACTCACGCTCTGCCTCTATTGGCTTTACCTGGCATACATAGTCACATGAAAGAAAACTCTCAGTGTCTTCTTAGTGAACGCTAGCGTACAAGCGCCTTTCCTAAACACTTCGTTTTTAAATTTATTTCTAAATTCCGTTTCTCCTAGTAGATAACTATCAATTACACCTTGGTGTCATTCATTCCTTTTATAATATTAACTCTTGTATAAATTATAAACTCTTATATCTCAAAGAGATGATCAAGTTACGTTTTTGCCCTCTGAATCGGCTTTGAAGCTGAATAACATTTTCTCGTATTTCGACGCTTTATTGTATATATACCATTAAAATTAATTATATTAAAATAGTAGTATTAGAGTAGCATATAATGTAATAATGCTAGGGGTATTGAAAATCCTATTGTATGCGGTATTACATATGGTATTCCGTGTAGAATGGTGTTGTACGCGGTACACTTGTGGTATTCACTTCATATTGCTTGAGGTATTGCATGCGGTATTGCAAGTGGAATTACATGTAGTATTGTGTATGGCATATTTTCTGATTTTGTTATAATGGATGTGGTTTTGCCAATGGCATTGCATGTGGTATTCAACGTTGAATTTCATGCGGTATTTCACACGATATTGCACATGTTGAATCCACTTTAATATCACACGTTGTATTGAATGTAGTAATGTGTGGTATTTCTCATGTTATTGTATTATTGCATATGATATTTGACCCTTGAATTGTATGTGGATTTTCTCACGTAATGTATACAAGTGTATAATAGGTATTGCACAATAAACTATACAATTTATTCTATTTAAGTTAAATTCTATAATAGTTGGTAAATAACGAATATCCAAGAAAACTCTGTCTGGGTAGATATCTCGCAGTTTGGAATCCCACCTTTTATGCGACAAAACAAATTATTTATATTAGATAGAAGGAGCCTTTTGGCGAGTATTATGCGAACACGATTATTGGTAGAGCGAGAGAGGGAGAATGGAAAATAGTCTACAGCAGTGCTCTTTGTCAGTTTGTACGTGTTTTTTTATTCCTTCTATTAGCTCCTCTCTAGTAATATATATCTTGTACAAATATTCAATCGTTAATAACATATGTTTTTATTCATACAATAACGTTAAAATACATTTTTGTTTAACATATAGTGGATGATAATTGATATTAATACAGTTTTTCTCAAATATTCATTCAACAATTAATTGTTAAAAACATGGGTGGTCAAGGTTAAATTCAAACTGAGTATCTTTTTCTTCGAAGTCTATTTTTTTGTCACTGAGCCCATTTTCCCATAGCTAGAAATGAACTACTGAAGTTGAGGTCTATATACATTTTAGTTTTGACCCCACCTGGTTGTCGTTGACACCTCTATTGCACAACCTTAAATGATTGATATTTTTACCACACGAACTTCCCTTCACGGACAATGCAGAGGTAAAGGGAGAAAACTACAACACAATGAAAGCGACGAGAAAAAGAAAGCGTATAAATATTAAAAAAGAAAAATATTATGGGAACACCATAAATAGAAAGGAAAATGGAAACTTGCAAGGAAATTCGTTTTCTATTTTACCACTGAATGTTTTTATTCTGTTATATGTATATACATATTTATAAAATTTGTGATTATAAAATTAAAAGAAAAACAAAAATAAACTTTTTTTGTTGATTTGAATAGAAATTTGCTTTTAAAAAACAAATTTATACTACTTGTTTTTAATTAAACATAATATTCTGTTTTTTGTATTGTTTTGAACGGGTTCTCTTACAATTGCAATGACCTATATAGTTACCACTATCAAATTACCCTCAATACTGCTTCTGTGGATAAATATTCAGCAAACAACGGGTATGACAGCTAAACTGAGCAAGTAGAGGAATTAAATACTAAACATATAATCAAGTAGCCCAATTACACTCGCAACAGTCTGCCTGGCAAGTTCATTGCAAATTACATTTGTCACGTGACACGCTATTACAAATTATTGTAATATAAAGTCCAAACTTAAATATATATCTTCCTCATTTAAAACTCCACAGTAACCTGGTAAATACCATCTTTGTATGGCGCATCAGCCCAAAAACTGTCTAGTAAAAGGTTTTTTTATTTCAAATATTAATTTTCTTAAATACAATGTAATATTATCGTTGATTATAAAGCAATATAATTGTTAATTTGTATCATTTCTGGAAACTTGGAAATGTTATTTGTTCTCAAACCTTCGCTTTATGAGGTAATTCTGTTTAAGAAAGGAATTAAATGTTTGAAAGAATAATTGTGTAAGTTAAACGTGAATGAATGCCTTAGTCATTTCATAAATAATACAAAATTATTGTAAAAAATACTTTATTTAACTCCTACTTAGGACACCAAAGGATATTGATTTTAGTTTTTTTTTATTAAATAACTACAATTAATATAAATAGAGTAACATAGAATATACTTTAAAATAGCTGTTCCAGCAAAAAGATAGAAGTAGCAATATTGCATATCTTGCCCCTTTTGTGAAATATTTTTCTCCAATACAAAACTAAAAGTAAATCATTATTAAATTTAATTAGTAAATTATTATATAATGAAACATTAATAACAACAAAAGTCATCTACTACAAGTTATAAAAAATGAATTTGGACTTGAGTGGATAAATAAAAAGAAATTAACGATTAGATTTTGATAGAGACATAAGTATGGAGTTTGAATTAATAGAAGGAATTAAATAGCATTGAAATATGAGCAAATAAACTTAAACGTTAAAAATGAAAACCAAAACTGGGAACCTTCTTGAAACTGCTAAAAAACATTTAATTAGTGACAGTTTCTTTCCAGTTACGAACGTTTATTGAATGTAACGTAAAATGGTTTAAAAATATAAAGAAAATGTTCTTACCTATGTTTTTATGAAGTTGGCATGAGATAAACTTGTATTTAATCAGACAATACAGTAAGGTATGACCGTAAGGCGTAGAATAGCAGGTAGGAGCAAGTAGAAAAAACCTCAAGCAACAGATACCTTCAAGCAACTCGCATCTAACACGACTTCTGTATTTGAAAGCACTCAATACAAATGAATAAGTGAGTGTAGAATTTAAAGAGCAATCCGTATTTAGGGCGATGGTACTTTGGATAACCGGGTAGAGATGAGAAAACTCTTCTAACCTAAGTTAGGTAGGTTTATGTCAAGTCACCGACTCTGCCAATGGAAAGACATAATCTACTCAAATCTCCACGATCAGGGGAACAATTCCTATGTTTTGTTCATTCAAATTAGAATTACGATTCCTTAATGTTTTTCATACAATGAAAGTGTAACGGTTAAATACGTCGCTTATGATCGAGAGAGAGAGAGCAGAGAGAGAGAGAGAGAGTGAGTGATAGGGAGTAAGAGAGAGAGAGAGAGAGAGAAAGTGGTGATAGAGTGAGAGAGAAGAAGGGTAGGAGAGGAAAAAAGGAAGGGAGGGGGAGAAGGAAGAGAAGAGAGAGGAAGGCTGAAAGAGAATGAAAGAGAGAGACGCAAGGGATTGTGAGAGGGTTGAGCGAGGGAAGAGGTGGTGAGAGAGGAACAGAATTATTGAGGGAGAATGCGGAGATACAGAGAAGGAGAGACATAGAGAGGGATGAGGACGAGAGAGAGGGGAAGGTGGTAGGGAGACGGAGAAACGAAGAGAGAGTGGGAGAGAGAGGTGAGAGAGGAATAGATAGACGTAGTGGGAAAAGAAGAGAGAAAGAATGAGGAGGAAAAGAGAAGTAGGGTGGAGGGGTGAGAGAGATGAGAAAAAGGGGGGAGGGAGATGTTGAGAGATGGAGAGTGGGAGGAGGATAGAGGGATAGCGGAGGAGAGGGAGAGAGCTGAAGAGGGAGAAGAAGAGAGAGAGGAGGGGGAGCGAGAGGGGGAATACTTAGTTATAGGACTCTATTCCCGTGATACCGCAGTATCTTGCCTATGTTCCTAATTGTAAGTCTACAATATTCCAATATATATTTACAATCCGTTTCTCCTACAGGCTACAGTAGTTGTTTTTTGTGTTTAATAGAGCTTTTGAAATAAGTATCGTATAAATAATAAAGCGGGTGAGTATCGAGTTTGAAGTCTATTTATTTAGTGCAACCTTTCGTCAACTAGTTCGTTACCTTTATCAAAAATGAAAACAATAATGGTCAATCATTTATATAATACTTATTTCGATTGATCAAATAAACATGAATTGCACCTTGGAGATGATTGGGCTTGGCGATACTCCTACTGATTTTGATGGATCAATAACATCTGTTTTCCATGTGTTTAGTACTAATATCTTTGGTTTTACCAACATTAACATAGGATTAGAAACGTATACACTAGAGAATAGCTTTAGTACTGCAGAAAGACACGTGGGTGCACCAAAGGGTGTTTTTTCCATAGCAAAGGGGTTCGAGGTTTTTTCATCCTTACATTAGTCAAAGTTTAATATTATTCTAGTGAGTGTACTTATAAGCGAGCGTATTTATAAGCAATTTAGTATTGTTTTTATTTTTTATAAGGACAATGAACCGATAGCCGAAAGGCTGCACTATTTAGATAAACGTCTTTGACTCAATACTTACCCGCTTTATCATTTATTTAAATTAGTTGTAACTGCCAATAAATTTAAGCTACGAAAAAACTTACTGAATAAGCAGAACCTCCTAACCAAAAATAAACATATTAATTATTTAAGTAATAATGTACATTTCGATTGCAAAGCTATCATCTTCAAAGGAATCTGTTACAAAATTGTTACTTTGTATATGCTATTGTAATATGTCTGCAAAGTACTTTCAGGGGAGATTAAGGGTCCGGTAGAGATGTCTTTTGTGTTCAGGAAACAAACCCTAGGGCGTAACCCTTAGAACCCCTCTTTAATTGCCTTTGCTCTTTCATCAAGCTATGGTTTCACGGCAAATGTACCAAAATAAATATAAAATGTCCGCTCTCCGTATATAACGTGTGAGAACATACAGAATGACGCGGGGGATCGAAGTTTATATCTCGCGCAAAGTAGTTCCGTGCATAGTTTATATAAGAATCGCGTTGCACCGGACGGACGTGTGGACAGTGACTATAATTGAATGCATTATTCATCACCTGTGGCAATAGCTATCCTTTGCTGGTTGCATGGATCCAATCAAAACAAATCTCTGCCTTCGCTAAGCAGTAATAAAATAAACATTATATATTACATATTAAACTTGACGAAAAACTTGACGAAAAACTTGACAAACCTATATCAATTGTTATAGCAGAGTATTAGTGTTCGAAACGATGCACAATACTATAGTAAACGTCTACAAAAGGATATGTTGTTAGTGTGGCTTTATTAAAGGAAGTTCTATTCAAATTCGTATTTTATATTAATTTGTAATAACGTGTCGCGTAACAAAGTCATTTGCAATGCATATTAAGCAACGAGTTCGCCGGGCAGACTGCTGCGAGTGTAATTGGGCTACTTGATTATGTGTTCAATATTTAAGCCCGCCCCTGGCTCAGTTTAACTGTCATATCAGTTGTTACTAAATATTATTCAACGGGAGCAGCATTGATAGTAATTTGATAGTGGTAACTATATAGGGTATTGCAATTATAATAGAACTCGTTCAAAACCTTACAAAAAAACCGATAATGGTATTTAACTAAAAACAGGTATTATAATTTAAAAAAAAAAATATTCCTATATAAATCAACAAAAGAAAAGTTTATTTTTGTTTTTATTTAATGTTATAATTACAAATATTATAAAGATGTACATATATTTGTCAGAATATTATTAGGTGGCAGAATGGAAAACGAATTTCCTTGCAAATTTTCCATTCTCCTTACCATTTATGGTGTTCCACTATTATTTTTGTTTATTAATTTTTATATGCTTTCTTTTTCTCGTTACTTTAATTGTGTTGTAGTTTTACGCTTCCTTTTGCATTGTCTGGTTGGGACGGAAGGTTCCATACAGTTATTCCAGTTTTTTGTTCATTTTATTCTTATAGTTCATTCTTAAACCTAGAGCATTATTCATGATATCATGTGGTAACCATTGCAGCAATTTAAGGTTGTGCAATAGAGGTTTCAACGACATCCTCTATTAGACTATATTTTTTAGTAGTACATTGTTAGCTATGTGAAAATGGTCTCAGTGTCAAGGAATATCTAAGGACTTTTATTTGTGCATTATCATTTATATTTGTATTTATTTTATTTGTAATAATTATCATACGTATTTTTATCGTTATATTTGTTTTTTGAGTGAATAGTTTATAAGCTAAGGGCTATCAAAACTATGGAGGTTCACGCAAATCCATTTCTCTGAGTGTTACAGCAAACCAACCGACATGCTTGGTAAATGTGTAGTTCCTTGCTGCTCATGTTATGATGATATACAAAATTACTGGTTTTATTTATACAAGTGTTTAACATATTTCGATCTAAACACACCTTTAAAAATCGAAGATCATCTCACTTCTATCAATTAGACAAAACTGCTGTTAATAATTTTAAAAGGATAATTGATCTACAGCAAATAGGCCTACACGATACGTTAGAAAGACTTTAATTTCTTGACATTATCTGGTCAATATACAGGACCTTAATAGTTCTGTTTTTCATAAAGTCCAAATTAAAAATGAAATAAATATGAAACAAAATAATTTGAAAACATCTTGTACATTGTTTATATCTCTATATATAATTTTGGAATGGAAAGTAAAGAAAATCTTATAGTTTGCTGCATTAAAGTTCAGTAACAATTGTTCACCGTGGACTTCTGTACAACAGACATTACAAACAACATTACATAAAGAAACCTATCACGCTGGGTATAGCGATGAAATAGGGAATGTCCAGTGTATATCGGTAGTAAGCAAACCTCATACTTTGACTTGGGAAATACGATTTTCTCTAACTGGATCAGTCTTATCCTTGAAAAGTAGTCACTAAATATTTGTTAAAAATTACCACATCAAATGTAAAATGTTCACCGTTTGCCAATACATACGTACCACTAGATTTTATAGCATAAAGATTGCATCTGAGTATTGTGATTATTAGTGATATTAAGTGATGTCTAAACCAATTAAATAGGTTTAAATTACAATAACAAATCTCAAAGGTTCGCCGTTTGGCAATAAATGCATACCACTAGACTGCATATTGCAAAAGTATTTTATCTGAGCACTGTGATTGTGTACACTATTAAGTGATGTCTAAACCAATTAAATAGGTTTAAATTACAATAACAAATCTCAAAGGTTCGCCGTTTGGCAATAAATGCATACCACTAGACTGCATATTGCAAAAGTATTTTATCTGAGCACTGTGATTGTGTCCACTATTAAGTGACGTATATACCAATTGTATAGGTTTCCTTTGAAAGACAATCACACACCAAACATTTACCTATACTTTAATACAAATAATACAAACTTAGAATAAAGAGTAAGGATAAAAGATATTTTTATTTAGGTTAGGAATTTTTTTTCTCTGGAAATCGTAATTAAAATTCATTGCATTATTTTGATTGCTAGAAAGAGTTTTCATTTAATCTGTGTAGTTTCACTGAAATTAAATTTTTACTACCGGCAAAGGAAAAAGTTACGCTTTTACTCAGGATAATTCTCTATTCCCTCACTGATAGCGTCGTCGTCGATAGCGTTGAAATTTTTAATCAAAAGTATATATTTTATGGAATGTGACATTTGTCAAATATTCGTAACTTTTGAAAAACATTTTTTTTTTAAAGAGAAGACTTAGTTATTTTACTTGTGAAAATGTATCCAGCTTTATTGAAATAGTCTTTTACAGTAAAAATTTCTACAAATCGTGTTACGTTTCACAAAACATAATAAAAATATTCAACTCCTATTTTGAGATTTTACTATATATTTCCACAGTTTCGTGAAAGGTGTATTAGAGTTTTAACTGATAATTTTAATTACATATAATTTCTAAAAGGTATCTATTATGCTTAGTTTTACATATTGATATCTCCAAGCCATCAAATTGTTGAGGTGCGTACAAGTTCTGATATTATTCTCTACTACTTATATCATTAAAGGTTTCATTCATATTATTAATACATATTTAATCATTATTTCTTTATGTATTTTCTCGCATATAATTATATTTTGCAAATAAACTTTGATATTATGCTAAGTGATAGTCTCCTGCAGCCCCCTGACTACTACTTGGAAATGACGAACATAAGGGTTTTTACGCCCAATCATTCATATTAAAGCTTTACCTTCTTTCTAATAATTCACGTCTTGCATTTTTTAGTGATATAAAGCCCTGTAATAACAACAATAAAAATCTTTATTATAAAATATCTTTTGCTGTCATTACAATAGTTCTGTCTTGAAACCTTATCTTATAATTTATATATTACAGTCCTTTTTGATATTCGAGAATAAAATGTCAGGTGTACAATTTTAGTTTTGTCAATTTATATAAATAATGGCGAAAAATCATGGAAACTTTTGAACGTGATGTTGAGAGCAATGCGAAGAAAAACAAATTTGGGGAAACGTTAGAGTAGTGTTAGGGCTTTAATAGCAACGAAACAATGAAGTATTCAAGCATGTATAGTAGCCGTATAGACATGTTGTCATCAAGGCGAAAGTTTATTCGTAGCGTTACTTGACTAAGCGATAATTTAAACTTGATCCTCGCGCCAACGCTTCTAAACACGGAATCACAACGTGGGTTCAAAATTCCGAAGCTACTGGCTCTGTAGGAAAGAAGTAGTAGTCAGGTCGTCTACAAAATACTTGTACTCGTGGAAATGTCCAATGCACCCCAATGCCGTGTAATCCTCCATCGTGAAAAGCCCCTTCTCTCGTAGTGCCAGTGACTAAGAGTCGTAACTCTGCCCAAAAATAACTCCATGAACTCAAGTTCCATCACTTTATACGGCATATCGTTAAAAACTGAACACTGCTTCTGAACACTCAACTGAAAATGACCATTCATTGCAACAACATCTTTCTTAACCATAACGAATATTAGATTTCATTAAGCTTTGACGATGTCGGGCGAAGCTCATTTTGACAATAACGGGTAAGTGAACAGTCACAAGAAAAGTATCTAATCACAAGAAAATCCTGTTCTTCACGAACGACCTCTATACAGCTCAAAAGTAACGGAATTGTGTTCCGTCTCGGCTCGAAGATGATGGGTCAAGTGCGAAACCCTTTGGCTGAAGTGTAATTGAAAAATAAGTGTTTTTTTCGAAAAATCCAAAAGTTACAACTCAACAGTTGTCTCAACAATGTCTCATCACAACAAACACATTGACAGTGACGTTTTGCTTGAGTCATTCCTGGGTGTAAACATTTACAATGTACCCGACATTAGCATCGAAATCCCTATACAGTAAATCTGAACCTAAGACAGTATAGTTAAGAACTGGACACTAATGACCATTTGTTCCATCTAAAATCTGTATGAAGCAATGATGATTATCTGATTACATTAGGTGAAAGGTCAGAAGAATAGATTCTGATCACAGGAAAATCCTGTTCTTCACGAACGACCTCTACACAGCATAAAGGTCGCTGAATGGTGAGTCATCGAAGCTGATGGAACCATATCTCTTCACAACAAACAGATTGACAGTAACATTTAGCTTACATAACGTTGCATAAGCCGTTCCTGTGTGAAACATTTACAATGTACAGGACATTGGCATCGAAGTCACTAGAACACAACACGAGTGTCAACGTTGCCAGCGACGCTCGGGCGTCTGTTTGGCGACTTCCAGGGAGGTGAGATTGCACAGTTTAATTTCATATTAATGTCCTTATCGATTATTAAGTTAACTTATTAAATAATAATAAATAAATTTATTAAATTTCTTTTTATTAAATTTTATAATAATTTTTTCTCAAGTTATTACCCTATCTCAGAACTTGTCATGAATTTGTTAACGACAGAAGTATTTTGCTTCCAAGCACGGGCAGTAATTAGAGTGTGTACGAGATTATCTTGATTCCTGTTTACATGCATTTTCGCTGCTAACAGGAGCGCTGCATGCAACGCTAATGGCTTTACCGAACGCTCCTGACAAACCACAATTCACCTAATAGTGTACTCCTTGGATTATAATTACCTTTAGTTTTGAAGCAGGTATAGAAGTTAATTTTTTTTTTAAATAACTCCAATAATATCATTAAGACGTGTTTCATGTATTAAAATATTGTTCTCGTCTATTTCACCTCACATTATTGAATATCTTAAACTATTCATATCTTGGTTTCGCTTGTCGTGGCTTGTTAATGTGTTAACTGCTTATGAAGTCCACCATTTCTGCAGTTTCTTTCTTCTTTCAGCCAGTAATGTTTCTGTTACGGACGTCTTCTCTTTCACCATGTATGCATTACTTACTTTGTTCCTTATTCGTATACCTTCGCTCTGCCTTTATCAGTTTTACCTGACATATATTGTCACTTGAAACACACTTTGCTGTGTTCTCATAGTGAACTCTAGCCTTGAAACGCTTTTTACCTTCTGCATTCGTTTGTTAGTTTATTTACAAATTCCGTCTCTCCTAGTACATAGATACCATTTCCCCCTTGGTATCGTTCTTCCCTTTTATAATAATAAAGTATAAATTAAATTATCTTTTCCTGACTTAAAGTGGTCAACTCATGTTCTTGTCCTCGGAATCGTCTTTCAAGTTAATTAATATTTTCTAAAGGTTATATATAGTATTATATGAAGAATAAAAATTCAATGAATAAAAATTCCAGACAAATTCACTAGGAACAAGAAAATGAGGTTAAAATGAAGTGGTAATATATATGATATTGCGCAGGATCTTGAAAATGCTATTGCATGCTGTTTTACATAAATCGTATTGCATGTAGTATTGCACTGGGTACTTATGTGGTATTCACTTAATATTGCAGGGTTTTTTCGTTGTAGTAGTACACGTTGAATTGCATGCGGTATTGCACACGGTATTGCATGCGGAATTGAATGAAGTGTTATTGTCGTATTTCTCTTGTTATCGTAGTACTGGATATGATATTTGTATGTGGATTTTCTCACGTAATTTATATAAGTGTACAATAGGTATTGCACAAATAAACAATATAATAAAATCTATTTAAGATAACTCCTAATAATAGATGGTATATAACGAAAATCCAAGAAAACTCTGTCTGGGTAGATTTCTCGCAGTTTGGCATCCCACCTTTTATGCGACAAAACAAACTGTTTTCATCGAATAGAAGTGTTTTTCGTATTTGGCGAACACGTTTATTGGCAGAGTGAGAGAGTGGACAATACCCGCTACAGCAGTGCTCTTTGTCAGTTTGTTTGTGTTTTTACAATTCCTTCTATTAGCCCCCACTCTCCTAATATACATCTTGAACAAATATTCAATCGTTAATAAAATATGTTTCTATTCATCCAATCAAGTTGCAATACATTTTCGGTTAACCTATAGTGGACGATAATTGATGTTAATACAGTTTTTTCAAATATTCATTTAATAATTAAATTATAATAATATTGGTGGTCTAGGTCGATTTCGAACTAAGTATCTTTATCGTCGAGAACTAATCCATTGGCACTGAGCCCACTTTCCGATAGCTAGAAATATACTACTCAAAAATGTAATCTAATTTACTAATTTTACTTTTGACGCGTTCTGGTTGTCGTTGAAACCTCTATTGCACAACCTCAAATTGTTGCCATGGTTACCACACGATATCATAAATAATGTTCTAAGTTTAAAAACGAATGAAAAGAGTAAAATAAATAATTAACTGGAATAACTGTATCGAATCTTCCTTGCCAAACGGACAATGCAAAACTAAAACACAAAGGAAGCAAAAAAAATAATGATAATAATGATAATAGTAAAACACCACAAATAGAAAGGAAAATAGAAAATTGGAAGGAAATTAGTTTTCTATTTTGCCTTCTAATATTATTATTCTGACATATGCATATAAGCTACATATTTATAATATTTGTAATTAAAAAATTTAAAAAATAACAAAAATTAAATTTTCCTTTATTGACTTAAATAATAATGGAGTTCAAAAATAAATCATATTACTTAAGTTTAGTTAAACAGATTATTCTGTTTTTTGGTCGAATTCTCTTATAATTGCAATATCCTATATAAAAACCACTATCAAATTTCCAGCAACGCAGCTTCCACCACCAGCTGGGGTATTATTTAGCAATAACGGATATGACAGTTATACTGAGCAAGCAGCGGACTAAATTTTAAACACAAAACCAAGTACCACAATTACACTCGCAGCGGTCTGCCTGGCGAACTCGTTACTTAAATATGCATTGCAAATTACTTTTGTCACGTGGCACGTTATTACAAATTAATGTAAAATAAGAACTTGAATAGAACCTACTCAATAAAGTGCCACACTAGTCTCAATATTCTCTCTCAATTATCTTTTTGTAGACTTTTACTATAGTATTGTCCATAGTATCAGAAAATGACAAATATTTTATATCGAACATTACTACTCTGCGATAACAATTTATAAAGACTAGTCGAGTTCTTGATAATTGTTGAAATTCTTGTTACTTTTAAATTGGGGTTTTCCTTGATAATACGTTACTTAATTTAACTTTTAGTTAAACTTTGTTTTTGGTCATGATAAGAATACAATATCTAGGTAGACGTAGATGGACTCTGCTCAGGGATATATATATATATATATATATATATGTAGATTATGCAACACTGTTTTCTTGTATACACTTTAAAAAAATATTTTAATCAGTTTGTAATTGGTAAAAATAGTCATATATATATATATATATATATATATATATATATATATATATATATATATATATATATATAAGACATTATTACCAATTACAAACTGATTAAAATATTTTTTTTAAATATATCAATAGCATTTCCCAATAATTCACAAAAACGTTATTAGATAAATCGTTCAATCTTTTTAACAATGTTTAAGAGATTTTATGAACTGTACCACTTTGATATAAAATAAAATTTATTGTCCAAGATACATTACAAAATCTTATTTCTTATAACTTGAGAGCAATCATTGCACAAGGTAAAAACAGTGGTTAGCCCATATATTCACCAAGGTAGGCCGCAATTTTTATGACCACATTTAAATTCTACTTACGCTCATAATCGTTAATCATTATTCATAATTATTACGGCAATTGTCTCCTTGGTTGATAGCTTTCAAACTACAAAAGTGATTTACTAACAGACAAAAACACCATGTTTATATATATATATATCTATATATATATATATATATATATATATATATATCTTTAGATCTCTACTGTTCCTAGAAAGAAAAAAAGATAAACAAATTAGACGGAAAATAGCAAAAGTATGGATACAATAAAAAAAATAGGTAAAGTAGATTTTAAAATACTCATTAAATTGAAACTACCAAAACATAAACCATAAACAACACCATAAAGGAATAAATATACAATAAATGAAGGACAACACCATTAACATACACAGGATAAAATATAAAAGGAATAACTAAAATACTAAAAAAACCCAATACTAACGTAACACACACAAAATACAGCTAGCATATTCAATTAATAAACTAATCGGGAAAAAGGTATGTGCTACTTTTAATAACGGGATTTAAAAATTGAATGTCCATAATATAGCAAATTGTTACAATGAAAAATAAAATAAATATAAGATATAAGGACAGAACAAAACTTGAAGCATAGATTGAACCAAACACTTACAATTTAAACTTAACCACACAAGTCATCAAAAATATTCACACATATTACCCACAATAAAAAAAGTATAGTAAAAAAGGGCATACATTTGGTAAAGCCACTAGCGTTGCATGCAGCGCTCCTGTTATCAGTGGAAATGCCTGGAAACAGGCATCAAGATAATCTCGTGTACACTCTAATTACTGCCCGTGCTTGAAATGATTATAATTTGTCGTTAACCATTTCGTATCAAGCTCTGAGATAAGCATTTTAAGGGCCATTGCCCTTTAAATAAAGTTAAATCTAATATTCAGTAAAATAGGAGGGAAAAAAGGTTGGTAAATAAATAAAATTATTCTTATAATACTACTCATTGTAATGAAGACCCAGCACAGAAAATTAATGTGACACAAAACTTACATTAAATATACTTTAATACTTCGTTTTTTATTAAATATAAGTAGGGATTGAAATTGCCGAAAATTAATACCCATTGGAAATTACAGGATAACTATAATGGTTTATTATTCCATGGCTATAACCAGCAAACAGGTTCTTCCTGCATCTAGAGATTTTTATTTTGAGATTTTACTGCAGAGTCACCGGTGCAGTTGTATTTTGTAAGATATTTAGAAAACTCTTTTACTCATCAATATAAAGGGTTGTGAAAATATAACGTTCTTAAGCTTGTTTCAAAATAACTGTTTTTTTCATATTTCATTCACTTTTAATTATATATATATATATATATATATATATATATATATATATATATATATATGTGTGTGGGTATGTATAGAGAGAGAGACAGAACTATTAAGAAATTGTATATTCAGCTAATATCGTCAAGAGCTATATTTTGTCATAAAAAAATTCTTCTATAAATACTATAATCTCTGATTTCGACCTACGAATAAAAGGCGATTCATTTTTATAATAAAATGGACTCTGTTTTCTAAAGGACTCTTTTTGTCACGTATGATAATTTGCTTTTCAATATACAAAAAAGGAAAATATTATTATGATAAAAAAATATATATGTCCTTATCAAATGCACATGAATGCGTGTGCTTGTATCGATTGATTGCACTTTTATTTATGTCTTATTTATTTTGCCATTCCGTTGTACAAAATACATAAATTTAAAAAGGTTCGTTGTAAAATGAGAACTCAACTCGAATTAAAATTCAACCCCGGTGATGCATTATAAAACATTGTAAAAAATATGTTTCTGAAAGTATTTAAAGGGACGGGAACACATTACACTTTCGTACAAAAGTAGACGCAGTGGAATTTAATTTAATTTCTTTCCCAACACGTTTTGGAAATAAATTACCTGGGAGAGTCGGTTTCTCCCAATAATTGTTTCTTGTTCAGTACCAAATATTGTAAACTGTAAAAATTGTATCGAATGTTTGTACGTGTTGCGTGCCAGCATAGTAAATTTTCTCTTTGTGTAACTAGTGGTAGATAGTGTTTAAACCAAACCGCTGCGCCGTTAAGGCAGAATTTTTCTTATATTTAGAGGATTGTGAAATGTATTTTTACAATCAGATTGCAGTTGCCTCTAAGTAGCAGGTTTTGAGGTTCCTTCAAAGTACTATAAGTCACTTCACCAGTTTATAGTTATTCTAACAATGCATTTTTGCGTGCGTTGACATGCTCAGAGTCCCCCCTATTTGTTGCAAATGTAGAAATTTATTTTTATAGATGTCGAAGAATTTTGTTTGAAAAATAACCCTAATATATTTCTAAATATAATGATTAAATCGTTATCCTGTGAGAGACATTGATACTGGGTGAGAAACTAAGGTTACCGGTACACTTCAAGGAAACATGATATTCGGCAAACGTATTAGCGTTGCATGCAGCGCTCATTTTATCAGCGGGAACTCCTGCAAACAGGAATCAAGATAATCTCATACACCATTTACTCATCCTTGGAAAAACCTAATTTGTCGCTAACAAATTAATGACTACATTCAGAGATTGAATCTTTAAGGATAATTGTGTCACATACAATTATTAGTTCTTTTAATGTTTGGCGAATTAAAATGTAAAATAAAAAAGTTATCTTCCACGAATATGAACATTTTTAATTGCAAAAATACTTGGCTATAGCTGAATGATAAAAATATTTAAATAATAGCGATTTAGAGTAACGTTGAAGGAACAAATCCCTGATATTGATAGTTGCAGACACTAAGCAACAAACTCAATCATAAGCAAAATACACATAACAGTAGAAATATTGTAAAAGATTAGAATGTTTCTAATGAAAGATTGTTTGAAGCAGGAAGGTTCTAGGAAATTACTGTTATTTTTTGTAATTTACAAAATTAAACACGCTATGCAGAATAATTTTTATAATCTTTTAATTGGAATTTATTATGTTTATTTGGTTTTAAAAATTCTCAAATCTGTTCTTTGGGATAATCCATTTCAACAGCCTACATTGATATTTTTTTTTTATTATTAAATTATATTTATCTAATCAATTTGTTTCAAATAATCATGATTCAAATCTATTACATTACAACGGTGTTAAACTTTTGTTTCCTTAGGAACAAAATTTGTTTAAAAGAAAGGTTAGAATGGATATTTCTACCTAGTGAATGCCGTAACATATTCAAATGACAGGTCACAATATTGAAATTACTTACGTTTACATTTAGGAATAAATTCATAACAATATCTCTATGAAATGGGGACTAACTAGATTATTAACCTTCTAGAGGGACATAGAGATTAAAACGGGAGAGGTACATTCCGCACAGCGGAATTTAAAATTTCAGCCCGTATTTAAAACTTAAAGGGTTTACATATTTATATTTGGATGACTTCACAATTAAATACTATATAAATGCATTGTAAATTAATTTAGACATCATTATGGTATGATTTTAATGTTCTGAATGTCAAATTTTTAAAAGATATTTTGAATTATTAATACGTGTAAGCAATGTATACTACACCACTGTTTTCATTACGTGGGGAGTGTTTGAGGGTTATTTTTCTGTAATGAAGTAATTCAGCATCTAAACGTATAAAATATATTATCGTCATGATATGCCCTACACATATGAATATGAAATTCATCATATTATTTAGAGAAAATAGAGAATATTTGTATTAAAATATATACCTCTAAAAATTAGTGGATAATAATAAAATGTTGACTTTCTAACACAACAGGTTTTAGCAGAATCTTATATTCGTTGTTGAAAAACCAATTCATAATTGTTGATTTCTAAGCTTACTAGTCACCACTAGTGTAGTGTGAACATGTCCTACTCTCATGAGAATTATGTTTCTTTTTACTGTTCTCACTTGTTTTTCTGGTTCAGTTTATTTTTTCGTTATTTACTAAAAGAAGGCTTCTCTTCCATTGCATAACTTTACAGTAACAGCTGTATGGCGGATGTTTATCGGGATTTTCTCTATATCGTCAAAATCTGACAACATTTCAACAAAATGGCCATTTTCGTCATTTTCAAATTGACTTATTATGTCTTCATTTGTTTCATTTACAGTTTCATTGACGTTTACGTCAAGTTCATCGTCTGGCTAAGAGACTCGTTTTCGTCAGAATCTTCAGAGAGCTGTCTAACAAAATTTCCGGTAGAATGTATTTATTGATTTTCGTCTTTTCGGACACTAAACAGCATTTTACTAATTCTCTCCTCATCAAATGCAACAATAGTAAAATGTTAAACCTGGACACTAAAAAGACATACAACACTAAAATAATAATAACAACAGAAACAGTAATAATTTAACTCCACAAAGACTCTTGTAATGTAAATACTGCACAAGGAATTCCACACAAAAAACTTACACGAAAGGGAGCTTGCGGACGAAACCTACGCAATCTGACCGAGATTTACAAAGATTATATTCACATTAATGCTACTTGGAACACATTAAGAAAATTAGGTTGGGCCGTTTTATAGAATGCGGGTTGTAGAGTAACAAGCTGGCAATAAGAATTTGACAACTGAAAAGGCGTTTTCTCAACAAATAACGATATGTGTGGAGGAAAACTCCGCATGCGCCCTCTCGAGGGTTAAATATACCTCCCATAAGATATCTAAAGTGTCAACGACATCATTCTTAACTATATGAACAACAAAATTATTAGTTTTTTTATGGTTTATTTTTATTGAATAGAGTAATGACACTTCACTGCGAGTGACGTCAGCGTGTATAATTGTAATTCCCCTTCGTTGGTATTAAGTCATACTACATGTTACTGTTAAGTCATACAGCATGTTGGTGTTGTGATGAACAACATAGTGGTAATTAAGTCATACAAAATGTTGATGTTGGATCAGCTTATTATGACCGCTCTTTAAAGTTAATGAGATTTTGAATTAAGATAAACCATATTTAAAGTTTTTATTATCGTAGATAATTACATTAGGCCTACTATGCGGCGATTAGTTTATCTGAAGGTCCTATTAAAATTAAAATTCTCCAAATCTATCTTTAATACCGTAAAGATATCTACTTGTATATAAATTTGTTGTAGAAAAATTGTACAAATCACTTTTTCTCTCTCCCTTGTAATTATATAGTAATTTTTGTATTACCTTATCCCAATTTTATAAAGGTTTTTCCCCCTATATTACTGAGTAGGCTATTTGTCTTGCATCAACATATATATATATATATATATATATATATATATATATATATATATATATATATATATATATATATATATATATATGTATGTATATTAAATACGTTGATACGTGAATTGATCTCCCTTATTGCGTATACGGATGTATTTGTATTTTGCTGAATTTAGGCTGACGTTTTGTGTTGGGTGGAGTAGATTTGCTCCTCGTTTTGCTATAAGGTCCGCCCCTCGTTCCCGCTATATCGACATGTCTGGGTATTCACTGTAGGATCACTGTCCATTTGCTGCTAAGCAGTGCAGATAAGGTTTTGCGTCATTCGGCATTTTGCTGAAGCTGGCACCTACTTCATCAAGTACTTTTATATTACTTCCCACCACATGACAACATGGTCGGTGTAGTAAAGAAACTCGAAGAATGGCTTGAATGGTGCTCTGGAGGTTGCTGTTCATTTAATTAAACAACAAAAACCTCCACACTATACCATGAGTTAGTATTTGTTTATTTTGTTATTATGCTGAGATACTGCCTCGGAATTTCACTCGGATGCATGTCTGGGATAGGAAACGTTTAATCTATCTCAGCATATTCCTCATGATGTTGCCTTAGTGATGTATGCATCAATAGGATCCGCCACACCATATCTTAGGCTGTTCTGAAGTCAATGAAGACCGCTAGGGTAGTTTGTTTTACATGGAACCCGTATTTAACCTGTTGAGTATATTTTACAATTTGTCTATAGTTGACCTTTTCTATCAGAAGCCGGATTAGCATTTACTTATGCTGCGACGCTTTTCAAGATACATTCTTAGTCTCCCATTTATCGTTTATGTAACCACCTTATGGGTATACAAATGTATCTCTCCTAATGTTTCTACTGCAATGCCGAAAGTCCCTAAAATGCAACATCAAAATTGACCGTGGCAGAAATCTTGGTAATAGAATAGAAAAGGGGCCTAGTCCAAAGTTTAAATAAATAAAACAAATAATTTAAAATATAATAAAATAGATGAAAGAAAGTAGACAAGGAATAAACTTAAAAACATATAATTTTAAAGTATGTTGAAAAACCAAAATTAACTTGTTATTGAAAACCTAGGTTTATGCTATTAAAGTTTAAAACTATATTTATATTAATATAATAGCGAGAATCAAGTTGGACCCTTGAAAGTCTGCTGACTCATAGAGTTGACTCATTATTTCGTTACGTAATATTAGTTGCATTGTATAGCATAAATAACAACAAATGTATAAAGGGCGATCACGAAAGCGAGCTAACAGGATTGTCTAAGGGTTAAAACGAGTAAATCGCGATTTAACCCCGATGCAAAGACAGAGACAGATGTTTTAGACAACGAATACACAATTTCTACCTAAGAGCCAAGTAGCAGCTTATACAATTTGAGCTATAACGCCACAGATACAGTTGCTGCTAGCTGTAAATCGGTCCGAGGGTTGTAATACATTAACTGGTGTAACGGGCTGGATTAATTAGTACCGCCTAGGTGCAGCAACAATGCATCTATTGTTGGCGAACGGAGTCGCTTTGGCGCTTTATGCGTTTAGTAACACGGCGCAGGTTTTCATTGTGTCGTCCTTCTACGGCGAACCTTGTTCCTTAATTCCCTTAAAACTGTAAAGGGGATGAAATAAGTTCTTCTGGGTTAAACTTTAGACAGCACTTTGTTGTTCTATGTACAACAATGATAAAATACAATAGTGTTACGTGTTAAAATTAAGAAAGTTAGGCTTTTTTTTAACTTGGGAGCGGGTTTGAATTGCCCGAAGCACTGCTACCTTAAGGCATATTGTATTTACCTCCCTGATCTAGTCAAATAACCCCTTCCCTCTTACCAGGTTTAGGAGTTTCCTGACTAGAGTTTTACCTTCAGCATCCACCAAAGCCGTTCCATCACCAAAGAGGTTGAAGCGCCTCTCAGCAAGTACTTCACATCTGTAAATAATGTGTGTGGCAGTCTCCAGTTCCTGCCCGCATAATCTGCACACTGGTTCATCTTTGAAGATACCCATTTTAAGCAAATGTTTCCTTAGTCCACAGTGTCCCGTGAGTAGACCTGTGGCTATCCTCAATTCCTGTCTAGACAGATAGATGAGACTCTTCTGCAGCCCCAAGGAAGGTTTCCTAAGGGTTAGCTTACTGTGTCTCATCCCTTCGCCCTGATCCAGTGCACACCGTGTCTTTCAGCCATCCACCTTCGCACTGTCATCTTAACCATGGATTTTTCAAATACCTACCGCAGGCTCCGGCCCAATCAGGGGTGTCGAAGACCCCTCCCTGGCCAGCGCATCTGCCGCTTCATTTCCAAGTATTCCCCTATGCCCTGGCACCCAACCTATCTTGATTTGATTGTGCCTTGCCAGAGCTTGTAGGTTAATTAGGCACTCCCTGACTATGGCCGAGGTGACTACGTGTCCGTTTAGTGCCTTAATTGCTGCCTGACTGTCGGAGAAGATAGCAATCCGGGTCCCGTGTGTTTCCCTTCTCGCTATCTCTCCCAGACAGACATTTATAGCATATACTTCGGCCTGAGAGACAGAGGTATGCCTCCCCAAGGAAAAAACTAGTTCTACCCTTGGGTTTTTACAATACACCCCCGCTCCAGTGCCGAAGTCCATCTTGGAGCCATCTGTGTACCAGATCTGAGCTCCCGATGTTAATGTCCCTGACCATTCCATCATAGTTTGGTGGACCTGGTCAGGTGCAAACATTCGAGTAATGTGGTCGCTGCCCATTTCCAAGACGGGTTCTTTGACCACGCACTCGATACTCATATGTCCTGAGACATCTGGGAGGTTAGCCCAGTTGCTCGAGTTGCGCAATCTCCATGCCGCCAGCCTCGCCTCTTCCATAAGGACAAGCTCAAGGTAAGCATTACTTCCATTGCTGCACCTGGTGTAGTTGACATCGCTCCCAGTGTGCACAGACAGGCCAATCTCTGGATAGAGCTCAGTTTAGCTCTTTTCTGTGCCTGGTTGGCCTTTGTCCACCCCACCAGAGCTCCATAGGTAATCATAGGTCTTATCACCCTCAGATACATCCAGTGCATCATTGATGGCTTCAGTCCCCATTTCTTACCCACCATTCTTCTCACAGTCATCAGTGCCCTTTTGGCCCTGTTAACTGTCCTCTCAAGATGTGGTTTCCAGGTGAGTTTCCTGTCCAGAGTAACTCCTAGGTACTTCACCTCCCCCACAAACTCAAGGTATTCACCAAACAAGCGGGGCATCCTAGTCGTCAGATCTTTTCGCTCTCTGGTGAAAAAAGTTAGGCTTACAAACTTAGGAAATTTTCATTCAAAACGTTAGAACATAAGCTTGCTAAGGACGTAGCAGCAATTAGGTAGAATAGAAATTACAAAAGTTACTTTCCTTACAGTAGCCCTTAATTTTATAAGGGTTTGTATTGTCAACTACGTTTACCATTATTTTTATAAAAATATTCCATTTTATTCTGTTATAGAAATATTTACATGTTAGAAAATTAATATATAGATTTGTAAAATTACATCGACCTACTAGTAGTTGTACTACTGATACAAAAACGTGTGTTTTCGCAAACCTAAATACACATTTTTCATCCTATATTTATCAACAAACAAATGGTATTATTATCGTTATATATTTGACAATAAATAATAAATCATAAATATATAAAAATAGAATCTATTTAAATCAAACCTGAAGTGAAATATACTCAAATATAAACCTGAAACGTGTGTAAATAGGCTCCTGTAACAGAAATCACTAATAACGGACCTTGGAAAGCTAAATGCAACAATCAATGATTTTCTATTGTTTTGACAAAAAGGAAATGTTAAAAAAAACACTTAGTTACAAAATTTACCTTTTTAAAAACATAAATTCCGAAATCATAGAAACGAAATTAAAATGTTTACAATAGAAAATATAATAATAATAGAGGTACTAAATATTTAACAATACTTTCTTTATAATAATATAATAACCATAAAAGAATGCAAACTCTTTGATGATAGCGGGGATAGAATACATGATCCTTGAGATTACTAAACATTTTTCTAGTAGTGGTCATGAGAGACCATTCAGCCACGACTTTAATTACATATTTGTATTATTACAAACGAGACCACAGTGTACAGTGAATTTATTTACATAATATTTGTGCAGGTAATAGTACATGACATTGACTAGTTTGATTTAAATGTACATTCTTTTTCTTGTAGTTACGTAATGTGTATAGGGCGAACTGGGTGAACCCACAACTCATCGTCATCACAATCTTGAGGGTAATAGTGAATGGGGCATTTTATGTTTCAGATTTGTGCACTTTCATATTTTAATATTTATTGTGTATGTAAATATATAAAGCATCATTTGTGTTCTTACCGCTACCAGAAATGTAGTATGATTTTATCTCAAGATCCTCCGAAGAACTAATAAAATCATACAAAAGTGTTCAGCCCTTAAAAAGGGCACAATTATAAAACAGAGTATTAAAGTAAAATTTTAATTACAATTATAATTAAAAAGAATTTAAAATTTATAAGATTTTCATATGACACTATTATTATTTTACCTAATTAAAGACATTGCAAGGATATATATATATATATATATACGTCTTAATATTTTCCATAATTGAAATATTGAACACTGTATAATAATTCATTTCTAATAAACACGTCAAACAAACATTGAAATAATAATTATAAAATTTATAGTTTATTTTGCAGACATGTAATGTGACATACAATATCATGTAGTGTTATTCCCTTTCAAATTACCATAATGCTGCTTCCGTGGTGTAATATTTAGTAACAACGGTTATGACAGTTAAATTGAGCAAGCAGCGGACATAAATATTAAGCACATAATCAAGTAGCACAATTATACTCGCAGCAGTCTCTCCGACAAACTCGTTGCTTAAATATGCATTGCAAATTGCTTTTGTGACTTGCTATTAAAAATTAATGTAAAATACAGTCCAAATTGAATAGAACATCCTCAATAAATATTCCACAGTAACCTGGTAAATGCCATCTTTGTATGGTGTGTCAGTCCAAAATCTGTCTAGTAAAAGGTTTTTCATTTCAATTGTTAATTCTCCTAAATACAGTCTATGATTATCGTTGAATATATAATAATATAATTGTCGATTTGTGTCATTTCTGGGACACTTGTAAATATTGTTTGTACTCAAACCTTCGCTTTATAATTTAATTATGTTTGTGAAAGGCATTAAGTGTTTGAAAGAATAAGTTTGTAAGTACAACATGAATGGATCGTTAGTCATCTCATAAATTACAATATATCTTAGTCAAAAACTTCTTTTTTTTAAAAATAAATACAAATAATATAGAGTAACAGCTGTTTTAGCAAAAAACAAAAGTAACTATATTGTATACTTTGCCCCTTTTTGTGAAATATTTTGTCTCCAATACAAAACTAAAATTAAACCATTACTAATTTAATTATTGAATAAATATATAATAAAACAGTAATAGCATCAATGGTCATCTACTGGAGGTTTTAAAAATATATTTGAACTTGTGTGGATGAATAAAAAGTAATTAACTATTGGACAATTGAACAGGACATAAGTAAGTAGTGTGTGAACTAACAGAAAGAATTGAATATCATGAAAATATGAGCAAGTAAACTTAAACGAGAAAAATGAAAACTAAAACTGGGTATCTTTCTTGAAACCGGTAAAATACATTTAATTAGTGACAGTTTCTTTCTAGTTACGAACGTTTATTGAAAGTAACGTACAATTTTCATACAATGGAAGTGTAACTGTTAAATACGTCGTTATGGCCGCGAGAGAGTGAGGGGTGGGAAAAAGAGGAATAGAGGGAGGGAGAGAGATAGTGTGAGAGAGGGAGAGATAAGAAAGCAAGGAAAGAGGAGAAGGGGAGAGAGAGGAATGAAGGAAGAGAGAGGAAGGGAGAATGAAGAAGAGAGAGAGAGAGAGAATGGGGAAGTGAGAGGGAGTGAGAGAGCTAGAGAGAGAGAGGGAAAGAGTTGGAGAGAGAGGCAGGGAGGGAGAGGAGAAGACAGAGGAAAGGAGGGGGAAAGAATCTATTTGTAGTCCATCTCCGTTCAATAGTCCTACATATATTTACAATCCTCTTCTCCTAAAAGCTATAGTAGTTGTATTTCGTGTTTGTCAGAACATTCGGAATAAGTATAGTATAAAAGATAAAGCGGTTCAATATCCAGACAAAGTAGTATATTTAATATAATAAGAAGAATATTATACTTTCAGTGCCACATTTCGGCAACTGGTTCGTGACCCTTATCAAGCCTGCAAACAATATTACATTGCTTATAAATAAGCACATAAAATACAGTACAATCAATAAAACAACTTAAACGTTGGGTAATGTGAGGAAGCAAAACATCAAACCCTCTACATTTCACCAAAAACTTCCTTGGAGCCATAGCTCGGGTAACTCTTCTTTCTGCATTACTATAGATATTCACGAGTGTACAAGTTTCTAAACCTAAGTTAGTCTTGGTAAAACCAAAGAACTTAGTATTAACCGCAAGGAAAACAGATGTTATATATCCATCAAGGTCGGTAGAGCGATCCCTACCTCATTTGTTCGATATTCAACCGTTTAACGATTTATTTATTACAAATTTCGATTGCTCAAATAAATATGTAATGCAATTTGAAGATGTTTGGGTTTTGCGATGTCCCTACTGATTTTAATTGGTTATTAACATATGGTTCTGTAGGGGTTAATACTTATTTCTTTGGTTTTACCAAGGTTAAATTCGGATTAGAAACGTATACACCAAAGAGTAGCTATAGTAATGCGGATAAGAAAGGTTACCAGAGCTATGTACCAAAGAAAGTTTAGGCGAAGTATAAGGAGTGTAATGCTTTTTTCATCCCCACATTAGTCAAAGTTTAAAATTATTGCAGTGAATGTACTTATAAACCTATTTATAGGCAGTGTATTTTTGTTTTCATTTTTAATAAGGGAAAAGATCCAATTGCCGAAAGGTTGCACAAATTAAATATATTTCTTTGACTCGATATTCAACCACTTTATCATTTATTTAAATTAGTTGAAGTGCAAATAACTTTTGACTTACAAAAACCTCTAATCAAGAGCTTCCTATCCACAAATATACCTATTTATAATTTGAATACTGATGTACATTTCGAATGCAAAGCTATCAACTTCAGAGGAGCCTTTTATAGGATGTTTGCCTTGGATAAACTGTTGCTACAGATCTGCGTAGTATTTTCAGGTTATATTGAGAGACATTACAGGTACCCTAAGGTCTTGTGTGTAGGAAACAAACCTTTGGACGTAACCCTTAGAACTCCTCTTTCATTGCCTTTGCTCTCTCATTTAGCTTTGGTTTCACAGAAAACTGTACCAAAATATATATATATATATATATATAAAATGTCTGCATTCCGTATACAACGTATGAGAACATACAGAATGACGCGGAGGATCTAAAATTATCCCTCGCATAAAGTAGTTCGGTGCATAGTTTATATAAGAATCGCGTTGCACCGGTCGAACGTGTGGACAGTGACTATAATTGAATGCATTATTCATCCACTGTGGCTAGAGCTATCCTTTGCAGTTTGCAAGGATCCAACCAAAACACATCTCTGCCTTCGCTAAGTTTGAATAAAAAAATTAACATTATATATGATGTGATCAAAACAAAATTTAGCACAAAAGTACAACTGTTGCGCAAGTTTGGAAAATTTAACAGCATGTTATTCTATGAATACTAACCAAGCGTAAAATTTTAAAGAAATAACTCATTTTTTAAAAACGTTTCTATTCAGCCATTTTGCATCAATCTTTGTTAATTTACTTAGAACAATGCAATAAAGAACAGTACTGTAATAAAATATTCAGTAACACATGGATATAAATCTACAGACAATGTACAACGAAAACCCAAAGGTAATGTTGTTAAGACAAAGTCAGTTTATCGTTCTCGAGTTTAGATTCTACACTGTTAGATTAGAAGAGCAGCGCTTGCGAATGACAACACTATATTTGAACAATGCAACTTTAACACGGAATTTAACACCTTTCTTGACCAACACATGCGAATATACCCATGACGTATTTATCGAGCGCCATTATATTAAGAACTAGATACGGCATTCTTGAGCGATTCATACAGTTGGAAATAATCCTGTGTTACTTGAGATAATAAGATTATAATAATATACCTATAAATTCGTTCATAATAGTTTAGACAGATTAACCTACATTTTAGTATTGCAGTTTAGGTTTTCCAATTTGTGAATATTCAATTTCTAGGAAACATACACAAACCATAAGTACATTGCCACACCACTATAGCCTCCCCCACAACATCATAGGGCTGCTTCACTCTTATATGGTATTATAAATGTCCCACCAAAAATATATAAAATGAAAAACAAATGATATAAAAATATGCCAAAAAATGGATACAATGAAAAACGATTTAAAACTTTATAAATTTAAATTATTAACTAAATTGAAACAACCTAAATATGAACCCCGAACTATAAAAAAATGGACCACATCAACATCGACAGTAATCAACACAATAGAAATAACTTAAATACAGTAGAGTCTCGAAATTCCGAGTCCCGATAATTCGAGTTCCCATTAAAGTTCAGCCTATTTCTGTTTGAGGCCTTTTTTAACAATTGTAAAGAAAATTATGAAACTGGCTTCTAAAAATGTTTATAGCCGTACGGTATGCAAAGAAACGTCTGTCTTCCAAGATATATACGTATCAATACTGTATGCATCAGAAATGAGTCGGGCTTCCAATAAACGTTTATATACGTACGGTATGCAAAGGAAATAAGCCGAGCTTCCATGGAATTTTCCTACCAGTGCGATATGCAAAGGAAACTAGTCGGGCTTCCAATAAAGTTTTATATCAGTGAGGTATGCAAAGGAAATAAGTCCCGCCTCCAAGAAATGTTCCTACTAATACGATATGAGAAGGAAATGAGTCGGGCTTCCAATAAATGTTTATATCAATGAGCTATGCAAAGGAAATAAATCGGGCTTTTAGTAAATGTTCATATAAAGTTATATAAAATTATTGTGTACATTATTAATTATACCTACTGTATTTCGTCATTATGTTCTCACGCAAAGGTACGTAATTCCGTGTAATCCGAGTTTTCGGTAATTCGAGAACGTCTCAGTCTCATCTACTTGGAGTTATTGAGACTCTACTGTACTAATAAAATATCAAAACTAACAAATCACAAAAAAATACAGGAAGCATAATCAATGAACTAAACAATCCAGAGAAGATTTGCTTCGTACACGTCATCAAAAATAAACTCCTACATTCTCCTCATTAGAAAATATACATCTAATAAAAAAAAGTACAAAAAGACCTAAAAATGACAAAGTGGTAAACACTTTAAATTTAGAAACACAAAACGAATAAATTCAAAAGAAATGAAACAAATTATAATTTATTTAACGTAATAGACAAAATCATTTCAAGACCGACCAAAACCTTCCCAAAGTGCATTGAGACCGAGAATAGAATCATACCTTTAAACCATGTGACAATGGAAATACGACATTGTAATTATATATATATTTATATATATATATATATATATATATATATATATATATATATATATATATATATATATTTGTTAACTAATATTTATATTATAAAAAAATAATTACTCTGTTATTGCTTATGTGCGATTTTTCACCTATTAATTGTGACTTACAAGTGTATTTATTTAACAACAATGAGTTATTTTATTTAGGATAATACCGTAAATGACCTATTGTGTTCAGCTCGGAAGTTTATTACAGCGCAATCTGTAGGCGAGGCGCAGAAGCTATAAGTAGCTACCACTAAAATAATACGTCACTTTGCAAGCAAACAAATATATTTTAATAAAGTTGTGTGTATGGCAAATACGATGACAAGTTGTAGGTGTCCTCACAAGGCTAAGTGCTTTCAAAGTTCGCTGCGAGTAGACAAAGTGCCATTAGGGCTTCAAAGGACAATAATATAATAACGCTGAAGCGATTTTCTTCTATGCCGGAGATTAGTTTTACTCCTTAAATTATACTCTTGGAAATGAATTTTATTGGTGCATGAGAGTGAAAATTTAATTTTGTAAAAGATTTTAGAGTAAGGAATTTAATTTTGATCAGACTTTGTATATGCTCTTGACAAAGTTCAAGATAAAACGTATATTTTTTAGAATTTGGAGACACTTATTACAAAAAGTTCCTTCTTCGGACATTTATATAATTCTAAAAAATTAATTTTCATCCGATTGTATACTTTCTTGTATACTCTGTATTATTGTTGAAGTCTCAGGATTTGATTTTTGTTAAATTTCACTTACGTCCATCTGCTTGTATCTCACATCACATATTGTTCTTCTATTTACCTGATCTTTACGCATATTTTAGACATACCTTTATCTTTTTAACCAATGCTTTCAGGCATGTTGACTCTTTTACGAAATTATGTCATGTAACACAAATTAATTAACTTTTTTTTAAAATTTGTTAATTATAATTTCAATTAAAACTATTCTTCATAGTTTCTTTTAGTGTTTTACGAATTAACGCTTGTTTATATATCGCTTTTAGTTTACATTATAAAGAAAGCAATGGCTATAAGTTAGCCATTTTGTTAGTAATGTAAGAGCTATAGGTCAATAGGACTATTGCCATCTAGGATTATAGAACAGAACTATTCATATTAGTAGTACTAAAATATTATATGCTACTATAATACTATATGCTACTAAAATACTATATGCTACTATAATACTATATGCTACTATAATACTATATGCTACTATAATACTATATGCTACTATAATACTATATGCTACTATAATACTATATGCTACTATAATACTATATGCTACTATAATACTATATGCTCCTATAATACTATACTATTATAATTCTATATACAACTATATTACTACATAGGGACTTTGTTCCTACAAATAGAAGATATAGGAAAGATGTGACAATTCGTGTTCATCGTCGCAATCCAAATCGACTATTGCCGACCGGGGTCGAAAAGTTGTCCAACCATTTATAGAGCAGTGTTTGTAGATTCTTGTAAAGGGAAATGTAAACCCAAATGTAAGTACTGTTACTATAACTGGCATTTTGTGTGTTGTACATCTTGAGCATAATTTATAATAATTTTTGATACCAACAGACATATGCTTATTGGTAGCAATATATCTCCAATTCACTTTGCAATAATCGCTTGACAATATTTACTACTGAGAACGTATATGAACATCAATTAAAACAATATTAAATTCCGTCAAGATCCGAAAGATTTATGAAATACCCCTCTCATAGTTTTATCTTTTTCTAACCGCGACTGTCCTGGCAGGAATTGAGGATAGCCACAGGTCTACTCACGGGACACTGTGGACTAAGGAAACATCTGCTTAAAATGGGTATTTTCAAAGATGAACCAGTGTGCAGATTATGCGGGCAAGAACTGGAGACTGCCACACACATCATTTATAGATGTGAAGCATTTGCCGAGAGGCGCTTCAACCTCTTTGGTGATAGGACAGCTCTGGAAGTGGATGCTGAAGGTAAAACACTTGTCAGGAAACTCCTAAACCTGGTAAGAGGGTTGGGGCTCTTTGACTAGATCAGGGAGGTAAGTACAATATACCTAAGGTAGCAGTGCTTCGGGCAGCTTAAACCCGCTCCCAAGATTAAAAATAACCGCGACTATACTCTTTCTGTGCTAGACCTGTAGAGAGAATGTTTATGGCAAACTAATTCTATCTTGGCAACAGAAGATGAAGTCTAGGATATTCTTTTATTAAATAAGGTCATTTAAAGATAAAAACTTTCCCTAATGTGAGCATAAGAGGGCCTCGACTCTCAAGGTTCCTGCATGACAATATCCCTTGCAGAGTTACTTTCTTGTAGAGTTTCTTTATTCCCGGTCTACCAGTCTCAGGGATGAGCCTGTCACCAGTATAGGTCTTACAGTTAGGTTGAAAGATTCTTATAGAGTGCGATCACAGGTCATCCACTAAGTCTCCCTCCACCGTGTCGGGTTTGACGCTGGTTACCCGTCGACAGCCACAAGTTTAAGGTTCAATTTGTGAGGGAGCGGATTCAAAATGCTTGGCAATAGATGCTCATTATGCGGATATAGCTCTGTGTCTCTCCGTGGCTAATTGGTGAGAATCGAGAGGGTAGGCGATCCAAGTCCAATGTCTTCTTCTTTTTACCAATTTATTTATTCATTACAATAGTTTTACAATAATACACCTGAAAAAGTAGTACATGGGTTGTGAATCCTCAATTCCAGCGGCATTCTACCAACTGTAATGGGATGCTGGCAACAATGTGACTAGAAAAGAAAAAGTGGTTGCGGATGGTACATCTTAACGAGAAAATATTTATGAGTTCATCAATTCATACGTATTAGGGTTTTTTCTATGCATTTAAAAAGAAATCATTTTATAATAAATCAGGCATAGTATGATTGCACCATACATTAACGCATTATCCTTACTATTCACGCTTCTGTATGATGCTTAAGGTAACGTCAAATCTTATTATCAAATTTCAGGAAAATTTTAACAAGAAAATCGAGTTCTATAGTTTACTCACATTGTAGTTCGTTCCCCATTTACCTGGCCCTCGGCAATATTTTATTGTTGCTACATGAGATAGGTTTTTTACAAGAACGATCCCAGCTTTGCTGTGTGAGATATCCCGACTTGACCTAGTCCCAGAAGTCAATTTATATTCCACCTATCTTACACATTGCATTCCTCAAGTCGCTCTTAATGTCCAGAAGTAGAATATTTATTTTCCAAGAAACAGTAAATGTGTGCAAACAAACATATTTACTGAGCATGTATTATCTCAGTACACAATCATAAACCGTGATGTTACTACAAGGTACTAAACTTCTTCATCAAACTCGATTTACAAACCCATACCCCAATAGATATTTTTACCTTTCTGCTCATTTTTCAATGTTACTGATGGAATTTCAATAGCTGTATTCTGATGAAAAACAAGAAAATAGGAAAATCGTATTTACAAAAATAAACAGAAATAGGTCATCCAAGAGAAAAAAAAATGTTTCATTTGAATAGGAAACTAAAATAAATAGCAATAATTCGGTCTATGAAGAACACAAAATCAAATTCCTGATTTAAAAACAAATTCTTTAATTACATTTTTCTTAGTTAAGAGTTTTATATAAGTATGTATGGACCTTTATGTATCGTTTCGGTAACCGTATGCGTGTTGTGTGTTTATTGTCTTTCTTTATTGGAATTTGTTTTTTTTTTACCAGAGGCAGCGATTATTTGTTGTTGATCTTTTTCTACAAAAATAAATTGCTTTTACTAACTAATTCTATCATATATATATATATATGAAATTTAAAATTTTGGATGTAATAAATTACCCCTTTACTAAACAAAACAAATATACACGGAATACTATGAACTAAATAGAATCTATTATTAGATCGATTCAAACTGCCTTAGTTAGGTGGCCGAAGTGAAGGGAGGTGAAATTCATAGTTAAATATTGTTTGATAGGTAAAATTAAAAAATGAACATAAAATGTGTTGTAGTTTTCCTCTTCCTTTTGCATTGTCTGGTTGGGAAGGAAGATTCGATACAGCTATTCCAGTTTTTTGTTCATTTTATTCTCATCATTCATTTTTAAACCTAGAGCATTATTCATGATATCGTGTGGTAACCATGGCAACAATTTCAGATTGTGCAATAGAGGTTTCAACGACATAGTCTATTAGGCTATATTTGTGAGTAATACGTTACTATCTATTGGAAAGTGGGCTCAATGCCAAGGTGTTACCTGAACTTGAAGATAAAGATACATAGTTCGAATTCGACCTTGACCACCAATTTTTTTAATTTTAATTGTTGAATGAACATTTGAGAGAAACTGTATTAACATCAATATTCATCCACTATAGGTTGAACAAAAATGTATTGGAACTTGATAGCATGAATAAAAATATATTTTATTAACGATAGAATATTTGTACGAGATATATATTACGAGAGTGTGAGCTAATAGAAGGAATGTAAACATACGAACAAAAAGACAAGTATCTACCACTCTTTCCCTCTCGCTCTGCCAATAAACGGGATCGCCAAATACGTAAGGCTTCTTCTATCCGATAAAAATAATTTGTTTTGTCGCATAAAAGGTAGGATTCCAAACTGCGAGATATCTACTCAGAAAAAGCTTCTTGGATATTCGTTATATACACACCATTATTAGTATTTATCTTAAATAGAATAAATTGTATTGTTTATTGTGTAATACCTATAGTACAACTACATAAATAACGTGTGAAAATCCACATACAATACAACGCGCAAATACCATATGCAATACTAAAATAACAAGAGAAGTACCACACACAATACTACACTCAATACCACGCGCAGTATGTGTGCAATACTGTATGAAATTCAACGTTGAAAACCATATGTAATGTCGCAACACCCCATCCACTCAACAATAATAGGAGAAATCCTACACACAATAGAACATGCAATTTCACGTGCAATACTTGATGCAATACCTCATGCAATATTAAGTGAATACCACATGAATACCACGTACAACACCATACTACATGTAATGTCTTTTGTAATACTGCATGCTATAGCATGTTAAATACCCCGAGTAATATTATATATATATATATATATATATATATATATATATATATATATATATATATATATAATACTTTATTTTAACTTCATTTACCTGTTAAGATTTAAATTTTTGTTCGATTACAATAATTTTTCTATATATAGATAGATAAAAACATTTGGATTATAAAATAATAAATAAAATAAATTACCCCTTGATCTTACACAAAAATAGACACGGAATACTATGAACTATATAGATAAGATCGATTTAAACAGCCGTAGTGAGATGGTGGCCGAAGTGAAGGGATGTCAAATTCATAGATAAATATTGTTTCATAGGTAAAATTTGTAAACGAACATAATATGTAAAAGAAATAAGAATGTATTGAATATGTTCCTGGAAAGTGAGTTGAAAAGGAGAAATTGCCTGAAAAATTAACAAGGCAGTGATATTTTGCAAATCAAATAAGTTTGTTATAACTAATTAAATATAAAGATAATGATTTAAATAAATTTATACTTAGTGTTTAATGTCTTCTCGAAATTGTCTTTAGACAAGTCTGAAACTATTTCAATGCTGTCTCAGTTAAATTTCATAAACAATTTTTCATCTCCTTCTATTAGTTTACACTCTCCATGTATAAATCTTGATCAAACTTTCAGACGTTATTAAAATACATTTTATCATTCATGCACTCAAGCTACATACTCAAATACATATTTTTAAACTTCTAGTGGGTGGCATTTGATGTTATTAAAGTTTCTGCAAGTAATAATGTTTTATTAAATTTAATTATTTTAAGCTTTACATGGGAGAAACTTTTTCACAAAAAGGGCTAGGTATGGAATATGGCTATTCGTCCAATTTGGTTTGAAATAAATAACATATATTTCATAAGACAGCTGATTTAAAGTTGTACTTTATTTGGTAGAACATATGTTTAAACAAAGGTAATGTTATTTCATCTATAATAATTGTATTCCTATTTATATTTAAAAAAATTACTAAACGAAAATGTTTCTTTGCTGACCTTAGTAGGAATTGACTTTAATTTGTTGTTGTTGTTCCTTGTTATTCAGTAAGTTTTTTTAATAATCACTTGAACAATAGTTTATGACTATCCGAGCTTTGAATTCGGATAGTCAAAAACTATTGTTCAAGTGATTAATAAGATTCACCGAACGTAATGGACTATAAAATTCAAGAAGGTTTTTTTAGCTTCTAATAAAGGTTTTCTAATAAATAAATTCTTTTATTACTAATAAATATAATCTAAAACCTGAATAAGGTTTTTAATGACTAAATCCATTTTATATGCCATTTCTTGATCTCATTTCGCTTTCTATAAACTTTTAAGCAATTTATTTAAATTTTAGGAATGTGTTTATATTATTAGAGGACACGTTTTGTTTAAGAGTATTGAACCTTCCTTTATTTCCTTTGAACATCGAAGGAAACTAAACGAAATCAAGTTAGTGCCCATGATGAAGGACATTACGAGTTGCCGTCGCAAAGTGGTTTGGAGACCTGGAGGATGAAGACAAAGTGCCTTTAGGACGTCAAAGCAGAGTAACACAATAAGGCTGATAAAATTCCGTCCGTGCCCAAAACTAATTTCACTTCTAACTTTGGGCTTGTTTCAGGAAACTTACCACGTCGCAAGAGGTAAGTTTCAGGTGGAGTTTAGCTGAACTAAATATGTTCACCTCTCGCCCTAAAATAGGTTCTATCTATGTTGGATCAATAGTAGATTGGACAGACCGGAGGGACTAGTTAGTTATTGAACATGTAAACGAATCTAAGAGTACAAAAAATAAGGTATTTCTTAGAAATGTACTACGTTACACAAAAACATATAATAATATACACATGCAATTAAACTTTACACTGAAAAAAGGAGAGAAATGAGATTATACACTTTCTAGACCTTAACATAGACAAACGCAGAACGTATTTTGATATTTTCGAAAGAGAACATAAATGTTTTGCGTTAAGAGAAAAAGTACCCAAAATCTGACATTTCATGTGTTTATTATCATGTGTTTATTAATATTAAAAGACATTGAAAGACTGGAAAATTTAATTCCAATAACATATTGTTTTCTGATAAGGTATGAAAATAATGGTCATATTAAATACAACTGATTTCTTTTTTGGAAAATACATAAAAATGTTTCAATTACAATAATCTTTTTAGTATGTATTTTTTTTTTAAATATGAGAAATAAAATGGACTTTTTATGAACAAGTATTTCTACTTGTAGTCGTACATGTATTCTCAATTGCATTTGTACTTGTACTTGGATGTGAACTCGTACTTGTAACTAAACTTGTTATTGTATTTATTTGTCATATTCGTATTAATATTAGTATTTATAGTTATATTTATATTCCTAATTACATTTATATCTTTAATTGAATTTGAATATTCATTTATAAATAAGTTTGTATTTATATTTATATTAATATTCAAAATCATGTTTCAATTTGAATCTATAAATTTATCTAAATAATTATTTATAAATGTATTTAAATTTTTATTTTTATTCGTATTTAATTTTTATATTTCTTTGTACATTTTTGGTAACATTTAAATTTTTGTATTATTTGTATTTATAACTATTTGTAATTAGCTTTGTTTGTGGTCATATATTTATAATTTTATATTTAAATTACAATTTATTTTTTATTCCATTGATATTTATACTCATAAATGTTGGTTTTTTTATATTTATATTTGTATTATTATTTATACACATATTTATACTTATACATATATGTATATGTGTTTTAATGTTTTTGTTTCTATTTGTATTTATGTGTGAATTAACATTGATGCTTGTATATATATATGTATTTGTGTTACTATTCATACTTATTATTATATTTTATTTATAATTATATTTGTTTATTGGGTGAAAAGTTTATAAACCATGGGCTATCATAAGAAAAAATAAAAGTTCACGCAAATCCATACCTCTGTGTGTTACAGACAAGTAATCGACATGCTTGGTAAAAGTGTAGTTCCTTGCTGCTCAGGTTGTGATGAGATACAAAATTACTGGTTTCATTTATATAAGTCTTTAACTTATTTCAATAAAAACTCCTCTCTACAACTCGAAGATTATTGCACTTCCAGTAATTAGATAAACATAGAGAAGCTGTTAATAATTTTAACAGGATTATTGATTTACAGAAAATAGCTTACACAATACTTTAGAAAGACATTAATTTCTTGACAATATCTGCTCATTATACCGGTCCTTGAAAATTCCTGTTTTCATTAAAAAAAAAATTAAACTTGGAATAAATATGAGACGACATTAATTTGAAAACATCTTGTACATTATTTATATTTGTATATATTTATTTTAGAATGATTAGTCACGTGGATTTTATAGTTTGCCACAAGGTACATTAACAATTGTTCAACGGGGATTTTAACTCTGCAACAGAATTTACAAACAACATTACAATAATAAACTTATTACGCTGGATATAGCGATGAAATAGGGAATACCCAGTGTACATCAGTAGTAAGCAAACGTCATACATTGACTTGGGAAATTTAATTTTTTCTAACTACATCAGACTTATCCCAGAAATGTAGTCACTAAATGTTTGTTTAAAATTACAATAACAAATGTCATAATTTCACCGTTTGCCAATAAATGCATACCACTAGACTGCAAAATGCACAAAGATTTAATCTGAGCATTGTGATTGTGTACACTATTACGTCAAGTCCAAACCAATTGAATAGGTTTCATTTTAAAGACAACTACACACTAAACATTTACATATTCTTTAATAAAAGAATAAGAACTAATGACAAAGAGTAGGAATAAAAGATATTTCATTTAATTAAGAATTTAATCTCTCTGGAAATCGTTATTGAAATTCATTTCACCATCTTGATTGCTAGAAAGGCTTGTCGTTTAATCTGTGTAGTTTCCCTGAAAATTAAATTTTTACTACCGGCAAAGGAAAATTTACGCTTTTACTCCGGATAGTTCGCTATTCACTCAATATTAGCGTCGTAGTCGATATCATTAAAAATTTTAATCAAAAGTAAAACTTTTATGGAATATGACATTTGTCAAATATTCGTAACTTTTGCAAACGATTTTCTTTAACACAAAAGATTTATGTTTTACCTATGGGAATATTTTCAGGTTTATTTCCTAAGAATTTTAAAGAAAATATGTTTATACATCTCGTTAGGTTTCACAAATCTTGCTAAAAATAAACAGTTCCTATTTTGAGAGTTTACTATAGTTTTCTAGATTTTCGTGAAAAGGGTATTAGAGTTTTAACTGATAATTTTAACTAAATATAATTATAATTACATAATTATAACCAATATAAGAGGTATCTGTTATGCATCACTTTTAATATAGATATTTCCAAGCTAGCGCATTCTTGTAAGGCGTACAAGTTTTAATGTGATTCTACACCATTTATATCATTAAAGGTTTCGTTCATATTATTTATAAATATGTAATCGTTATTTCTTTATATATCTTCTCGCATATAATTATATTTTGCAATTAAACTTTGTTGTTATGATAAGTGATAGTTTCATGCACTCTCTGTCTACTACTTAGAAATGACGAACATAAAGGTTTTACGTCCAATCTTTCACATTAAAGCTTTACCTTCTTTCTAATCATTCATATCTTCAATTTCGTATTTGTAATAAATATCTTTTGCTGTCATTACAATAGTTCTGTCTTAAAACTCTATATTATAATTTCAATATTACAGTCCTTTTTTAGTATTCGAGAATAATAAGTCTGTTGTAAAGTTTTAGTTTTGTCATTTTAAATAAATGCTGGCGCAAATCATGGAAATTTTCGAATGTGATGTTCGGAGCAGTGCAAAGGAAAACAAATTTGGGGAAACTTTAGAGTAGCGATATAGGTTTAGTAGCCAAGAACAAGTCAAGCATGTATAGTAGCCGTAAAGACATGTTATTACAAGGAGACAGTTTATTCCAAGCGTTACGTGACTAAGCGATATTTTAACCTTGCTCCTCGTGCCAACGCTCCTAAACACGGAAACATATCGTAGGTTCAAAATTCCGAAGCGAATGGCTCTGTAGAAAAGAGGAAGTAGTCAGGTCGACAACAAAATGCTTGTACTCGGGAAAATGTCCATTGCACCCCAATGTCGTGTAATCCTTCATCGTGAAAAGCCTCTTCGCTCATAGTGCCAGTGACTAAGAGTCGTAGCCTGTCCAAAAATAACTCAATGAACTCAAGTTCAATCAAGTTATACAACAAATCGTTATAAACCTAACACTAATGACCATTTGTTGTGCGATCTTTATGAAGTAATAACGAATACCTGATTTCATTAAGCTTTTACGATATCGGAAGAAGCTCATTTTGACATTAACGGGTAAGTGAAATGTCAAAAGAGTAGAATCTGATCACAGAAAATGCTATTCTTCACGAACGACCTCTACACAGCCAAAAGGTCACTGAATGGTGTGGCTTCTCGGTTCGAATATGGTGGGACCACATCTTCTCACAACAAACACATTGACAGTAACCTCGCTTGAGTATTTCCTGGGTGCAAACATTTACCAAGTACCGGAAATTAGCATCGAAATCACTAGAACTCAACAAGAGTACCAACGTTGCCACCGACGCTCAGGCGTGTTTGGCGACTTCCAGGGAGGTGAGATTGCTTGGTCACTTTGTTGCCAATACATATCTTCATGTACGGGCATAAATTAAAAAGCGCAATCTGCAATACACTCCACGCAACATCCACAAACAGTTTTATGAGTTGCGTAAAAGAAGAGATCACAGCAATACATCGCAACAGAGTGCACTGAGCTATACGCAATTATTATCATAGACGGTCAAAGTGTATATGGCACTATTACCTTTAAAAAATATTTATTGTCTCTTGCTATATTTTTTTACACCATGTGTTGTGCGCGGTTTTTAATTTCATATTAATATGCATATCGATTAATGAATTATTTAATATATTTTTTTTATTACCCTTTATAATATTTTCATTTTAAGCTAAAACTATATCTCAGAACTTTGTTAACGACAAATTATGTTCCTGCAAAGCACTGCCAGTAATTTGAGGGTGTACGAGATTATCTTGATTCCTGTTTCCAGGCATTTCTGCTGATAACAGGAGCGCTGCATGCAACGCTAATGGCTTTGCCGAATGTCAAGTTTCCGCCAACTACAAGGGGCCTAACATTGTACTCGTTGGATTATGTTTACTGCAAAGAATTTTATTTAATTTTTTTTTAAATCTCTCTAATGATAACATTTTGGAGAATATATAAAAACTTAAAATATTGTTCTCTTCTATTTCATCTCACATTTTTTTATATCTTTAAAAAAATCCATACTTTGGTTTCACCTGCCGTGGCTTGTCAATTCGTTAACTGTTCTTGAAGTCCACTGTTTCTACATTTTCATTCTTCTTTCAGTGTATATTGTTTCTGTTACGGACGTTTCTGTATTTCACCATGTTGCGTTACTGACTTTTAATAATTCGTATACTCACGCTCTGCCTCTGATCAGATACTTGACACATATAGTCACGTAAAAGAAAATTTGCTGTGTTTTCATCGTGAACGCTAGCATTGAAGCATCTTTCCTAAATACTTCGTTTCTAAATTTATTTCTAAATTCTGACTCTCCTAGTAGATAACTACCATTTTCACCTTGCTATTTTTCATTACTTTTATAATATTAACGTATACATTAAATTCTCTTATATCTCCCAGAGATGATGAAGTTACGTTTAAGCCCTCTGAATCGGCTTTTAAGTTGGTTAATATTTTCTCGTATCAAAGCTTAATTATATACATACACGCACACACACACACACACTCATATATATATATATATATATATATATGTGTGTGTGTGTGTGTGTGTGTGTGTGTGTGTGTAAAATATCAAATAGTTTTTCCTGTTAGAATTATTTTCAAGATTAAGTAATATACACTAATTACAGGAATTAATTTATTGAAAAATTCACTCGAAGCTTTTCGTTGGTTGACTTTACCAACATCCTCAGGAATTACTAAGAATGACACTTTTACCGCAATCAAATTATTATATTGTAATTTTCGTTTAATATTAATAATTTCTAAATATTTTTTCTTGTATGAAACAATAACTTCTCTGTTTTTAATAATTTTCTTTAATTCATAGCTTGCTGCAATCCTAGTATCTTCCTGTATGTTAACATCTAATTTACTAATAGCCAATTCAGTATCCATTATGACATTATTAATGTCTTTCACTATATTTCTCTTTAAGTTAATTTTATTATTTTCTAAAATTTTTAGTTCACTACTATTAAATGTAATTTGTGATAGATTAACGACATTAGGATGAAAATTATGATATTTAACTACAATTTCTTCTTTTCTTTTACATTCAAATTTCAAATTCTCAAGTTTTTTTATTTATATTGTTTATTTTTATAGTTCTAATCTGATTTACATGTGTTATTATTTTGTTATATTTTTCTTCCCATTTCAAATTATGCATAAAATAAGCTAACTTTAAATGTAATTTATATATTTCATTAGTAAAAACATTTTTATTTTTATATAAATTCTTTATTTCATTCTTCACCCATAATTTTTCTGCCTGTTTACAAGTTTTTTGTGCTGTTTCACTTTTATTCCTTATTATAATTTTAGCATATTTTGGAATTATATGATTTATAATGTATTGCTTATTAAAATAAATATTGCAATTAACATTCCTTAATTGGATTTTACATTTTTCAAACCTATTTAAATCTTTTGTTGAAGCAGCATTACAAATATTAACAGAAAACATAATATAAATTAGTATAAAATCTAGTAAATTAACAAACTAATTAATAAACACAAAATATAAAACAAAATATAATATAAAAGCAAGGAAAAAAAAAACCTAAACACACCACTTATACATAAACAAACCTTGTAAGGCAAATATAATATCTAAAATATCAAATAGGTTTTCCTGTTAGAATTATTTTCAAGATTAAATAATATACACTAATTACAGGAATTAATTTATTGAATTATACACTCAAAGCTTTTCGTTGGTTGACATTACCAACATCCTCAGGAATTACTAAGAATGACCAAAGATTCTTAGTAATTCCTGAGGATGTTGGTAATGTCAACCAACGAAAAGCTTTGAGTGTATTATTCAATAAATTAATTCCTGTAATTAGTGTATATTATTTAATCTTGAATATATATATATATATATATATATATATATATATATATATATATATATATATATATATATACATATGCATATATAAATATAATGGTATATAAATTATATTTTTAATGATCAAAACTTTAACTATAGGCAATTGAATATTAACAAGAAAATTAGGTTAAAATGAAGTAGTATTATATGTTTTGGTTATGTTACTCTGTTTTGAAAATAGTATTGCATGCGGTATTACATATTGCATTTCACGTTATACTCATGTGGTATTTACTTGACATTGCATGATATATTGCACACGGTATTGCAAGAGGAATCGCATGTGTTATTTGTGTGGTATTTCTCCTCTTATTGTAGTATTGCTTATGATATTTGCACATTGCATTGTATGTGGATTTTCTCACTTAATTTATGTAAGTGTATAATAGGTATTGCACAATAAACCATACAATTTATTCTATTTAAGATAAATCCTATTAATAGCGGTTCAATAACGAATATCCAAGAAACCTTTCTCTGGGTAGACATTTCGTAGTTGGGAATCCTACCTTTTATGCCACAAAACAAATTATTTTTATCGGATAGAAGAACCCTCACGTATCTGACGAACACGTGAATTGGCAGAGCGAATGAGGAAAAGTGGAAAATACTCGCTATATCAGTGCTCTTTGTCAGTTTGTTCGTGTTTTAAGAATACATTTTTATGGATGTAGGAGAATTCTGTTTGAAAAACATTCTAGAATCTTCCCAAATATGTTGAATAAATCATTTGCCTGTGAGAGTCATTGATACTGGGTGAGAAACTAAGGTTACCGGTACATTTCAAGCAAACATGATATTCGGTAAAGCCATTAGCGTTGCATGCAGCGCTCATGTTATCAGCGGGATCTCCTGCAAACAGGAATCAAGATAATGAAATTCACGCTGTAATTTTTGCCCATCGTTCGAGGTAACCTAATTTTTTTCTAACAAATTAACTACTACATTCAGATATTGAATCTTTAAGGATAACTGCGTGACATAAAAATATTGGTTCTTTTAATGTTTGGAAAATTAAAAAGTAAAACAGAAAAGTCATCTTCTACGAATATGAACGTTTTTATTTGCAGAAATACTTGACTAAGAATGAATGTTGAACAATATTGAAATAATAGTGACTTAGGGTAACGTTGAATGAATCCAGATATAGATAGTTGCAGACACTAAGCTACAAACTCAAGCAGACAAAAACAAATTAACAGTAGAAATACTCAAATGTCTATATAAACAATGTTTTTTCAAGGAGTAAGGTTATAAAACAGTCTGTAATTTTTTGTAATTAAAAAAACCTTTTATTTAAAACTTATTAGTGTTTATTTCATCGTAAATATTCTCAAATCTGGCATTTGGGATAATCCATTTTAACAGCCAACAGTAATAATATTTTTGTAAAAAAAATTACATTTATCTAATCAGCTTGTATTCCTTACAAATAACCATGATGCACATCTCTTGCATTTCAACCAGATTAAAGTTTTATTTCCTTAGGAACACAATTTGTTTAAAAGAAAGACGGAATTGATATTCGTACCTAGTGAATGCCGTAACATATGTAAACGACGGGTAACAATATAGCAATTACTTTCCTTTACATTCAGCAATAAATTCATAACAATATCTCTATGAAATTGGGAATAACTAGGTTATTAAATATACTTCACACAAGATATCAAAATTTGTCAACGACCTATTCCCAAAGTTTATATTAAAATAAATTTGTTGTTTAAAAGTCTATTCATATATTTAAAGTTTGTTTATATGAAACATATGTATTTTTAACAAAATGAATAACAAAATTATTAGTTTTTTATTGGTTTATTCTTATTGAAGAAAATAATGACGTCAGCGTATTATCATTGTAATTTCTCTTCGTTGTTTAAATTACAGCTTTCGTTGCATCTTCTCCTTTTCCTAAAGAGGTTCTGGCTGGAATACTTAAAGTTTTCTAAATATCTGTCGTCCACTATTCTTAGAAACTGTTTGTGTTATTTTTCCTAATTCTTTAAACAAGTTGGTATTAAGTCACACGACATGTTGGTATTAAGTCTTAAGATATTTTACTGTCTAGTCATACAGCAAGGTGGTGTTGTGATATACAACATGTTGTGATACGTTATACAACATGTTGGTGTTAAGTCATACAACATGTTGGTATAAAGTCATACAAGATGTTCATGTTTAGTCATACAACATGTTGGTATTAAATGACAAAACAAGGTAGTGTTTTCATACAATATTTAGTAGTTAAACCATGCAACATGTTGGTGTTAAGTTTTACAACATACTGTTGTTAAGTCTTCAATATATTAGTGTTAAGTCGTACAACAAGTTGGTGTTTAACCATTGCAAAAATTTAGAGTAAAGACATACAACATATTGGTTGTAAGTCATACAATCTGTAGGTGTTAAGTCATACAACATGTTGGTATAGAGTCATACAATATGTTGGTGTTTTGTCATACAATATATTGGTATTCAATCATACAAGATGTTGGTGTTAAGTCATAAAACATATTGGTGTTAGGTCGCACAACATGTTGTTATTAAGTCTTAAAATATTTAGGTTTTAAGTGATACACCAGAGTGGTGTAATGATGTACAACGTGTTGTGATAAGTCATACAACATATTGACGTTAAGTAATAGCTACATCTTAGAGCTAAGTCATACAACATTTTTGTTTTAAGTCATACAAAATATTGGTATATTATATCATACAACACGATGGTATTAAGTTACGCAAAATGCATGTTTTTGTTTAGTCATTGGAAAATTTTGAAGTAAGGACATACAATATGTTTGTTTTAAGTCATTCAATATGTTGGTATTAGGTCTTAAAATATATTAGTGTCTAGTCATACAGCAGAGTGGTGTTGTAATATACAACATGTTGTGATAAGTCATACATAATGTTTATGTAACGTCATAGCTACATCTTCGAGTCAAGTCATACAACATTTTTGTTTTAAGTCATACAAAATTTTGGTGTTATGCCATACAATATGTTGGTATTGAGTTATGCAAAATGCATGATGGTGACTAGCCATAGCACAAATTTGGAGTATAGACATACAACAAGTTTGATTTAAAACATACAACATGTTTGTTTTAAGTCATACAATATGTAGGGTTTAAGTTATACTAGATATTGGTATTAAGTCACGCAACATGTTGGTATTAAGTCATAAACTATTTTAGTGTCAAGTCATTCAGGAAAGTGCTGGTGTGATATACAACATGTTGTGATAAAACATACAAGATGGTGATGTTAAGTCATAGCTACTTCTTGGCGTTAAGTCATACAACATTTTTTGTAAGTCATACAAAATTTTGTTGTTATATAATACAACATGTTGGTATTAAGTTATGCAAAATGAATGTTGGTGTGTAAACCAATGCATACAATATGTAGAATTTAAGTCATACAACATGTTGGTGTTAAGTCATACAACATGTTGGTATAAAGTTATGCAAGATGTTAATGTTTAGTCATACAACATGTTGGTATTAAATCACAAAATGTTGGTGTTAAGTTTTACAACATATTGTTGTTAAGTCCTACAATATATTAGTGTTAAGTCATACAACAAGTTGGTGTTTAACCATTGCAAAAATGTATAGTAAAGACATACAACATATTGGTTTTAAGTCATACAATCTGTAGGTGTTAAGTCATACAACTTGTTGGTATTGAGTCATACAAGATGTTGGTGTTTTGTCATACAATATGTTGGTATTAAATCATACAAGATGTTGGTGTTGAGTCATACAACATATTGGTGTAGGATCACCTTTTTATGGTCGCTATGCAATTTTCGTTAATGCAATTTTGACGAAAAATAAAACATATTTAAAGTTTTTAATATCGTTGACAATTTCATTAAGCCCATTATGCTGCGCTTAGTGTTACTATAGATCCTAATTAACTTTAAATTCTCCAAATTGAACTTCAATATCGTAAATATTTTTGAAGTTATTATTATACAAGTCTTCATCTCTATTAAAACAATTTCTAATAATAAGTTTTCGAATAAGTTTGTCTTACAATATTTTTGTACTAATCTCTTTTTCCATCTCTCCCTTGTAATTTCATTGTAATTCATGTATTACTGAATCCTAATTTAACAAACCTGTCACAATTGTTTAAGATTGTTACATACACACTTTCATATATATATATATATATATATATATATATATATATATATATATATATATATATATTATTTAATGCAACAACGAAATTGACCGTTGCAAAAATCTTGGTAATAGGAGAGAAAAGGGACCTAGGCTAAAGTTTAAATAAAAAAAACAAATAAATTAAAATATAACAAAGTAGATGAAAGAAGGTAGACAAGGAATAAACTTAGTAACATATAATTTTAAAGTATGCTGTAAACCCAAAATTAACTTGGTATTCATAACTTAGGTGTAGGCTATTAAAGTATAAAGCTATATTTACATAAACATAATCGCTAGAATCAAGTTGGACCCTTGAACCTTCCCAGACTTATAGGGTTGACTCATCATTTTGTTACATATTATTAGCTTTTAATGTACAGTATAAATATCATCAAATGCATAAAGGGCGATCACGAAAGCGAGCTAACAGGATTGTCTAAGGGTTAAAACGAGTAGATCGCGATTTAGCCCCGATGAAGGATAACGACAGAGACAGATGTGTTTTCGTCAATGAATACACAATTTCTACGTAAGAGCCAAGTACCAGCTTATACAATTAGACCTATAACGCCAAAGTTACAGTTGCAGCTATTTGTGAATTGGTCCGAGGGTTGTAATACATTGACTGGTGTAACGGGCTGGATTAATTAGTAACGCCTAGGTGCAGCAACAATGCATCTATTGTTGGGAACGGAGCCGCTTTGGCGCTTTATGCGTTTAGTAACACGGCGCGGCGTTTTCATTGTGTAGTCCTTCTACGGTGATCTTTGTTCCTTAATTCCCTTAAAACCGTAAAGGGGATGAAATAAGTTCTTCTGGGTTAAACTTTAGACAGCACTTTGTTGTGCTATGTACAACAATGATAAAATACAATATTGTTACGTGTTAAAATTAAGAAAGTTAAGCTTACTAACTTAGGAAATTTTCATTCATAAACGTTAGAACATAAGCTTGCTAAGGACGTAACAGCAATTAGGTAGAATAGAAATTACCTCATTTATTTTCCCTCTAGTAGCCTATAGTTTTATTAAGGTTTGTATTGTCAACTATTTGAGAGACATTGATACTGGGTGAGAAACTAAGGTTACCGGTACACTTCAGGGAAACATGATATTCGGCAAACCTATTAGCGTTGCATGCAGCGCTCATTTTATCAGCGGGAACTCCTGCAAACAGGAATCAAGATAATCTCATACACTCTTTACTCATCCTTGGAAAAATCCTAATTTGTCGCTAACAAATTAATGACTACATTCAGAGATTGAAACTTTAAGGATAAATGTGTCACATACAATTATTAGTTCTTTTAATGTTTGGCGAATTAAAATGTAAAATAAAAAAGTTATCTTCCACGAATATGAACATTTGTAATTGCAAAAATACTTGGCTATAGCTGAATGATAAAAAATATTTAAATAATAGTGATTTAGAGTAACGTTGAAGGAACAAATCCCTGATATTGATAGTTGCAGACACTAAGCAACAAACTCAATCATAAGCAAAATACACATAACAGTAGAAATATTGTAAAAGATTAGAATGATTCTAATGAAAGATTGTTTGAAGCAGGAAGGTTCTAGGAAATTACTGTTATTTTTTGTAAATTACAAAATTAAACACTCTATGCAGAATAATTTTTATAATCATTTAATTGAAATTTATTAAGTTTGTTTGGTTTTAAATATTCTCAAATCTGTTCTTTGGGATAATCCATTTCAACAGCTTACATTGATATTTTTTTTATAAATAAATTATATTTATCTAATCAATTTGTTTTAAATAATCATGATTCAAATCTATTACATTACAACGGTATTAAACTATTGTTTCCTTAGGAAGAGAATTTGATTAAAAGAAATTTGAGAATGGATATTTCTACCTAGTGAATGCCGTAACATATTCAAATGACAGGTCACAATATTGCAATTACTTACGTTTACATTTAGGATTAAATTCATAACAATATCTCTATGAAATGGGGACTAACTAGATTATTAACATTCTAGAGGGGCATAGAGATTAAAACGGGAGAGGACATTCCGCACAGCGTGTAAGCAATGTATACTACACCACTGTTTTCATTACGTGGGAGGTGTTTGAGGGTTATTTTTCTGTAATGAAGTAATTCAGCATCTAAACGTATAAAATATATTATCGTCATGATAGGCCCTACACATATGAATATGAAATTCATTATATTATTTAGGGAAAATAGAGAATATTTGTATTAAAATACATAACTCACACCACTAGTGTAGTGTGAACATGTCCTACTCTCATGAGAATTATGTTTCTTTTTACTGTTCTCACTTGTTTTTCTGGTTCAGTTTACCACAGAAATTTTCGTTATTTACTAAAAGAAGGCTTCTCTTCTATTGCATAACTTCACAGTAACAGCTGTATGACGGATGTTATCGGGATTTTCTCTATATCGTCAAAATCTGACAACATTTCAACAAAATGGTCATTTTCGTCATTTTCAAATTGACTTATTATGTCTTCATTTGTTTCATTTACAGTTTCATTGACGTTTACGTCAAGCTCATCGTCTGGCTAAGGGACTCGTTTTCGTCAGAATCATCAGAGAGCTGTCTAACAAAATTTCCGGTAGAATGTTTATTGATTTTCGTCTTTTCCGACACTAAACAGCATTTAACTAATTCTCTCCTCTTCAAATGCAACAATAGTAAAATGTTAAACCTGGACACTAAAAAGACATACAACACTAAAATAATAATTACAACAGAAACAGTAATAATTTAACTCCATAAAGACTCTTGTAATGTAAATACTGCACAAGGAATTCCACACAAAAAACTTACACGAAAGGGAGCTTGCGGACGAAACCTACGCAATCTGACCGAGATTTACAAAGATTATATTCACATTAATGCTACTTGGAACACATTAAGAAAATTAGTTTGGGCCGTTTTATAGAATGCGGGTTGTAGAGTAACAAGCTGGCAATAAGAATTTGACAACTGAAAAGGCGTTTTCTCAACAAATAACGATATGTGTGGAGGAAAACTCCGCATGCGCCCTCTCGAGGGTTAAATATACCTCCCATAAGATATCTAAAGTGTCAACGACATCATTCTTAACTATATGAACAACAAAATTATTAGTTTTTTTATGGTTTATTTTTATTGAATAGAGTAATGACACTTCACTGCGAGTGACGTCAGCGTGTATAATTGTAATTTCCCTTCGTTGGCATTAAGTCATACTACATGTTACTGTTAAGTCATACAGCATGTTGGTGTTGTGATGAACAACATAGTGGTAATTAAGTCATACAAAATGTTGATGTTGGATCAGCTTATTATGACCGCTCTTTAAAGTTAATGAACTTTTGACTAAAGATAAAAAATATTTAAAGTTTTTATTATCGTAGATAATTACATTAGGCCTACTATGCGGCGATTAGTTTTTCTGAAGGTCCTATTAGAATTAAAATTCTCCAAATCTATCTTTAATACCGTAAAGATATCTACTTGTATATAAATTTGTTGTAGAAAAATTGTACAAATCCCTTTTTCTCTCTCTCCCTTGTAATTATATAGTAATTTTTGTATTACCGTATCCCAATTTTATAAAGAATTTTTTTCCTATATTACTGAGTAGGCTATTTGTCTTGCATCAAGATATATATATATACATATATATATATATATATATATATATATATATATATATGTGTGTATATATATATATATATATATATATATATATATATATATATATATATTAAATACGTTGATACGTGACTTGATCTCCCTTATTGCGTATACGGATGTATTCTTTTTATTGTGTATAGGAATGTATACCCTTTAAAGTATCCCAAAAATGTGTACATGAATGTAACTACCTTATTATGTGTTTAGTCAACGAGCCCTTGGCTTTGGATCATCGGGCTCCTGGTTTCCCAGTAGAGTAATGGACAATGTTTTTTTGTCTTGACTTAGGCCTAGCCAACGCCACAGGTGTGAACTATCTTTTCCCTTCATGCTGCAAACTAGGCATATCTCATCAGCGGCGAGGGCAAAGCGAGGTAGTCGTGTCCGGTGACAGGGCGAAATTCGGAGACTGCTTCCTGTCTTGAAAGGTCCTGGGGAATCAGTCCTCAAACCAATGATTACCATGCCTTTATAGTCTTTATAGCATTTTCAATATTGTATTTTGCTGAATTTAGGGTGACGTTTTGTGTTGGTTGGAGTAGATTTGCTCCTCGTTTTGCTATAAGGTCCGCCCCTCGTTCCCGCTATATCGACATGTCTGGGTATTCACTGTAGGACCACTGTCCATTTGCTGCACAGCAGTGCAGATAAGGTTTTGCGTCATTCGGCAGTAAGAGAGCAATCTGTTGGCGTATTGTTAGTGAGTGCGAAAACCTCGGCCTGAGAGTCAATCAGGAAGTTTGCGTGTTTATGGGCGAGATGTTTGTCGAAGGCGTGAAGTTTCGTAGCAGCCTCATCGACAGCCTACACCTCTCCATCAACGTTGCTGAAGCTGGCACCTACTTCTTCAAGTACTTTTATATTACTTCCCACCACATGACAACATGGTCGGTGTAGTAAAGAAACTCGAAGAATTGCTTGAATGGTGCTCTGGAGGATGCTGTTCATTTAATTAAACAACCAAAACCTCCACACTATACCTTGAGTTAATCTTTGTTTATTTTGTTATTATGCTGAGACACTGCCTCGGAGTTTCACTCGGATGCATGTCTGGGATAGGAAACTTTTAATCTATCTCAGCATATTCCTCATGATGTTGCCTCAGTGATGTATGCATCAATATGATCAGCCAAGCCATATCTTAGGCTGTTCTGAAGTCAACGAAGACCGCTAGGGTAGATTGTTTTACATGGAACCCGTATTTAACCCGTTTGGTATATTTTACAATTTGTCTATAGTTGACCTTTTCTATCAGAAGCCGGATTAGCATTTACTTATGCTGCGACGCTTTTCAAGATACACTCTTAGTCTCCCATTTATCGTTTATGTAACCACCTTATGGGTATACAAATGTATCTCTCCTAATGTTTCTACTGCAATGCCCAAAGTCCCTAAAATGCAACAACAAAATTGACCGTGGCAAAAATCTTGGTAATAGGATAGAAAAGGGACCTAGGCCAAAGTTCAAATAAATAAAACAAATAATTTAAAATATAATAAAATAGATGAAAGAAAGTAGACAAGGAATAAACTTAAAAACATATAATTTTAAAGTATGTTGAAAAACCAAAATTAACTTGTTATTGAAAACCTAGGTTTATGCTATTAAAGTTTAAAACTATATTTATATTAATATAATAGCGAGAATCAAGTTGGACCCTTGAAAGTCTGCTGACTCATAGAGTTGACTCATTATTTTCTTACGTAATATTAGTTGCATTGTATAGCATAAATAACAACAAATGTATAAAGGGCGATCACGAAAGCCAGCTAACAGGATTGTCTAAGGGTTAAAACGAGTAGATCGCGATTTAGCCCCGATGAAGGATAACGACAGAGACAGATGTGTTTTCGTCAATGAATACACAATTTCTACGTAAGAGCCAAGTACCAGCTTATACAATTAAACCTATCACGCCAAAGTTACAGTTGCAGCTAGCTGTGAGTCGGTCCGAGGGTGGTAATACATTGACTGGTGTAACGGGCTGGATTAATTAGTACCGCCTAGGTGCAGCAACAATGCATCTATTGTTGGGAACGGAGTCGCTTTGGCGCTTTATGCGTTTAGTAACACGGCGCAGCGTTTTCATTGTGTCGTCCTTCTACGGCGAACTTTGTTCCTTAATTCCCTTAAGACTGTAAAGGGGATGAAATAAGTTCTTCTGGGTTAAACTTTAGACAGCACTTTGTTGTGCTATGTACAACAATGATAAAATACAATATTGTTACGTGTTAAAATTAAGAAAGTTAGGCTTACAAACTTAGGAAAATTTCATTCAAAACGTAACAACAAAGGCTTGCTAAGGACGTAGCAGCAATTAGGTAGAATAGAAATTACAAAAGTTACTTTCCTTACAGTAGCCCTTAATTTTATAAGGGTTTGTATTGTCAACTACGTTTACCATTATTTTTATAAAAATATTCGATTTTATTCTGTTATAGAAATATTTACATGTTAGAAAATTAATACATAGATTTGTAAAATTACATTTACCTAGTTGTACTACTGATACAAAAACGTGTGTTTTCGCAACCCTAAATAAAACATTTTTCATCCTATGTTTATTAACAAACAAATGGTATTACTATCGTTATATATTTGACAATAAATAATTCATCATAAATATATAAAAATAGAATCTATTTAAATCAAACCTGAAGTGAAATATACTCAAATATAAACCTGAAATGTGTGTAAATAGGCTTCTGTAATAGAAATCACTAAAAACGTACCTTGGAAAGCTAAATACACCAATAAATGGTTTTCTATTGTTTTGACAAAATGGAATTGTTAAAAAAAAACACTTTGTTACAAAATTTACCTTTTTAAAAACATAAATTCCGAAATCATTGATATGGAAATGTTAAAAAAAAACACTTTGTTACAAAATTTACCATTTTAAAAACATAAATTCCGAAATCATTGAAATGGAAATGTTAAAAAAACACTTTGTTACAAAATTTACCTTTTTAAAAACATAAATTCCTACATCATTGAAATGGAAATGTTAAAAAAAGCACTTCGTTACAAAATTTACCTTTTTAAAAACATAAATTCGGAAATCATTGAAATGGAAATGTTAAAAAAAACAGTTTGTTACAAAATTTACCTTTTTAAAAACATAAATTCCGAAATTATTGAAATGGAAATGTTAAAAAAAACACATTGTTACAATATTTACCTTTTTAAAAACATAAATTCCGAACCTATTGAAATGGAAATGTTAAAAAAACACTTTGTTACAACATTTATCTTTTTAAAAACATAAATTCCGAAATCATTGAAATGGAAATGTTAAAAAAACACTTTGAACATAATTTACCTTTTTAAAAACATAAATTCCGAAATCATTGAAATGAAAATGTTAAAAAAAATACCTTGTTACAAAATTTACCTTTTTAAAAACAAATTCCGAAATCATTGTAATGGAAATGTTAAAAAAAAACACTTTGTTACAAAATTTACCTTTTTAAAAACATTAATTCCGAACCCATTGAAATGGAAATGTTAAAAAAACACTTTGTTACAACATTTATCTTTTTAAAAACATAAATTCCGAAATCATTGAAATGGAAATGTTAAAAAAACACTTTGAACAAAATTTACCTTTTTAAAAACATAAATTCCGAAATCATTGAAATGAAAATGTTAAAAAAATACCTTGTTACAAAATTTACCTTTTTAAAAACATAAATTCCAAAATCATTGAAATGGAAATGTGAAAAAAAAAACTTTGTTACAAAATTTACCTTTTTAAAAACATAAATTCCGAATCATTGAAATGGAAATGTTAAAAAAAACACTTTGTTACAAAATTTACCTTTTTAAAAACATAAATTCCGAAATCATTGAAATGGAAATGTTAAAAAAAACACTTTTGTTACAAAATTTACCTTTTTAAAAACATAAATTCCGAAATCATTGTAATGGAAATGTTAAAAAAAACACTTTGTTACAAAATTTACCTTTTTAAAAACATAAATTCCGAACCCATTGAAATGGAAATGTTAAAAAAAAACACTTTGTTACAACATTTATCTTTTTAAAAACATAAATTCCGAATCATTGAAATGAAAATGTTAAAAAAAAACAATTTGTTACAACATTTATCTTTTTAAAAACATAATTTCCGAAATCATTGAAATGGAAATGTTAAAAAAACACTTTGAACAAAATTTACCTTTTTAAAAACATAAATTCCGAAATCATTGAAATGAAACTGTTAAAAAATTCACTTTGTTACAAAATTTACCTTTTTAAAAACATAAATTCCGAAATCATTGAAATAAAAATGTTAAAAAAAACACTTTGTTACAAAATTTACCTTTTTAAAAACATAAATTCCGAATCATTGAAATGGAAATTTAAAAAAAAACACTTTGTTACAAAATTTACCTTTTTAAAAACATAAATTCCGAAATCATTGAAATGGAAATGTTAAAAAACACTTTGTAACATAATTTACCTTTTTAAAAACATAAATTCCGAAATAATTGAAACGAAATTAATATTTTTACAATTTTAAAATATAATAATAATAGAGGTACTGAATATTTACCAATACGTTCTTTATATTACTGTAATAACCATAAAAGCAAGCAAACTCTCTGATGATAGCGGGGATAGAATACATGAGCCTTAGATTACTAAACATTTTTCTAGTTGTGGTCATGAGAGACCATTCAGCCACGACTTTAATTACATATTTGTATTATTACAAACGAGAACACAATGTACAGCGAATTTATTTACATATTATTTGTGCAGGTAATAGTACATGACATTGACTAGTTTGATTTAAATGTACATTCTTTTTCTTGTAGTTACGTAATGTGTATAGGGCGAACTGGGTGAACCCACAACTCATCGTCATCACTATCTTGAGGATAATAGTGAATGGGGCATTTTATGGTTCAGATTTGTGCACTTTCATATTTTAACATTTATTGTGTATATAAATATATAAAGCATCATTTGTGTTCTTACCGCTGCCAGAAATGTAGTATGATTTTATCTCAAGATCCTCCGAAGAACTAATAAAATCATACAATACGACACAGGAGGAGTGTTGAACACAGGAGGAGTGTTTAAAAGTGTTCAGCCCTTAAAAAGGGCACAATTATAAAACAGAGTATTATAGTAAAATTGGAATTAAAATTATAATTAAAAAGAATTTAAAATTTATAAGATTTTCATATGACACTATTATTATTTTACCTAATTAAAGACATTGCAAGGATATATATATATATATATATACGTCTTAATATTTTCCATAATTGAAATATTGAACACTGTATAATAATTCATTTCTAATAAACACGTCAAACAAACATTGAAAAAATAATTATAAAATTTAGAGTTTATTTTGCAGACATGTAATGTGCCATACAATATCATGTAGTGTTATTCCCTTTCGAATTACCATAATGCTGCTTCCGTGATGTAATATTTAGCAACAACAGGTAGGACAGTTAAATTAGGCATAAATTGACATAAATATTAAGCACATAATCAAGTAGCACAATTATACTCGCAGCAGTCTCTCCGACAAACTCGTTGCTTAAATATGCATTGCAAATTGCTTTTGTCACGTGACTTGCTATTAAAAATTAATGTAAAATATAGTTCAAATTGAATAGAACATCTTCATTAAATATTCCACAGTAACCTGGTAAATGCCATCTTTGTATGGTGTGTCAGTCCAAGATCTGTCTAGTAAAAGGTTTTTCATTTCAATTGTTAATTCTCCTAAATACAGTCTATGATTATCGTTGAATATATAGTAATATAATTGTCGATTTGTATCATTTCAGGGACACTTTTAAATATTGTTTGTTTTCAAACCTTCGCTTTATAAATTAATTATGTTTGGGAAAGGCATTAATTGTTTGAAAAAATAGGTTTGTAAGTACAACATTAATAGATCCTTAGTCATCTCATACATTACAAAAAATCTTAGTCAAAAAACTTCTTTTTTTATTAAATAATCACAAATAATATAGAGTAACACCTGTTTTAGCAAAAAAACAAAAATAACTATATTGCATACCTTGCCCCTTTTTGTGAAATATTTGTCTCCAATACAAAACTAAAATTAAACCACTACTAATTTAATTATTGAATAAATATATAATAAAACAGTAATAACATAAATGGACATCTAATGGAGGTTTTAAAAATATATTTGAACTTGAGTGGATGAATAAAAATTAATTAACTATTGGACATTTGAACAGGAGATAAGTAAGTAGTGTGTGAAATAATAGAAGGAATTGAATATCATGGAAATATGAGCAAGTAAACTTAAACGAAAAAAGTTATCTTTCGTGAAACCGGTAAAATAAATTTAATTAGTGACAGTTTCTTTCTAGTTACGAACGTTTATTGAAAGTAACTTACAATTTTCATACAATGGAAGTGTAACTGTTAAATACGTCGTTATGGTCGCGAGAGAGTGAGGGGTGAGAAAAAGAGGAATAGAGCGAGGGAGAGAAAAAGTGTGAGAGATGGAGAGATAAGAAGGCAGGGAAAGAGGAGAAGGGGAGAGAGAGGAATGAAGGAAGAGAGAGGAAGGGAGAATGAGAGAGAGAGAAATGAGGAAGCGAGAGGGAGCGAGAGAGCTAGAGAGAGAGAGGGAAAGAGAGATGGAAAGAGTTGGAGAGAGAGGAAGGTAAGGAGTGGGAGAGTCAGCGGAGTGGGAAAAAGAGAGAGCGGGTAAAGAGAGGGCGAGAAAGCGAAAGAGGAGGAGTAAAGGAGAATATGAAAGGAGAAAGAGCGAGAGAGAGGCAGGGAGGGAGAGGAGAAGACAGAGGAAAGGAGGGGGAAAGAATCTATTTGAAGTCCATCTCCGTACAATAGTCCTACATATATTTACAATCCTCTTCTCCTAAAAGCTATAGTAGTTGTATTTTTTGTTTTCAGAGCATTCGGAATAAGTATAGTATAAAAGATAAAGCGGTTCAATATCCAGACAAAGAAGTATATTTATTATATTAAGAAGAATATTATACTTTCAGTGCCACATTTCGGCAACTGGTTCGTGCCCCTTATCAAGCCTGCAAACAATATTACATTGCTTATAAATAAGCACATAAAATGCAGTACAATCAATAAAACAATTTAAACGTTTGGGTAATGTGAGGAAGCAAAACATCAAACCCTCTACATTTCACCAAAAACTATCTTGGAGCCATAGCTCTGGTAACTCTTCTTTCTGCATTACTATAGATATTCACGAGTGTACAAGTTTCTAATCCTAATTTAGTCTTGGTAAAACCAAAGAACTTAGTATTAACCGCATGGAAAACATATGTTATATATCCATCAAGCTCGGTAGAGCGATCCCTACTTCATTTGTTCGATATTCAACCGTTTAACTATTAATTTATTACAAATTTCGATTGCTCAAATAAATATGAATTGCAATTTGAAGAAGATTGGGTTGAGCGATGAGCCTGCTGATCTTAATTGACCAATAACATATGTTTCTGTAGGGGTTAATACTTATTTCTTTGGTTTTACCAAGGTTAAATTCGGATTAGAAACTTATATACTAAAGAGTAGCTATAGTAATGCGGAAAGAAAGGTTACCAGAGCTATGTAAAAAGGAACGTTTAGGCGAAGTATAAGGAATTTGATGCTTTTTTCATCTCCACATTAGTCAAAGTTTGAAATTATTGTAGTAAATGTACTTATAAGCGTATTTATAGGCAATGTATTTTTGTTTTTATTTTTGAAAAGGGCAACGAACCGGTTGCCGAAAGGATGCACCAATTAAATATACTTCTTTAACTCGATATTCAACCAATTTATCATTTATTTGAATTAGTTGTAAGTGCAGTCAACTTTTGACCTACAAAAAACCTCTAATAAAAAGATTTCTATCCACAAATACACCTATTAATAATTTGAATACTGATGTACATTTCGAATGCAAAGCTATCAACTTCAGAGGAGCCTTTTACAGGATGTTTGCCTTGGATAAGCTGTTGCTGTAGATCTGCGCAGTATTTTCAGGTTATATTGAGAGACATTACAGGTACACTAAGGTCTTGTGTGCAGGAAACAAACCCTCGGACGTAACCCTTACAACCATCCTTTAATTGCCTTTGCTCTATCATCTAGCTCTTTTTTCACAGAAAAATGTACCAAAATATATATAAAATGTCTGCACTCCGTATATAATGTATGAGCACATACAGAATGACGCGGAGGATCTAAAATTATCCCTCGCATAAAGTAGTTCGGTGCATAGTTTATATAAGAATCGCGTTGCACCGGTCGAACGTGTGGACAGTGACTATAATTGAATGCATTATTCATCCACTGTGGCTAGAGCTATCCTTTGCAGTTTGCAAGGATCCAACCAAAACACATCTCTGCCTTCGCTAAGTTTGAATAAAAAATTAACATTATATATGATGTGATCAAAACAAAATGGAGCACAAAAGTACAACTGTTGCGCAAGTTTGGAAAATTTAACAGCATGTTATTCTATGAATACTAACCAAGCGTAAAATTTTAAAGAAATAACTCATTTTTTAAAAACGTTTCTATTCAGCCATTTTGCATCAATCTTTGTTAATTTACTTAGAACAATGCAATAAGGAACAGTACTGTAATAAAATATTCAGTAACACATGGATATAAATCTACAGACAATGTACAACGAAAACCCAAAGGTAATGTTGTTAAGACAAAGTCAGTTTATCGTTCTCGAGTTTAGATTCTACACTGTTAGATTAGAAGAGCAGCGCTTGCGAATGACAACACTATATTTGAACAATGCAACTTTAACACGGAATTTAACACCTTTCTTGACCAACACATGCGAATATACCCATGACGTATTTATCGAGCGCCATTATATTAAGAACTAGATACGGCATTCTTGAGCGATTCATACAGTTGGAAATAATCCTGTGTTACTTGAGATAATAAGATTATAATAATATACCTATAAATTCGTTCATAATAGTTTAGACAGATTAACCTACATTTTAGTATTGCAGTTTAGGTTTTCCAATTTGTGAATATTCAATTTCTAGGAAACATACACAAACCATAAGTACATTGCCACACCACTATAGCCTCCCCCACAACATCATAGGGCTGCTTCACTCTTATATGGTATTATAAATGTCCCACCAAAAATATATAAAATGAAAAACAAATGATATAAAAATATGCCAAAAAATGGATACAATGAAAAACGATTTAAAACTTTATAAATTTAAATTATTAACTAAATTGAAACAACCTAAACATGAACCCCGAACTATAAAAAAATGGACCACATCAACATCGACAGTAATCAACACAATAGAAATAACTTAAATACAGTAGAGTCGCGAAATTCCGAGTCCCGATAATTCGAGTTCCCATTAAATTTCAGCCTATTTCTGTTTGAGGCCTTTTTTAACAATTGTAAAGAAAATTATGAAACTGGCTTCTAAAAATGTTTATAGCCGTACGGTATGCAAAGAAACGTCTGTCTTCCAAGATATATACGTATCAATACTGTATGCATCAGAAATGAGTCGGGCTTCCAATAAACGTTTATATACGTACGGTATGCAAAGGAAATAAGCCGAGCTTCCAAGGAATTTTCCTACCAGTGCGATATGCAAAGGAAACTAGTCGGGCTTCCAATAAAGTTTTATATCAGTGAGGTATGCAAAGGAAATAAGTCGGGCTTTCAATAAATGTTTATATCAATGCAATATGCAAACAAAATGAGCTGGACTTTCCATAAATATTTATATCAATAAGGAATGTAAAAGGAAATGAGTCGGGCTTCCTAGAAACTTTCCTACCAATGCGATATTCAAAGGAAATATGTCGGGCTTCCAATAAATGCTTATATCAATGATGTATGCAAAGGAAATAAATCGGGCTTTTAGTAAATAAATGTTCATATAAAGTTCTAAAAAATTGTTTTGTACATTAATAATTATACCTAATGTATTTCGTTATTTCGTTCTCATGCAAAGGTACGTAATTCCGTGTAATCCGAGTTTTCGGTAATTCGAGGACGTCTCGGTCCCATATACTTGGAGTTATTGAGACTCTACTGTACTAACAAAATATCAAAACTAGCAAATCAAAAAAAAAAATGCAGGATGCATATTCAATAAAATAAACAATCCGGAAAAGATTCGTACACGTCATCAAAAATAAACACGTACATTCTCTTCATTTGAAAATATACATCTAATAAAGAAAGAACAATAAGACCTGAAAATGACAAAGTGGTAAACACTTTAAATTTAGAAACACAAATTAATATATAAAACGAATAAATACAAAAGAAATTTAAAAAATTATAATTTATTTAACGTAATAGACAAAATCATCCCAAGACCGACCAAAACTTTCCCAGAGTGCAGTGAAACCGAGAATATAATCATACCTTTAAACCATGTAACAATGGAAATGCGACACTGTATTTATATATATATATATTAACTATAGTTATAGAATAACTAATATTTATATTATAAAAAATAATTACTCTGTCATTGCTTATGTGCGATTTTTCACGTATTAATTGTGACTTACAAGTGCATTTATTTAACAACAATGAGTTATTTTTTTTAGGATAACACCGTAAATGACCTATTGTGTTCAGCTGGCGGAGGAAGAAATGGGGGGTTTATTACAGACCAATCTGTGGGCGAGCCGCAGAAACTATAAGTAGCTACCACTAACTCAATACGTCACTTTGCAAGCAAACAAATATATTTTAATAAAGTTTTGTGTATGGCAAATACTTGACAAGTTGTAGGTGTCCTCACAAGGCTAAGTGCTTTCAAAGTTCGCTGCGAGTAGACAAAGTGCCACTAGGGCTTCAAAGCACAGTAATATAATAACGCTGAAGCGATTTTCTTCTCTGTCGGAAATTAATTTTATTCCTTAAATTATACTCTTGGAAATAGAGGTTTATTGGTGCATGAAAGTGAGAATTTAATTTTGTAAAAAATTTTAGAGTAATGAATTTAATTTTGATCAGACTTCGTATTTGCTCTTGACATAGTTCAAGATAAAACGTATATTTTTTAGAATATGGTGACACTTATTAGAAAAATTTCCTTCTTCGGACATTTATATAATTCTAAAAAAATAATTTTCATCCGATTGTATACTTTGTTGTATACTCTGTATTATTGTTGAAGTCTCAGGATTAGAATTTTTTTTTATTTGAATTACGTCCATCAGCTTGTAACTCACATCACATATTGTTCTTCTATTTACCTGATCTTTACGCATATTTTAGACATTCCTTTATTTTTTTAACCAATGCTTTAAGACATGTTAACTCTTTTACGAAATTATTTCATGTAACACAAATTAATTAACGTTTTTTTTTTAAAAATTTGTTATTTATAATTTCAATTAAAACTATTCCTCATAGTTTCTTTTAATGTTTTACGATTTAACGCTTGTTTATATATCGCTTTTAGTTTACATTATAAAGAAAGCAATAGCTATAAGTTAGCCATTTTGTTAGTAATGTAAGAGCTATAGGTCAATAGGACTATTGCCATCTGAGGATTATAGAACAGAACTATTCATATTAGTAGTACTAAAATACTATATGCTACTATAATACTATATGCTACTATAATACTATATGCTACTATAATAATATATGCTCCTATAATACTATACTACTATAATACTATACACAACTATATTACTACATAGGGACTTTGTTCCTACATATATAAGATACAGGAAAGATGTGGCAATTCGTGTTCATCGTCGCAATCCAAATGGAATATTGCCGGCCGGGGTCGAAAAGTTGTCCAACCATTTGTAGAACAGTATTTGTAGATTCTTGTAAAGGAAAATGTAAACCCAAATGTAAGTACTCTTACTATAACTGGCATTTCGTGTGTTGTACATCTTGAGCATATTTTAATATGTACTTTTTGATACCAACAGACATATGCTTATTGGTAGCATTATATCTCCAATTCACTTTCCAATAATCGATTGACAATATTTACTACTGAGAAGTTATATTAACATCATTTAAAAAATAACAATATTAAATACCGTCAAGATGCGAAAGATTTATGAAATGCCCCTATCACAGTTTTATCTTTTACTAACCGCGATTGTCCTGGCAGGAATTGAGGATAGCCACGGGTCTACTCACGGAACACTGTGGACTAAGGAAACATCTGCATAAAATGGGTATCTTCAAAGATGAACCAGTGTGCAGATTATGCGGGCAAGAACTGGAGACTGCCACACACATCATTTATAGATGTGAAGCTTTTGCCGAGAGTCGCTTCAACCTCTTTGGTGTTATCACAGCTCTGGAAGAGGATGTTGAAGGTAAAACACTTGTCAGGAAACTCCTAAACCTGGTAAGAGGGAAGGGGCTCTTTGACTAGATCAGGGAAGTAAGTACAATATACCTAAGGTAGCAGTGTTTCGGGTAGCTTAAACCCGCTCCCAAGATTCAAAAAAAACCCGCGACTATACTCTTTCTGTGCTAGACCTGTAGAGAGTATGTTTATGGCAAACTAATTCTATCTTGGCAACAGAAGATGACGTCTAGGACATTCTTTTATTAAATAGGGTTATTTCAAGATAATACTTTTCCGTAACGTGAGCATAAGAGGGCCTCGACTCTCAAGGTTCCTGCATGACAATATCCCTTGCAGGGTTACTTTCTTGTATAGTTTCTTTATTCTACTCTTCATGGTACCCTAAGAGTTCTGTTTCGTCCACTATGTTTTGATGAATCAGTAGCCTAATACAGTTCTCAAGGTCTCACCAGATTGGCTTAAGCCCGCCAAGGACTAAGTCCCGAGTCTGAGGGTGTGGTGGGGTATATTCAAAACGTTTATTGAAGGTACCCTGTTGAGGGAACCGGTTCCGGCCATTCAGAAAGTTCTTAGTGAATGACGAGAGTTTGTCTCGTCTCAAATGCGTCTCGGTCCACCAGTCCCAGGGGTGAGCCTGTCACCAGTCTAGGTCTTACAGTGAGGTTGAAAGATTCTTATAGAGTGCGATCACAAGACATCCACTAAGCCTCCCTCCACCGTCTCTGGTTTGACGCTGGTTACCCTTCGACAGCCGCAAGTTTAAGGTTCAATTTGTGGGGGAGTTGATTCAAAATGCTTGGCAATAGATGCTCATTATGCGGATCTAGCGCTGTGTCTCTCCGCGGCTTATTGGTGAGAGTCGAGGGGTTAGGGTATCCAAGTCCAATGTCTTCTTCTTTTTACCAATTTTTTTTATCCTTACAATAGTTTTACAATAATACACCTGGTAAAGTGGGTAATGGGTTATGAATCCTTAATTCCAGCGGCTTTCTACCAACTGTAATGGGATGCTGGCAACAATGTGACTAGAAAAGAAAAAGTGGTTGCGAATGGCACATCTAAACGAGAAAATATTAATGAGTTCATCAATTCATCCGTATTAGTGTATTGTCTATGCATTTAAAAAAATTCATTTTATAATAAATCAGCCATAGTACGAGTGCACCATATATTAACGCATTATCCTTACTATTCACGCTTCTGTATGATGCTTAAGGTTACTTAAAATCTTATTATCACATTTCAGGGACATTTTAACAAGAAAATCGAGTTCTATAGTTTACTCACATTGTCGTTCGTTCCCCATTTAAATGGCCCTCGGCAATATTTTATTGTTGCTACATGAGATAGTTTTTTTTACAAGAACGATCCCAGCTTTACTGTGTGAGATATCCCGACTTGACCTAGTCCCAGAAGTCAATTTATATTCCACCTATCTTACACATTGCATTCCTCAAGTCGCTCTTAATGTCCAGAAGTAGAATATTTATTTTCCAAGAAACAGTAAATGTGTGCAAACAAACATATTTACTGAGCATGTATTATCTCAGTACACAATCATAAACCGTGATGTTACTACAAGGTACTAAACTTCTTCATCAAACTCGATTTACAAACCCATACCCCAATAGATATTTTTACCTTTCTGCTGCATTTTTCAATGTTACTATGGAATTTCAATAGCTGTATTCTGGTGAAAAACAAGAAAATAGGAAAATCGTATTTACAAAAATAAACAGAAATATGTCATCCAAGAGAAAAAACAATGTTTCATTTGAATAGGAAACTAAAATAAATAGCAATAATTCGGTCTATAAAGAACACAAAATCAAATTCCTGATTTAAAAAAAAATTCTTTAATTACATTTTTCTTAGTTAAAAGTTTTATGTAAGTATTGTATGGACCTTTATGTATCGTTTCGGTAACAGTATGTGTGTTGTGTGTTTATTGTCTTTCTTTATTGGAATTTGTTTTTTTTACCAGAGCCCTAACAGGTTTTTGCATATGAATGGACTCGGCAGCGGCAACCACAAATGCTTTTCGCATTTTAATGATGCATATGCTTGCCGTAAAATACACAGTACAATATACTCGTGAATTCAATTGATCCCATTTCTACCCCCTCGTACAAGTTACTTCTCCTAATATTATGACAACGTATATTTGTTGTTGAACCTTTTCTAAACCATAAATTGTTTTAAGTAATTAATTCTATTATTTATATATATATATATATATATATATATATATATATGCGAGTATTTAATATATATATTTTTGAATATTAAAATTTGGGATATAATAAATAATCCCATTGTTATATAAAAAATGGACACGGAATACTATGAACTAAATATATTGTATCAATAGATCGATTTAAACAGCCTTAGTTAGGTGGCCGAAGTTAAGGGAAGAGAAATTCATAAATAAATATTGTTTGATAGGTAAAATTACATGATGAACATAAAATCGGTTGTAGTATTTCACCTTCCTTTTGCATTGTCTGGTTGGGAAGGAAGGTTCGATACAGTTATTCCAGTTTGTTTGTTTATTTTATTCTTGTCATCCGTTTTTAAACCTAGAGCATTATTAATGATATCGTGTGGTAACTATTGCAGCAATATCAATTTGTGCAATAGAGGTTTCAACGACATCCTCTATTAGACTATATTTTTGAGTGGTAAATTTCTAGCTATTGGAAAGTGGGCTCAATGCCAAGGTGTTACCTGAATTCGAAGATAAAGATACATAGTTTGAATTCGACCTAGACCACCCATTTTCTTATAATTTAATTGAATGAACATTTGAGAAAAACTGTAATCACATCAATATTCATCCACTATAGGTTGGACAAAAATGTATTTAAACTTGATTTAATGAATAAAAACATATTTTATTAACGATTGAATATTTGTACATGATAATATTACGAGAGTGTGAGCTAATAGAAGGAATGTAAACACACGAACAAAGAGAAAGAGGACTGCTGTACCGAGTATTTTCCATTCTCCCTCTCTCGCCCTAACAATAAAAGTGTTCCCCAAATACGTAAAGCTTCTTCTATCCGATAAAAATAATTTGTTTTGTCGCATAAAAGGTAGGATTCCAAACTGCGAGATATCTACTGACAAAGGTTTCTTGGATATTCGTTATTTACACGCCATTATTAAGACTTAACTTAAATAGAATAAATTGTATTGTTTATTGTGTATTACCTATTGTACACTTACATAAATTACGTGAGAAAATCCACATACAATACAACGTGCATATACCATATGCAATACTACAATAACAAGAGAAGTACCACACACAATACTACATTCAATACCACGTGCAATATGTGTGCAATACCGCATGAAATTCAACGTTGAAAACCATATGCAATGTCGCAACACCCCATCCACTCAACAATAACAGGAGAAATCCCACACACGATAGAACATGCAATTTTACGTGCAATACCTTATGCAATACCTCATGCATTATTAAGTGAATACCACATGAGTACCACGTACAACACCATACAACATGTAATACCATTTGTAATACTGCATGATATAGCATGTTCAATACCCCGAGTAATATTATTATTATACACCAGTCTTAATAATATTTTATTTTAACCTCATTTACCTGTTAAGATTGAGTTTACCTGAATTTAAATTTTTGTTCAATTACAATAATCTTTATATATGTAGATATATAGATAGATATAAACATTTGGATTATAAAATAATAAATAAAATAAATTACCCCTTGATCTTACACAAAAATAGACACGGAATACTATGAACTATATAGATTAAATCGTTTTAAACAGCCGCAGTGAGGTGGTGGCCGAAGTGAAGGGATGTCAAATTCATAGATAAATATTGTTTGATAGGTAAAATTAGAAAACGATCATAAAATGTAAAAGAAATAAGAATGTATTGAATATGTTCCTGGAAAGTGAGTCGAAAAAGAGAAATTGCTTGAAAAATTAACATGGCAGTGATATTTTGCAAATCAAATAAGATTGTTATAACTAATTAAATATAAAGATAATGATTTAAATAAATTTATACTTAGTGTTTAATGTCTTCTCGAAATTGTCTTTAGACAAGTCTGAAACTATTTCAATGCTGTCTCAGTTAAATTTCATAAACAATTTTTCATCTCCTTCTATTAGTTTACACTCTCCATGTATAAATCTTGATCAAACTTTCAGACGTTATTAAAATACATTTTATCATTCATGCACTCAAGCTACATACTCAAATACATATTTTTAAACTTCTAGTGGGTGGCATTTGATGTTATTAAAGTTTCTGCAAGTAATAATGTTTTATTAAATTTAATTATTTTAAGCTTTACATGGGAGAAAATTTTTCACAAAAAGGGCTAGGTATGGAATATGGCTATTCGTCCAATTTGGTTTGAAATAAATAACATATATTTCATAAGACAGCTGATTTAAAGTTGTACTTTATTTGGTAGAACATATGTTTAAACAAAGGTAATGTTATTTCATCTATAATAATTGTATTCCTATTTATATTTAAAAAAATTACTAAACAAAAATGTTTCTTTGCTGACCTTAGTAGGAATTGACTTTAATTTTTTGTTGTTGCTCGTTGTTATTCAGTAAGTTTTTTTTAATAATCACTTAAACAATAGTTTATGACTATCCGAACTTTGAATTCGGATAATCATAAACTATTGTTTAAGTGATCAATAAGATTCACCGAACGTAATGGACTATAAAATTCAAGAAGGTTTTTTTAGCTTCTAATAAAGGTTTTCTAATAAATCAATTCTTGTATTACTAATAAATATAATCTAAAACCTGAATTAGGTTTTTAATGACTAAATCCATTTTATTTATCATTTCTTGATCTCATTTCGCTTTCTATAAACTTTTAAGCAATTTATTTAAATTTTAGGAATGTGTTTATATTATTAGAGGACACGTTTTGTTTAAGAGTATTGAACCTTCCTTTATTTCCTTTGAACATCGAAGGAAACTAAACGAAATCAAGTTAGTGCCCATGATGAAGGACATTACGAGTTGCCGTCGCAAAGTGGTTTGGAGACCCGGAGGATGAAGACAAAGTGCCTTTAGGACGTCAAAGCAGAGTAACACAATAAGGCTGATAAAATTCCGTCCGTGCCCAAAACTAATTTCACTTCTCACTTTGGGCTTGTTTCAGGAAACTTACCACGTCGCCAGAGGTAAGTTTCAGGTGGAGTTTAGCTGAACTAAATATGTTCACCTCTCGCCCTAAAATAGGTTCTATCTATGTTGGATCAATAGTAGACTGGACAGACCGGAGGGACTAGTTAGTTATTGTACATGTAAACGAATCTAAGAGTACAATAAATAAGGTATTTCTTAGAAATGTACTACGTTACACAAAAATATATAATAATATACACATGCAATTAAACTTTACACTGAAAAAAAGGGAGAGAGATGAGATTATAAACTTTCTAGACCTTAACATAGACAAAAGCAGAAGGTATTTTGATATTTTCGAAAGAGAACATAAATGATTTGCGGGAAGAGAAAAAGTACCCAAAATGTGACATTTCATGTGTTTATTATCATGTGTTTATTAATATTTAAAGACATTGAAAGACTGGACAATATAATTGCAATATCACATTGTTTTCTGATAAGGTATGGGATTAATGGCCATATTAAATACAACTGATTTTTTTTTGAAAATACTAAAAACAGTTTCAATTACAATTATCTTTTTAGTATGTATTTTTTTTTTAATATGAAAAATAAAATGGATTTTTATATGAACAAGTATTTCTACTTGTAGTTGTACATGCATTCTCACTTGCAGAATAAAACCTTTTTTTATTTTATTATAAAGTTTAAGCTTTTCGTCGATTAGCAGTATCGGTATTATCAAAACTAACTTAGCATACTTCTAACTTATTCTGTTCCTACAATAAGACTACTAATATACAAATTGTACAACGATCAAACAGATAATTTTATTGACTTACTGTGCCGGAACAAATAGATATAATTGATTCTTATTCAATTACTCTTTCATTTCCAAAATATCATTATATATGCTAAAGATTGTGTTGTGCTTAGATTTTGTTTGTACTTGTTCATGAATGAGTCTATCTGTAATTCTATGTTTGTATATTTCCATATTTTCCTAGATATTCATTTTTAATCCCTTCTCCACGTGTTTATTTAGCGTTATATTCTCTATTTTTGGGAACTCATGATTATTTAGTAAACAATGCGTCACAAGATTAGACTTATAAATTTTCGGATTTTTGAATGCATTCAAATGCTCTTTGTATCGCTCTTTTATTTTATTTTTAGTTTCTCCTACATAATACTTTTGGCAATCATTACATTTTATACTATAAACTCCATTTATATTATAATATTTAGATTCAACATCTGTCTTTAAAAACTTATTTATTTTATTATTTGTATAACAAACCATCATATTAGTATTTTTAAATAACTTAACAATATGTATAACTTTAAACCCCGTAAATAAGAATTTGGACCAAATTATTTTTTAATTTTTATATGTTGCATTCTCAATTTTACTAATATTATTTCCCAATTTTTGAAGCACATTATTATATAGTTTATTAATTGTTTCCCTTCTATATCCATTATTCACTGCAATTTGATATATAATGTTTAATTCCCTAGTTCTATTGTTTTGATTTAATTGAACTTTATTCAATCTATACAATAAGTTATAAAAACATGCCATATTTTAATTATACGGATGGTTTGAGTAATTTGGTATAATTTTATCAGTTTGTGTGGGTTTTCTATTAATTGAAAATTTTAATTTATTATTCTCTTTGTAAACAGTTATATCTAAAAAATTATTCCATTGTGCTTTTCTATTTCGTGTGTAAATTGTATTTTATTTATCTCATTAATTATTATATTTAAATTTAAAGCATTATTTGTAGAAACATATCACCAATCGTCCACATACCTAAACCAATGTCCTTTAATATAATATTTTTTAATAACCTTAACTCTTTATCAATATATTGTAAAAATATTCCGATATGAGGCATGACAATTTGATGTAGTACAATTTGTATGTGAGTAGTCTTAATGTATAAACAGAATAAGTTAGAAGTATGGTAAGTTAGTTTTGATAATGTCGATACTGCTAATCGGCGAAAAGCTTAAACTTTATAGTAAAATAAAAAAAAAGGTTTTATTCTTTTATGAAATTGGTTTCATTATACATATATATGTATTATACATATAAATATATATATATATATATATATATATATATATATATATATGTTAATATTCATATGTAGTTTTGTATTTTATTTATAATTATATTTGTTTATTGGGTGAAAAGTTTATAAACCATGGGCTATCATAATAAAAAAATAGAGGTTTACGCAAATCCATACCTCTTTGTATTACAGACAAGAAACCGACTTGCTTGGTAAATGTGTAGTTCCTTGCTGCTCAGGTTGTGATGAGATAGAAAATTACTGGTTTCATTTATAAGTGTTTAACATATTTTGATAAAAACCCCTCTTTAAAACTCGAAGATTATTGCAATTCTAGTAAATAGATAAACATAGAGAAGCTGTTAATAATTTTAACAGGTTTATTGATCTACAGAAAATAGGCCTACACAATACTTTAGATATACGTTATTTTTCTTGACAAACTCTGCTCAATATACAGGTCCTTGAAAGTTCTGTTTTTCATTTAAAAAAAAAAAATCAAACATGGAATAAATATGAGACGACATTAATTTGAAAACATCTTGTAAATTATTTATATTTGTATATATTTATTTTAGAATGATTAGTCACGTGGATTTTATAGTTTACCACATTAACAATTGTTCACCGGGGATTTTAACTCTGCAACAGAATATAAAAACAACATTACAATAAAAAACGTATTACGCTGGATATAGCGATGGAATAGGGAATACCCAGTGTACATCAATTTGAAAACATCTTGTAAATTGTTTATAATTATATATATATATATATATATATATATATATATATATATATATATATATATATATATATATATATATATATATATATATATATATATATTTTAGAGTGATAGGTAAAGTGGATTGCATAGTTTGCCGCAATAAAGTACATTGACAATTGTTCACCGGGGACTTTAACTCTGCAACAGACATTACAAACAACATTGTATAAAGAAACCTTTTACACTGGGTATAGCGATGAAATAGGGAATAACCAGTGTGTATCAGTAGTAAGCAAACTTCATACATTGACTTGGAAAATTTAATTTTTTCTAACTACATCAGACTTATCCCAGAAATGTAGTAACTAAATATTTGTTTAAAATTACAATAACAAATGTCATAATTTCACCATTTGCCAATAAATGCATACCACTAGACTGCAAAATGCACAAATATTTAATCTGAGCACTGTGATTGTGTACACTATTACGTCAAGCCCAAACCAATTAAATAGGTTTCATTTTAAAGACAACTACACACTAAACATTTACCTATTCTTTAATAAAAGAATAAGAACTAATGATAAAGAGTAAGAATAAAAGATATTTCATTTAATTGAGAATTTATTCTCTCTGAAAATCTTTATTGAAAATCATTTCACCATCTTGATTGCTAAAAAGGCTTGTCGTTTAATCTGTGTAGTTTTCCTGGAAATTAAATTTTTACTACCGGCAAAGGGAAAATTTACGCTTTTACTCCTGATAGTTCGCTATTCACTCAATATTAGCGTCGTAGTCGATATCATTAAAAAATTTTAATCAAAAGTAAAACGTTTATGGAATATGACATTTGTCAAACATTCTTTTGCAAACGATTTTCTGTAACACTAAAGATTTATATTTTACCTATGAGAATATTTTCAGGTTTATTTCCAAAGAATTGTAAAGAAAATATGTTTATAAATGTCGTTAGGTTTCACAAATCATATTAAAAATAAACTGTTCCTATTTTGAGATTTTACTATAGTTTTCTAGATTTTCGTGAAAAGTGTATTAGAGTTTTAACTGATAATTTTAACTAAATTAAATTTCTAAAAGGTATCTGTTATGCATCACTTTTTGTATAGACATTTCCAAGCTACCACATTCTTGTAGGGCTTAAAAGTTTTAATATGATTCTACACCATTTATATCATTAAAGGTTTCGTTCATATTATTTATAAATATGTAATCGTTATTTCCTTATATATTTACTCGCATATAATTATATTTTGCAATTAAACTTTGTTGTTATGCTAAGTGATAGTCTCCTGCAGCCCCCTGACTACTACTTAGAAATGACGAACATAAAGGCTTTACGTCCAATCATTCACATTAAAACTTATCCTTCTTTCTAATCATTCATATCTTCAATTTCTTATTTGTTATAAATATCTTTTGCTGTCATTACAATAGTTCTGTCTTAAAATCTATATTATAATTTCAATATTACAGTCCTTTTTAGTATTCGAGAATAATAAGTCTGTTGTACAGTTTTAGTTTTGTCATTTTAAATAAATGCTGGCGCAAATCATGGAAATTTTCGAATGTGATGTTGGGAGCAGTGCAAAAGAAAACAAATTTGGGGAAACTTTAGAGTAGCATTATAGGTTTAGTAGCCAAGAACAAGTCAAGCATGTATAGTAGCCGTAAAGACATGTTATCACAAGGCGACAGTTTATTCCAAGCGTTACGTGACTAAGCGATATTTTAACCTTGCCCCTCGTGCCAACGCTTCTAAACACCGAAACATATCGTAGGTTCGAAATTCCGAAGCGAATGGCTCTGTAGAAAAATGGAAGTAGTCAGGTTGTCTACAAAATGCTTGTACTCGGGAAAATGTCCACTGCACCCCAATGTCGTGTAATCCTCCATCGTGAAAAGCACCTTCGCTCGTAGTGCCAGTGACTAAGAGTCGTAGCCTGTCCAAAAATAACTCAATGAACTCAAGTTCAAACAAGTTATACAACAAATCGTTATAAACTTAACACTAATGACCATTTGTTGTGCGATCTTTATGAAGTAATAATGAATTCCTGGTTTCATTAAGATTTTACGATATCGGAAGAAGCTCATTTTGACATTAACGGGTAAATGAATGGTCAAAAGTGTAGAATCTGAGTAGAATCACAGAAAATGCTGTTCTTCACGAACGACCTCTACACAGCCAAAAGGTCACTGAATGGTGTGGCCTCTCGGTTCGAATATGGTGGGACCATATCTCCTCACAACAAACACATTGACAGTAACATTTTAGCGTACGTAACCTTGCCAGAGTATTTTCTGGGTGCAAACATTTACCATGTACCGGACATTGGCATCGAAATCACTAGAACTCAACAAGAGTACCAACGTTGCCACCGACGCTCAGGCGTTTTTGGCGACTTCCAGGGAGGTGAGATTGCTTGGTCACTTTGTTGCCAATACATATCTTCATGTACAGGCATGAATTAAAAAGCGCAGTCTGCAATACACTCTACACAACCACCACAAACACTTTTATAAGTTCAGTAAAAGAAGAGCTCGCAGCATTCATCGCGACACAGAGTACTGAGCTATACGCAATTATTATGATAGACGGCCAAAGTGTATATAGCACTATTACCTTTAAAAAATATTTATTGTCTTTTGCCACATTTTTGTATACAATGTGTTGTGCACGGTTTTTAATTTCATATTAATATGCATATCAATTAATGAATTATTTACTATTTTTTTTTTATTACCCTTTATAATATTTTCATTTTAAGCTAAAACCATATCTCAGAACTTTGTTAACGACAAATTATATTCCTGCAAAGCACTGCCATTAATTAGAGGGTGTACGAGATTATTTTGATTCCTGTTTCCAGGCATTTCCGCTGATAACAGGAGCGCTGCATGCAACGCTAACACCTTTGCCGAATGTCAAGTTTCCGCCAAACTACAAGGGGCCTAACATTGTACTCGTTGGATTATGTTTACTGCAAAGAATTGAAGCAGATATAAGAACTTTATTTATTTTTTTTAAATATCTCTAATGATAACATTTTGGAGAATATATAAAAACTTAAAATATTGTTCTCTTCTATTTCATCTCACATTTTTTTATATCTTTAAAAAGTCCATACTTTGGTTTCACCTGCCGTGGCTTGTCAATTCGTTAACTGTTCTTGAAGTCCACTATTTCTGCATTTTCATTCTTCTTTCAGTGTATATTGTTTCTGTTACGGACGTTTCTGTATTTCACCATGTTGCGTTACTGACTTTTAATAATTCGTATACTCACGCTCTGCCTCTGATCAGATACCTGACACATATAGTCACGTAAAAGAAAATTTGCTGTGTTTTCATCGTGAACGCATTGAAGCACCTTTCCTAAATACTTCGTTTTTAAATTCATTTCTAAATTCTGTCTCTCCTAGTAGATAACTACCAATTTCACTTTGCTATCATTAATTACTTTTAAAATATTAACGTATACATTAAATTCTCTTATATCTCCCAGAGATGATGAAGTTACGTTTATGCCCTCTGAATCGGCTTTCAAGTTGGTTAATATTTTCTCATATCAAAGCTTAATTATATACATACACGCACACACATACACACACACACACACACACACACACATATATATATATATATATATATATATATATATATATATATATATATATATATATATATATATATGTGTGTGTGTGTGTGTGTGTGTGTGTGTGTGTGTGTGTGTGTGTGTGTGTGTGGGTGTGTGTGTGTGTGTGTGTGTGTAAAATATCAAACAGGTTTTCCTGGTAGAATTATTTTCAAGATTACATAATATACACTAATTACAGGAATTAATTTATTGAAAAACACACTCAAAGCTTTTCGTTGGTTGACATTACCAACATCCTCAGCAATTACTAAGAATGACACTTTTACCGCAATCAAATTATTATATTGTAATTTTCGTTTAATATTAATAATTTCTGAATATTTTTTCTTGTATAAAACATTAACTTCTCTGTTTTTAATAATTTTCTTTAATTCATAGCTTGCTGCAATCCTAGTATCTTCTTGTATGTTATCATCTAATTTTCTAATACCCAATTCAGTATCCATTATGACATTATTAATATTTTTCACTATATTTCTCTTCAAGTTAACTTTATTATTTTCTAAAATTTTTAGTTCACTGCTATTAAATGTAATTTGTGATAGATTAACGACATTAGGATGAAAATTATGATATTTAACTGCAATTTCTTCTTTCCTTTTACATTCAAATTTCAAATTCTCAAGTTTTTTATTTATATTGTTTATTTTTATAGTTCTAATCTGATTTACATGTGTTATTATTTTGTTATATTTTTCTTCCCATTTCAAATTATGCATAATATAAGCTAACTTTAAATGTAATTTATATAATTCATTAGTTAAAATATTTTTCTTTTTATATAAATTCTTTATTTCATTTTTCACCCATAATTTTTCTGCCTGTTTACAAGTTTTTTGTGCTGTTTCACTTTTATTCCTTATTATAATTTTAGCATATTTTGGAATTATATGATTTATAATGTATTGCTTATTAAAATAAATATTGCAATTAACATTCCTTAATTGGATTTTACATTTTTCAAACCTATTTAAATCTTTTGTTGAAGCAGCATTACAAATATTAACAGAAAACATAATATAAATTAGTATAAAATCTAGTAAATTAACAAACTAATTAATAAACACAAAATATAAACAAAATACAATATAAAAGCAAGGAAAAAATATAACCTAAACACACCACTTATACATAAACAAACCTTGTAAGGCAAATATAATATGTAAAATATCAAATAGGTTTTCCTGTTAGAATTATTTTCAAGATTAAATAATATACACTAATTACAGGAGTTAATTTATTGAATAATACACTCAAAGCTTTTCGTTGGTTGGCATTACCAACATCCTGAGGAATTACTAAGAATGACCAAAGATTCTTAGTAATTCCTGAGGATGTTGGTAATGTCAACCAACGAAAAGCTTTCAGTGTATTATTCAATAAATTAATTCCTGTAATTAGTGTATATTATTTAATCTTGAATATATATATATATATATATATATATATATATATATATATATATATATATATATATATATATATATATATATATTTATATATGCATATATAAATATAATGGTATATAAATAATATTATTAATGATCAAAATTTTAACTATAGGCAATTGAATATTAACAAGAAAATTAGGGTAAAATGAAGTAGTATTATATGTTTTGGTTATATTACTCTGTTTTGAAAATGGTATTGCATGCGGTATTACATATTGTATATCACGTTATACTCATGTGGTATTCACTTGACATTGCATGAAGTATTGCACACGGTATTGCAAGTGGAATTGCGTGTGTTATTTGTGTGGTATTTCTCCTGTTATTGTTAAGTGGGTGTGGTGTTGCCAATGGCGTTGCAAGTGGTATTCAACGTTGATTTTCATGCGGGTTTGCACACGATATCTCACTTAATTTATGTAAGTGTATAATAGGTATTGCACAATAAACTATACAATTTATTCTATTTAAGATAAATCCTATTAATAGCGGTTCAATAACGAATATCCATGAAACCTTTCTCTGGGTAGACATTTCGTAGTTGGGAATCCTACCTTTTATGCCACAAAACAAATTATTTTTATCGGATAGAAGAAGTCTCACGTATCTGACGAACACGTGAATTGGCAGAACGAAAAAGGAAAAGTGGAAAATATTCGTACATCAGAGCTCTTTGTCAGTTTGTTCGTGTTTTAAAATTCCTTCTATTAACTCAATCTCTCCTTATATATATCTTGTACAAATATACAATCGTTAATAAAATATGTGTTTTTTTCAACCAATCACGTTTAAATACAGTTTTGTTTAACCTATAGTGGACGACAATTGATATTAATACAGTGTTTCTCAAATTTTCAAAGTCTTTATTCTTTGGCACTGAGCCGACTATAGCATAGCTAGAAATGTATTACTCCATTTAACGAATCCTTTGTACAAAACACATACAATTTAAAAAGATACATTGCAAAATGAGAACTCAACTCGAAGTAAAATAGCCCCCCCCCCCCGGTGATGCATTATAAAACATTATACAAAATACGTTTCTGAAAGTATTTAAATGTGCGGGAACACATTACACTTTCGTACAAAAGTAGACGCAGTGCAATTTATTTAATTTCTTCTTTAACATGTTTTGGAAATAAATTACCTGGGAGAGTCGTTTTCTCCCAATTATTGTTTCTTGTTCAGTTCCAAATATTCCAAACTGTAAAAAATGTATCGAATGTTTGTACGCGGCGAGTGCCAGCATAGTACATTTTCTCTTTGTGTAACTAGTGGTAGATAATGTTTACAACAAAAACCCGCTGCGCTGGTAAGGTAGTAGTTTCCTATATTTATAGGATTGCGGAATATACTATTACAACAAGATTGCAGTGGCCTCTATGTAGCAGGTTTTGAGGGGTCTACAAAGTAATAAGTCACGTCGCCAGTTTATAGTTATTCTAACAATACATTCTTACGTACATTGTCATGCTCGTTTAGAGAAGGCTTTAACACAAATGAATCCCACTATTAGTTGCAAATTTTTCATATTCTTTTAATATAGATGTAATCGCAGATTCGTACCAAGTTTTACAGGACATATTTCCACTAGGTACCAATATGACAGCAGAGTGTAGGTTCTAATAACAGCTGGTTCACTTTATAGTAATAGTTGCCAACACCTAACTGGTAAAATCGATGTTTTAACGTTCTATTTAAATATCATTCCCTGACATTGTTCTAAAATTCATAGTAGGTTTTACTTATATTAAAATATTTGTTTATAAATACGTCTTCTGCATTTATATGCATTATGAATTTATTCCAATCGGGCTCCCATAGCTTTTTGTCTACTTATTTACTCTAAATTTCCCACGTTTTTCGAAATATAATTATATTTTCTAACTTATCCGGCAATCACTTTATCATTCAAACAAGTATTGGTAAATTCGGGAAAATATGAGTAATAAAGTACAGCAACTATCGTATAGTGCCTTTATTGTTGTTATTGTTTGTTTATTGCCTACAGATCTTGCTTACTACGGCGCGTATTTTTTTGTAAGTAGTAACTTTTTTTAAGAATACATTTTTATGGATGTAGGAGAATTTTGTTTGAAAAAAATCCTAGAATCTTCCCAAATATGTTGAATAAATCATTTGCCTGTGAGAGACATTGATACTATTTGAGAAACTAAGGTTACCGGTACATTTCAAGGAAACATGATATTCGGTAAAGCCATTAGCTTTGCATGCAGCGCTCATGTTATCAGCGGGAAATCCTGCAAACAGGAATCAAGATAATCACATTCATCCTATAATATTTGCCCAATTTAATGTTTGGCGAATTAAAATGTAAAACAGAAAAGTCATCTTCTACGAATATGAACGTTTTTAAATGCAGAAATACTTGACTATGAATGAATGTTGAACAATATTGAAATAATAGTGACTTAGGGTAACGTTGAAGGAATAAATCCAGATATTGATAGTTGCAGACACTAAACAACAAATTCAAGCAGACAAAAAAATAATTAACACTAGAAATACCCAAATGTTAAAAAAAAAAATTTCAAAGAGTAACGTTCTATAAAAAATTATGTTTTTGTAATTTACAAAATAAACAACCAATATAGATTTTTTTTTTTTTTTTTTTTTTTTTTTTATTATTAAAACTGGTCATTTCTGACCAACCATTAATTTACATTTGATAATTAGATTTTAGCTTTTATTACAAAGAATCCATTGATTTCTATTGTATCTTGTTTGATGTTGGAAGCCAACCGGCGTGAGGAAGAGTATTGTTGTCACTCTTGTCGTTCAACGAGTTCAAATGGTTTTGTCCTTTTGAGTCGTCTTGTCAGGTGGTTGTTGTCGAGAAGTCTCAGTGCCTCAGGATTTTCGTGTTGAGTGAGCCGATTTACGTGTTTGATGGCGTTCTGTTTTATGACTTCCTCGACCATGGGTACACCAAGGTCGCAATACAAGTCACTGTTACGCACATACCAAGGAGCGTTGGCGATGTTTCTTAGTACTTTGTTCTGGAAGCGTTGTATCCCTTGTATGTGACATTTGCTGGCACAGCCCCAAAGCTGTATACCATACGTCCAAACCGGTTTGAGGATTTGGTTATATACCAATAGCTTGTTGTATATTGATACCCGTGAATTTCGACCGAGTAGCCAATACATTTGCCACCAATATAGATGATTTTAAAAATCCTTTTATTTAAAACTTATTAGTGTTTATTTCATCGTAAATATTCTCAAATCTGTCCTTTGAGATAATCCATTTCAACAGCCAACAGTTTAATTTTTTTGTAAAAAAATTACATTTATCTAAACCGCTTGTATTCCTTACAAATAACCATGACGCACATCTCTTGCATTACAACCAAAATAAAGTTTTATTTCCTTAGGAACACAATTTGTTTAAAAGAAAGGCGGAATGGATATTTGTACCTAGTGAATGCCGTAACATATTTAAATGACGGGTAACAATATAGCAATTACTTTCGTTTACATTCAGCAATAAATTAATAACAATATCTCTATGAAATGGGGAATAACTAGGTTATTAAATATACTTCACATAAGATATCAAAATTTGTCAATGACCTAATCCCAAAGTTTATGTTTAAGTAAATTTGTTGTTTAAAAGTCTATTGATATATGTACAGTTTGTTTATATGAAAACATATGTATTTTTAACAAAATGAATAACAAAAGTATTAGTTTTTTAATGATTTATTCTTATTGAAGAAAATAATGACGTCAGCGTATTATCATTGTAATTTCCCTTCCTTGCGTAAATTACAGCTATCGCTGCATCCTCTCATTTTCCTAAAGAGTTTTTCGCTGGAATACTTGAAGTTTTCCAAATATTTGTCGTTCACTATTCTTCGAAATTGTTTGTGTTATTTTTCCTAATTCTTTAAACATATTGGTGTTAAGTCGCACAACATGTTGGTATTGTATTAAAATATTTAGGTTTCAAGTCATACACCAGAGTGGTGTAATGATGTACAACGTGTTGTGATAAGTCATACAACATATTGACGTTAAGTAAAGCTACATCTTAGAGCTAAGTCATAAAACATTTTTGTTTTAAGTCATACAAAAGTTTGGTATATTATATCATACAACACGATGGTATTAAGTTACGCAAAATGTATGTTGGTGTTTAGTCATTGCCAAAGGTGTTTAGTCATTGGAGTAAGGACATACAATATATTTGTTTCAAGTCATACAACATGTTGGTATTAGGTTATGCTAAAAGCATGTTGGTGTTGCAAAAATTTAGAGTAATGACATACAAAATGTTGGTGTTAAGTCACACAACATGTTGGTATTAAGTCTTAAAATATTTTAGTGTCTAGACATACAGCAGAGTGGTGGTGTGATATTCATGTTGTGATAAGTCATACAACATGTTAATGTTAAGTCATAGCTGCATCTTATGTTGTCATACAACATTTTTGTTTTAAGTCATACAAAATTTTGGTGTTATGCCATACAACATGTTGGTATTGAGTTATGCAAAATGCATGATGGTGTCTAGCCATAGCACAAATTTGGAGTAAATACATACAACATGTTTGATTTAAAACATACAATATGTTTGTTTTAAGTCATACAATATGTAGGGTTTAATTCATACTACATATTGGTATTAAGTCACGCAACATGTTGGTATTAAGTCATAAACTATTTTAGTGTCAAGTCATTCAGCAAAGTGGTGGTGTGATATACAACAGGTTGTGATAAAACATGCAAGATGTTGATGTTAAGTCATAGCTACGTCTTGGCGTTAAGTCATACAACATTTTTTTAAGTCATACAAAATATTGGTGTTATGCCATACAACATGTTGGTATAAAGTCAAGCAAGATGTTAATGTTTAGTTATACAACATGTTGGTATTAAATCACAAAACAAGGTAGTGTTTTCATACAATATGTAGTAGTTAAACCATGCAACATGTTGGTGTTAAGTTTTACAACATATTGTTGTTAAGTCCTACAATATATTAGTGTTGAGTCATACAACAAGTTAGTGTTTAACCATTGCAAAGATTTAGAGTAAAGACATACAACATATTGGTTTTAAGTCATACAATCTTTAGGTGTTTTGTCATACAAGATATTTATGTTAAGTCATACAACATGTTGGTGTTGGATCACCTTTTTATGGTCGCTCTAAGTTAATGCAATTTTGACGAAAAATAAATCATATTTAAAGTTTTTAATATCATTGACAATTTCAGTAAGACCTCAATGGAGTTACTCCGAAACGCATCAACAGATAAGAATATTGAAACGTTTGGAATGTCAGAAATCAGTACTCAAGCATATCGTAAGGATTTTTACTTGTAGTTAAGTTTGTCTTACACAATTTTTTTACGAACCTCTATTTCCATCTCTTCCTTGTAATTACATCGTAATTCTTGTATTACTGAATCCTAATTTAACAAACCTGTCACAATTGTTTAAGATTGTTACATACATACTTTCATATATATATATATATATATATATATATATATATTTATTGGTGCTCGAACTAACGCTTCCCATGCCATTCCTGTGGAATTTGTTCTCATATTAGTCTCTTTCAGCATTTCAATTCTTTATTTTGCTGAGGTTGGCTGAAGCTTTTTTGTTATTTGCAGTAGAGTTGCTCCTCGTTTTGCTAGAAGGTCCGTCCTCTCATTCCTGGCTACTTCGACATGACTAGGTATCCACTGTCCATTTGCTGCTGAGCATTGCATGGAGGGTTTTGCGTCATTCGGCAGTGCGAGGGCAATCTGTTGACGTATTGTCAGTGAATGCGATAACTTCAGCTTGCGAGTCTATCTGTAAGACTGCGGGTTTATGGGCGGGAGGTTTGTCCAAAAAGCGAGACTTTCATAGCAGCCTCATCGACAGCTTGTATCCTCTCTATCAACGCTGCTGGAGCTGGCACCTACTCGTATAGCCACTATGGCTCCCTCGAATAGTTCGCAATAGTAGCCAGACCTCACAGCTAACTCTGAGGGGAATCCGCCGCTGTGAGTATGTAACCATACTTCTGTTGCGTATTGCTTCCTCCTTGGAGTTTTGATGAGGATTGCTTCAGTTCCGTAGGATAGCTTCCTTCCTTGGTGCCATGGAATGTAAGATGTCCTGTGGGTAGCTGGAGAACCTCGTCGTAAAGATTTTGTGAATCAGCTGTGCAAGGGGCGATGTTATACTTTTCACGAAGCATTTCTGTTTGATGTAGTGGTGTTGTGTGACTTTTCAGTCGTGGTCCGGGTGGTCTATAGATCTTTAAGTGGCTGTGATCCACTCTTCATGTTCTTTTCAAAAATTTGAGCTTCAATGTACCTCTACGAGATTCTAAGTGTTCAATGCCTGTTTGAAGTTGCATGACTTTTACAAGAGTTGAGAGAGTTATCTAGTGATATCGTGCAGTGCATTATTTTGTATCGGTTTTGAGAGATTCGTTTCGTTAGACAATGCTGGTACTTCACCGTCATAATCCATAGCGGGTCTTACATAGGGTTTAAATACTATGATAACATCTAGTGGAGCTCCAGGTTTGGCAGCAGCAGTATTTTAAACAAATTGCTACGCTTTTACGCGTTATTATTTTTTCGCTCTATTTGCTGACGCCATGTTAATTTTGAATCACGTATGATACCTAGGTATTGTGTTGGGGAAGTTCTGCCAAGTATAGTGCCGCTGTATTTCAGGTTAATATAGTGATGCCTGGTAGACAGTGTGAAAAGCTGAAAAGACGGCTTTACTGTGTTCAAAGTAATTTTATTTGATTAAAACCAATATTCTACATTGTTCAATGTCGCGAATTCATTACTTTTTCAAGGCCTTTTATATTACTTCTCGTGGCCCATATGACAACAGCGTCGGTGTAGAAGAGGCAAGAAACTCGAGGGATGGCTCGAATGTTGTTCTGGAGGTTGCTGATCATTTAATTAAACAACAAAAACCTCCACGCTATACCTTGAGTGAGTCTTTGTTTATGCTGAGACAGTGCCTCGGAATTTCACTCAGATGCATGTCTGGGATAGGAAACTATTATTCCATCTCAGCATATTCCTCATGATGTTGCCTCAGTTATGTATGCATCAATAGGATCCGCCACACCATACCTTAGGCTGAAGACCGCTAGGGTAGATTGTTTTACATGGAACCCGTATTTAACCTGTTTGGTATATTTTACAATTTGTCTATAGTTGACCTTTTCTATCAGAAGCCGGATTAGCATTTACTTATGCTGCGACGCTTTTCAAGATACATTCTTAGTCTCCCATTTATCGTTTATATGACCACCTTATGGGTATAAAAATGTATCTGTCCTAATGTATATACTGCAATGCCCAAAGTCCCAAAAATGCAACAACAAAAAATTGACCGTGGCAAAAAACTTGGTAATAGGAGAGAAAAGGGGCCAGGTTTAAATAAATAAAACAAATAATTTAAAATATAACAAAGTAGATGAAAGAAGGTAGACAAGGAATAAACTTAGTAACATATAATTTTAAAGTATGTTGAAAACCCAAAATTAACTTGTTATTGATGACCTAGGATTATGCTATTAAACTGTAAAACTATATTTATATTAACATAATAGCGAGATTCAAGTTGGACCCTTGAAAGTCTGCTGACTCATAGAATTGACTCATTATTTTGTTACTTAATATTAGTCGCAATGTATAGCATATATATAAACAAATGTATAAAGGACGATCACGGAAACGAGCTAACAGGATTGTCTAAGGGTTAAAACGAGTAGATCGCGATTTAGCCCCGATGAAGGATAACAACAGAGACAGATGTTTTTCGTCAATGAATACACAATTTCTACCTAAGAGCCAAGTACCAGCTTATACAATTTGAGCTATAACGCCACAGATACAGTTGTTGCTAGCTGTGAATCGGTCCGAGGGTTGTAATACATTGACTGGTGTAACGGGCTGGATTAATTAGTACCGCCTAGGTGCAGCAACAATGCATCTATTGTTGGCGAACGGAGTCGCTTTGGCGCTTTTTGCGTTTAGTAACACGGCGCAGCGTTTTCATTGTGTCATCCTTCTACGGCGAACTTTGTTCCTTAATTCCCTTAAAACTGTAAAGGGGATGACATAAGTTCTTCTGGGTTAAACTTTAGACAGCACTTTGTTGTGCTATGTACAACAATGATAAAATACAATATTGGTACGTGTTAAAATTAAGAAAGTTAGGCTTACAAACTTAGGAAATTTTCATACAAAACGTTAGAACTTAAGCTTGCTAAGGACGTAGCAGCAATTAGGTAGAATAGAAATTACAAAATTTACTTTCCTTATAGTAGCCCTTAATTTTATAAGGGTTTGTATTGTCAACTATTTTTACATTAATTTTATAAAAACATTCCATTTTATTCTGTTATAGAAATCTTCACATGTTAGAAAATTAATATATAGATTTGTAAAATTACATCGACCTAGTTGTACTACTGATACAAAAACGTGTGTTTTCGCAAACCTAAATAAAACATTTTTCATCCTATATTTATCAACAAACAAATGGTATTACTATCGTTGTATATTTGACAATAAATAATTCATCATAAATATATAAAAATAGAATCTATTTAAATCAAACCTGAAGTGAAATATACTGAAATATGTGTAAATAGGCTCCTGTAATAGAAATCACTAAAAACGTACCTTGGAGAGCTAAATACACCAATAAATGTTTTTCTATTGTTTTGTCGAAATGGAAATATTAAAAAAAAACACTTTGTTACAAAATTTACCTTTTTAAAAACATAAATTCCGAAATCATTGAAACGAAATTAATATTTTTACAATAGTAAAATATAATAATAATAGAGGTACTGAATATTTACCAATACTTTCTTTATATTATTATAATAACCATAAAAGCAAGCAAACTCTTTGATGATAGCGGGGATAGAATACATGCGCCTTAGATTACTACACATTTTTCTAGTAGCGGTCATGAGAGACCATTCAGTCACGACTTTAATTACATATTTGTATTATTACAAATGAGAACACAATGTACAGTGATTTTATTTACATATTATTTGTGCAGGTAATAGTACATGACATTGACTAGTTTGATTTAAATTTACACTCTTTTTCTTGTAGTTACTTAATGTGTATAGGGCGAACTGGGTGAACCCACAACTCATCGTCATCACAATCTTGAGGGGCATTTTATGGTTCAGATTTGTGCACTTTCATATTTAAACATTTATTGTGTATGTAAATATATAAAACATCATTTGTGTTCTTACCGCTACCAGAAATGTAGTATGATTTTATCTTAAGATCCTCTAAAGAACTAATAAAATCATACAATACGACACAGGATGATTGTAGTGTTCAGCCCTTAAAAAGGGCACAATTATAAAACAGAGTGTTATAGTAAAAATGTAATTAAAGTTATAAATAAAATGAATATAAAATGTATAAGATTTTCATATGACACTATTATTATTTTACCTAACTAAGACATTGCAAGGACATATATAGGTCTTAATATTTTCCATAATTGAAATTTTGAACACTGTATAATAATTCATTTCTAATAAACACGTCATACAAACATTGAAATAATAATTATAAAATTTAGAGTTTATTTTGCGAGTGAGAATATAATATTTATAAGATAACATGTAATGTGGCATACAATAGCATGTATAGTTATTCCCTTTCAAATTACCATAATGCTGCTTCCGTGATGTAATATTTAGCAATAACGGATATGACAGTTAAATTGAGCAAGCAGCGGATATAAATATTAAGCACATAATCAAGTAGCACAATTACACTCACCGCAGTTTCTCCGACAAACACGTTGCTTAAATATGCATTGCAAATTGCTTTTGTCACGTGACTTGCTATTAAAAATTAATCTAAAATACAGTCCAAATTGGATAGAACATCCTCAATATATATTCCACAGTAACCTGGTAAATTCTATTTTTGTATGGTGTATCAGTCCAAGATCTGTCTAATAAAAGGTTTTTAATTTCAATTGTTAATTCTCCTAAATACAGTGTATGGTTATCGTTGAATATATAGTAATATAATTGTTGATTTGTGTCATTTCAGGGACACTTGTAAATATTGTTGGTCCTCAAACCTTCGCATTATAAATTAATTATGTTTGAGAAAGGCATTAAATGTTTGAAAGAATAAGTTTATAAGTACAACATGAATAGATCCTTAGTTATCTCATAAATTACAAAACATCTTAGTCAAAAAACTTCTTTTTATATTAAATAATTACAAATAATATAGAGTAACATTAAAACAGCTGTATTAGTAACTACATTGCATACCTTGCCCCTTTTGTGAACTATTTGTCCCCAATACAAAACTACAATTAAACCACTACTAATTTAATTATTGAATAAATATATAATAAAACAGTAATAACAGCAATGGTCATCTACTACACGTTGAAAAAATATATTTGAACTTGAGAGGATGAATAAAAAGAAATTTACTATTGGGCATTTGAATGAGACATAAGTAAGTAGTGAGTGAACTAATAGAAAGAATTGAATATCATTGAAATGTGAGCAAGTAAACTTAAGCGAAAAAAATATAAACTAAAAATGGGTATCTTTCTTGAGACCCGTAAAAACATTAAATTAGTGACAGTTTCTTTTGAAACTTTTAATGAAAAAAAAACGTAAAATGGTTTAAAAACATAATTAAAATGTACATATCAATGGTACTGTGAAATTGGCATGAGATAAACTTGTATTTCTAGAATGTTGAATCAGAAAATACCGTAAAGTCTGACCATGGGTCGTAGAATAGCTACGTTACTTGACCTATGGAACCCTAAGCAACAGATTTCTTCAGGTTACCCTTGTCCAACACGACTTCAGTATTTATAAGAACAATATAAAAATGCATAAACTGTGCATAGAGTTTAAAGGGTAATGTATATTTAGCGCTAAGGTATTTTTTGTAAGCGGGTAGAGATGAGAAAACTCTCATAACCTAGGTTGGGTAGAATTATGTCAGGTCACCGGCTTTGCAATGCAACGACACAATCTACTCAAATTTCCAGGATCAGGGGACATGTTTCCTTTTTTTTGTTCATCCAAATTACATTTACCATTCCTTATTAATTTTCATACAATGGAAGTGTAACGATTAAACACGTCGTTGTGACCGCGAGAGAGAGAGAGGGGGGGAGAGAGGGAGAGATAAGGAGGCAGGGAAAGAGGAGAAGGGAAGAGAGAGGAAGGAAGGAAGAGAGAGGAAGGGAGAATAAGAGAGGGATATAAAGGAGAAGCGAGAGGGAGTGAGAGAGCTAGAAAGATAGATGGAAAGAGTTGGAGAGAGAGAGAGGAGGGGAGAAAAAGAGAGACGAGGTAAAGAGAGGGCGAGAAAGCGAAAGAGGAGGAGAAATGGAGAGAACGAAAGGAGAGAGGGCAAGAGAGAGGAAGGAAGGGAGAGGGAAAGTGAGAGGAAAGGAGGGGGGAAAGAGTCAATTGGAAGTCCACCTTCGTACAATAGTCCTACATATATTTACAATCAGCATCTCCTAAATGCTATAATAGTTTGTTAGAACATTAGGAATAAGTATAGTATAAAAGATAAAGCCATTGAATATCGAGGCAGAGAAGTATATTTATTATACTATTAAGGAGAATATTACACTTTCAGTGCCACACTTTGAAAACTGGTTCGTGACTCTTATCAAGCCTGCAAACAATATTAAATTGCTTATAAATACGCACGTAAAATACACTACAATCAAAAAAATAATTTAAAAGTTTGGTAATGTGAGGAAGCAAAACATCAAACCCTCTACATTTCACTAAAACCTTCCTTGGAGGCAAAGTTCTGGTAACTTCTTTCTGCATTACTATAGATATTCAAGGATGTACAAGTTTCTAATCCCAAGTTTCTAATCCAAAGACCTTAGTATTAACCGCATGGAAAACAGATGTTATTGATCCATCAAGGTCGGTAGAGTGATCCCTACTTCATTAGTTCGATATTCAACAGTTTAACCATTTATTTATTACTTATTTCGATTGCTCAAATAAACATGAATTGCAATTTAAAGATGATTGGGTTGAGGGATGTCCCTACTGATCTTAATTGATCATTAACATATGTTTCTGTAGGGTTTAATACTTATTTCTTTGGTTTCACCAAGGTTAAATTCGGATTAGAAACGTATATACTAAAGAGTAGCTATTGTAATGCGGAAAGAAAGGTTACCAGAGCTATGTACTAAAGAAAGTTTAGGCGAAGTATAAGGAATTTGATGCTTGTTTCATCCCCACATTATTCAAAGTTTAAAATTATTGTAGTGAATGTACTTATAAGCGTATTTATAGACAATGTATTTTTGTTTTCATTTTTGAAAAGGGCAACGAACCGGTTGCCGAAAGGATGCACCAATTAAATATACATCTTTGACTCGATATTCAACCCCTTTATCATTTATTTAAATTAGTTGAAGTGCAGACAACTTTTGACCTACAAAAAACCTCTAATCAAGAGATATCTATCCACAAATACACCTATTAATAATTTGAATACTGATGTACATTTCGAATGCAAAGCTATCAACTTCAGAGGAGTCTTTTACAGGATGTTTGCCTTGGATAAACTGTTGCTATAGATCTGCGCAGTATTTTCAGGTTATATTGAGAGACATTACAGGTACCCTAAGGTCTTGTGTGTAGGAAACAAATCCTCGGACGTAAACCTTACAACCTCTCTTTAATAGACTTTACTCTCTCATCTAGCTCTCGTTTCACAGAAAAATGTACCAAAATATATATAAAATGTCTGCATTCCGTATATAACGTATGAGAACATACAGAATGACGCGGATGATTTAAGGTTATCCCTCGCATAAAGTAGTTCCGTGCAAAGTTTATATAAGAATCGCGTTGCACCGGACGGACGTGTGGACAGTGACTATAATTGAATGCATTATTCATCCCCAGTGGCTAGAGCTATCCTTTTCAGTTTGCACGGATCCAACCAAAACACATCTCTGCCTTCGCTAGGTAGGAAAAAAATAATCAACATTATATATGATGTGATCAAAATAAAATGGAGCACAAAGTAGAACTTTTGTCGCAAGTTTGGAAAATTTAACAACAAGTTATTTCTATGAATGGAAACCAACCGTACTATTTTAAAGAAACAACTCATTTTTTTTAAAACGTTTCTATTCAGTCATTTTGCATCAATATTTGGTTATTTACTTAGAACAATGCAATAAAGAACAGTACTGTAATAAAATATTCAGTATCACATTGGTATAAATCTACAGACAATGTACAACTAAAACAAAAAGGTAATGTTGTTAAGACAAAGTCAGTTTATCGTTTTCGAGTTTAGATTCTACACTGTTAGATTAGAAGAGCAGCGCTTGCGAATGACAACACTATATTTGAACATTGCAACTTTAACACGGAATTTAACACCTTTCTTGACCAACACATGCGAATAACCCATGACGTATTTATCGAGAGCCATTATATTAAGAAATAGATACGGCATTCTTGAGTGATTCATACAGTTGGAAATAATCCTGTGTTACTTGAGATAATAAGATTATAATAATATACCTATAAACTCGTTCATAATAGTCTAGACAGATTTTAGTATTGCAGTTTAGGTTTTCCAATTTGTGAATATTCAATTTCTAGGAAACATACACAAACCATAAGTACATTGCCACACAACTATAGCTCCCCTATAGTGGGCTGCTTCACTCTTATATGGTATTATAAATGTCCCACCAAAAATATATAAAATGAAAAACAAATGATATAAAAATATGCCAAAATATGGATACAATGTAAAACGATTTAAAACTTTATAAATTTAAATTATTAACTAAATTGAAACAACCTAAACATGAGCCCCGAACTATAAAAAAATGAACCACATCAACATCGACAGTAATCAACATAATAGAAATAACTTAAATACAGTAGAGTCTCGAAATTCCGAGTCCCGATAATTCGAGTTCCCATTAAATTTCAGCCTATTTCTGTTTGAGGCCTTTTTTAACAATTGTAAAGAAAATTATGAAACTGGCTTCTAAAAATGTTTATAGCCGTACGGTATGCAAAGAAACGTCTGTCTTCCAAGATATATACATATCAATACTGTATGCATCAGAAATGAGTCGGGCTTCCAATAAACGTTTATATACGTACGGTATGCAAAGGAAATAAGCCGAGCTTCCAAGGAATTTTCCTACCAGTGCGATATGCAAAGGAAACTAGTCGGGCTTCCAATAAAGTTTTATATCAGTGAGGTATGCAAAGGAAAACAGTCGGGCTTTCAATAAATGTTTATATAAATGCAATATGCAAACAAAATGAGCTGGACTTTCCATAAATATTTATATCAATAAGGTATGTAAAAGGAAATGAGTCGGGCTTCCTAGAAACTTTCCTACCAATGCGATATTCAAAGGAAATATGTCGGGCTTCCAATAAATGCTTATATCAATGATGTATGCAAAGGAAATATGTTCGGTTTCCAAGACATTTTCCTACTAATGCGATATGAAAAGGAAATGAGTCGGGCTTCCAATAAATGTTTATATCAATGAGCTATGCAAAGGAAATAAATCGGGCTTTTAGTAAATAAATGTTCATATAAAGTTCTAAAAAATTGTTTTGTACATTAATAATTATACCTAATGTATTTCGTTATTTCGTTCTCTTGCAAAGGTACGTAATTCCGTGTAATCCGAGTTTTCGGTAATTCGAGGACGCCTCGGTCTCATATACTTGGAGTTATTGAGACTCTACTGTACTAACAAAATATCAAAACTAGCAAATCAAAAAGAAAAAATGCAGGATGCATATTCAATAAAATAAACAATCCGGAAAAGATTCGTACACGTCATCAAAAATAAACACTTACATTCTCTTCATTTGAAAATATACATCTAATAAAAAAAGAACAATAAGACCTGAAAATGACAAAGTGGTAAACACTTTAAATTTAGAAACACAAATTAATATATAAAACGAATAAATACAAAAGAAATTTAAAAAATTATAATTTATTTAACGTAATAGACAAAATCATCCCAAGACCGACCAAAACTTTCCCAGAGTGCAGTGAAACCGAGAATATAATCATACCTTTAAACCATGTAACAATGGAAATGCGACACTGTATTTATATATATATATATATTAACTATAGTTATAGAATAACTAATATTTATTGTATAAAAAATAATTACTCTGTCATTGCTTATGTGCGATTTTTCACGTATTAATTGTGACTTACAAGTGCATTTATTTAACAACAATGAGTTATTTTTTTTAGGATAACACCGTAAATGACCTATTGTGTTCAGCTGGCGGAGGAAGAAATGGGGGGTTTATTACACCGCAATATGTGGGCGAGCCGCAGAAACTATAAGTAGATACCACTAAACTAATACGTCACTTTGCAAGTAAACAAATATATTTTAATAAAGTTGTGTGTATGGCAAATACGATGACAAGTTGTAGGTGTCCTCACAAGGCTAAGTGCTTTGAAAGTTCGCTGCGAGTAGACAAAGTGCCACTAGGGCTTCAAAGCACAGTAATATAATATTGCTGAAGCGATTTTCTTCTCTGTCGGAAATTAATTTTACTCCTTAAATTATACTCTTGGAAATAGAGGTTTATTGGTGCATGAAAGTGAGAATTTAATTTTGTAAAAGATTTTAGAGTAATGAATTTAATTTTGATCAGACTTCGTATTTGCTCTTGACAAAGTTCAAGATAAAACGTATATTTTTTAGAATATGGTGACACTTATTAGAAAAATTTCCTTCTTCGGACATTTATATAATTCTAAAAAATTAATTTTCATCCGATTGTATACTTTGTTGTATACTCTGTATTATTGTTGAAGTCTCAGGATTTGAATTTTTTTTTTATTTGAAATACGTCCATCAACTTGTATCTCACATCACATATTGTTCTTCTATTTACCTGATCTTTACGCATATTTTAGACATTCCTTTATTTTTTTAACCAATGCTTTAAGACATGTTAACTCTTTTACGAAATTATTTCATGTAACACAAATTAATTAACGTTTTTTTTTTTAAATTTGTTATTTATAATTTCAATTAAAACTATTCCTCATAGTTTCTTTTAATGTTTTACGAATTAATGCTTGTTTATATATCGCTTTTAGTTTACATTATAAAGAAAGCAATAGCTATAAGTTAGCCATTTTGTTAGTAATGTAAGAGCTATAGGTCATTAGGACTATTGCCATCTGAGGATTATAGAACAGAACTATTCATATTAGTAGTACTAAAATACTATATGCTACTAAAATACTATATGCTACTATAATACTTTATGCTACTATAATACTATACTACTATAATACTATACACAACTATATTACTACATAGGGAGTTTGTTCCTACATATATAAGATACAGGAAAGATGTGGCAATTCGTGTTCATCGTCGCAATCCAAATGGAATATTGCCGGCCGGGGTCGAAAAGTTGTCCAACCATTTGTAGATTCTTGTAAAGGAAAATGTAAACCCAAATGTAAGTACTCTTACTATAACTGGCATTTCGTGTGTTGTACATCTTGAGCATATTTTAATATGTACTTTTTGATACCAACAGACATATGCTTATTGGTAGCATTATATCTCCAATTCACTTTGCAATAATCGATTGACAATATTTACTACTGAGAAGTTATATTAACATCATTTAAAAAATAACAATATTAAATACCGTCAAGATGCGAAAGATTTATGAAATACCCCTATCACAGTTTTATCTTTTACTAACCGCGATTGTCCTGGCAGGAATTGAGGATAGCCACGGGTCTACTCACGGAACACTGTGGACTAAGGAAACATCTGCATAAAATGGGTATCTTCAAAGATGAACCAGTGTGCAGATTATGCGGGCAAGAACTGGAGACTGCCACACACATAATTTATAGATGTGAAGCTTTTGCCGAGAGGCGCTTCAACCTCTTTGGTGTTATCACAGCTCTGGTAGAGGATGTTGAAGGTAAAACACTTGTCAGGAAACTCCTAAACCTGGTAAGAGGGAAGGGGCTCTTTGACTAGATCAGGGAAGTAGGTACAATATACCTAAGGTAGCAGTGCTTCGGGCAGCTTAAACCCGCTCCCAAGATTTAAAAAAAACCGCGACTATACTCTTTCTGTGCTAGACCTGTAGAGAGTATGTTTATGGCAAACTAATTCTATCTTGGCAACAGAAGATGACGTCTAGGACATTCTTTTATTAAATAGGATTATTTCAAGATAAAACTTTTCCCTAACGTGAGCATAAGAGGGCCTCGACTCTCAAGGTTCCTGCATGACAATATCCCTTGCAGGGTTACTTTCTTGTATAGTTTCTTTATTCTACTCTTCATTTTACCCTTAGAGTTCTGTTTCGTCCACTATGTTTTGATGAATCAGTAGCCTAATACAGTTCTCAAGGTCTCACCAGATTAGCTTAAGCCCACCAAGGACTAAGTCCCGAGTCTGAGAGTGTGGTGGGGTATATTCAAAAAGTTTATTGAAGGTACCCTGTTGAGGGAACCGGTTCCGGCCATTCAGAAAGTTCTTAGTGAATGACGAGAGTTTGTCTCGTCCCAAATGCGTCTCGGTCCACCAGTCCCAGGGGTGAGCCTGTCACCAGTCTAGGTCTTACAGTGAGGTTGAAAGATTCTTATAGAGTGCGATCACAAGGCATCCACTAAGCCTCCCTCCACCGTCTCGGGTTTGACGCTGGTTACCCTTCGACAGCCGCAAGTTTAAGGTTCAATTTGTGGGGGAGTTGATTCAAAATGCTTGGCAATAGATGCTCATTATGCGGATCTAGCGCTGTGTCTCTCCGCGGCTTATTGGTGAGAGTCGAGGGGTTATGGTATCCAAGTCCAATGTCTTCTTCTTTTTACCAAATTTTTTTATCCTTACAATAGTTTTACAATAATACACCTGGTAAAGTGGGTAATGGGTTATGAATCCTTAATTCCAGCGGCTTTCTACCAACTGTAATGGGATGCTGGCAACAATGTGACTAGAAAAGAAAAAGTGGTTGCGAATGGCACATCTAAACGAGAAAATATTAATGAGTTCATCAATTCATCCGTATTAGTGTATTGTCTATGCATTTAAAAAAATTCATTTTATAATAAATCAGCCATAGTACGAGTGCACCATATATTAACGCATTATCCTTACTATTCACGCTTCTGTATGATGCTTAAGGTTACGTAAAATCTTATTATCACATTTCAGGGACATTTTAACAAGAAAATCGAGTTCTATAGTTTACTCACATTGTCGTTCGTTCCCCATTTAAATGGTCCTCGGCAATATTTTATTGTTGCTACATGAGATAGTTTTTTTTACAAGAACGATCCCAGCTTTACTGTGTGAGATATCCCGACTTGACCTAGTCCCAGAAGTCAATTTATATTCCACCTATCTTACACATTGCATTCCTCAAGTCGCTCTTAATGTCCAGAAGTAGAATATTTATTTTCCAAGAAACAGTAAATGTGTGCAAACAAACATATTTACTGAGCATGTATTATCTCAGTACACAATCATAAACCGTGATGTTACTACAAGGTACTAAACTTCTTCATCAAACTCGATTTACAAACCCATACCCCAATAGATATTTTTACCTTTCTGCTCATTTTTCAATGTTACTGATGGAATTTCAATAGCTGTATTCTGGTGAAAAACAAAAAAATAGGAAAATCGTATTTACAAAAATAAACAGAAATATGTCATCCAAGAGAAAAAACAATGTTTCATTTGAATAGGAAACTAAAATAAATAGCAATAATTCGGTCTATAAAGAACACAAAATCAAATTCCTGATTTAAAAAAAAAAGTCTTTAATTACATTTTTCTTAGTTAAAAGTTTTATGTAAGTATTGTATGGACCTTTATGTATCGTTTCGGTAACCGTATGAGTGTTGTGTGTTTATTGTCTTTCTTTATTGGAATTTTTTTTTTTTACCAGAGCCCTAACAGGTTTTTGCATATGAATGGACTCGGCAGCGGCAACCACAAATGCTTTTCGCATTTTAATGATGCATATGCTTGCCGTAAAATACACAGTACAATATACTCGTGAATTCAATTGATCCCATTTCTACCCCCTCGTACAAGTTACTTCTCCTAATATTATGACAACGTATATTTGTTGTTGAACCTTTTCTAAACCATAAATTGTTTTAAGTAATTAATTCTATTATTTATATATATATATATATATATATATATATATGCGAGTATTTAATATATATATTTGAATATTAAAATTTTGGATATAATAAATAATCCCATTGTTATATAAAAAATGGACACGAAATACAATGAACTAAATATATTGTATCAATAGATCGAATTAAACAGCCTTAGTTAGGTGGCCGAAGTTAAGGGAAGAGAAATTCATAAATAAATATTGTTTGATAGGTAAAATTACATGATGAACATAAAATCGGTTGTAGTATTTCACCTTCCTTTTACATTGTCTGGTTGGGAAGGAAGGTTCGATACAGTTATTCCAGTTTGTTTGTTTATTTTATTCTTGTCATCCGTTTTTAAACCTAGAGCATTATTTATGATATCGTGTGGTAACTATTGCAGCAATATCAATTTGTGCAATAGAGGTTTCAACGACATCCTCTATTAGTTTATATTTTTGAGTAGTAAATTTCTAGCTATTGGAAAGTGGGCTCAATGCCAAGGTGTTACCTGAATTCGAAGATAAAGATACATAGTTAGAATTCGACCTAGACCACCCATTTTCTTATAATTTATTTGAATGAACATTTGAGAAAAACTGTATTCACATCAATATTAATCCACTATAGGTTGGACAAAAATGTATTTAAACTTGATTTAATGAATAAAAACATATTTTATTAACGATTGAATATTTGTACATGATAATATTACGAGAGTGTGAGCTAATAGAAGGAATGTAAACACACGAACAAAGAGACAGAGGACTGCTGTACCGAGTATTTTTCATTCTCCCTCTCTCGCCCTAACAATAAACGTGTTCGCCAAATACGTAAGGCTTCTTCTATCCGATAACAATAATTTGTTTTGTCGCATAAAAGGTAGGATTCCAAACTGCGAGATATCTACTCAGACAAAAGTTTCTTGGATATTCGTTATTTACACGCCATTATTAAGACTTAACTTAAATAGAATAAATTGTATTGTTTATTGTGTATTACCAATACACAATATTGGTATTATGTACACTTACATAAATTACGTGAGAAAATCCACATACAATACAACGTGCATATACCATATGCAATACTACAATAAAAAGAGAAGTACCACACACAATACTACATTCAATACCACGTGCAATATGTGGGCAATGCCGCATGAAATTCAACGTTGAAAACCATATGCAATGTCGCAACACCCCATCCACACAACAATAACAGGAGAAATCCCACACCCAATAGAACATGCAATTTCACGTGCAATACCTTATGCAATACCTCATGCATTATCAAGTGAATACCACATGAGTACCACGTACAACACCATACTACATGTAATACCATTTGTAATACTGCATGATATAGCATGTTCAATACCCCGAGTAATATTATTATTATACACCAGTCTTAATAATATTTTATTTTAACCTCATTTACCTGTTAAGATTGAGTTTACCTGAATTTAAATTTTTGTTCGATTACAATATTCTTTATATATGTAGATATATAGATAGATATAAACATTTGGATTATAAAAGATTTAATAAAATAAATTACCCCTTGATCTTACACAAAAATAGACACGGAATACTATGAACTATATAGATTAGATCGTTTTAAACACCCGTAGTGAGATGGTGGCCGAAGTGAAGGGATGTCAAATTTATAGATAAATATTGTTTGATAGGTAAAATTAGTAAACGAACATAAAATGTAAAAGAAATAAGAATGAATTGAATATGTTCCTGGAAAGTGAGTCGAAAAAGAGAAATTGCTTGAAAAATTAACAAGGCAGTGATATTTTGCAAATCAAATAAGTTTGTTATAACTAATTAAATATAAAGATAATGATTTAAATAAATTTATACTTAGAGTTTAATGTCTTCTCGAAATTGTCTTTAGACGAGTCTGAAATTATTTCAATGCTGTCTCAGTTAAATTTCATAAACAATTTTTCATCTCCTTCTATTAGTTTACACTCTCCATGTGTATATCTTGATCAAATTTTCAGTCGTTATTAAAATACATTTTATCATTCATGCACTCAAGCTACATACTCAAATACATATTTTTAAACTTCTAGTTGGTGGCATTTGATGTTATTAGAGATTCGGCAAGTAATAATTTTTTTATTAAATTTAATTAATTCAAGCTTTACATGGGAGAAAATTTTTCACAAAAAGGGCAAGGTATGGAATATGGCTATTCGTCCCATTTGGTTTGAAATAAATAACATATATTTCATAAGACAGCTGATTTTAAGTTGTACTTTATTTGGTAGAACAGATGTTTAAACAAAGGTAATGTTATTTCATCTATAATAATTGTATTCCTATTTATATTTAAAAAAATTACTAAACAAAAATGTTTCTTTGCTGAACTTAGTAGGAATTGACTTTAATTTTTTTTTGTTGCTCGTTGTTATTCAGTAAGTTTTTTATTAATCACTTAAACAATAGTTTATGACTATCCATACTTTGAATTCGGATAATCATAAACTATTGTTTAAGTGATCAATAAGATTCACCGAACGTAATGGACTATAAAATTCAAGAAGGTTTTTTTAGCTTCTAATAAAGGTTTTCTAATAAATAAATTCTTTTATTACTAATAAATATAATCTAAAACCTGAATAAAGTTTTTAATGACTAAAACCATTTTATTTTCCATTTCTTGATCTCATTTCGCATTCTATAAACTTTTAAACAATGTATTTAAACGTTAAGAATGTGTTTATATTATACGAAGACACGTTTTGTTTGCATTGAACCTTCCTTTAATTTCTTTGAACATCGAAGGAAACTAAACGAAATCAAGTTAGTGCCCATGATGAAGGACATTACGAGTTGCCGTCGCAAAGTGGTTTGGAGACCCGGAGGATGAAGACAAAGTGCCTTTAGGACGTCAAAGCAGAGTAACACAATAAGGTTGATAACATTCCGTCCGTGCCCAAAACTAATTTCACTTCTCACTTTGGGCTTGTTTCAGGAAACTTACCACGTCGCCAGAGGTAAGTTTCAGGTGGAGTTTAGCTGAACTAAATATGTTCACCTCTCGCCCTAAAATAGGTTCTATCTATGTTGGATCAATAGTAGACTGGACAGACCGGAGGGACTAGTTAGTTATTGTACATGTAAACGAATCTAAGAGTACAATAAATAAGGTATTTCTTAGAAATGTACTACGTTACACAAAAATATATAATAATATACACATGCAATTAAACTTTACACTGAAAAAAGGAGAGAGATGAGATTATAAACTTTCTAGACCTTAACATAGACAAAAGCAGAAGGTATTTTGAAATTTTCGAAAGAGAACATAAATGATTTGCGGGAAGAGAAAAAGTACCCAAAATGTGACATTTCATGTGTTTATTATCATGTGTTTATTAATATTTAAAGACATTGAAAGACTAGACAATATAATTGCAATATCACATTGTTTTCTGATAAGGTATGGGATTAATGGTCATATTAAATACAACTGATTTTTTTTTGAAAATACTAAAAACAGTTTCAATTACAATAATCTTTTTAGTAGTATTTTTTTTTTAATATGAAAAATAAAAAGGATTTTTATATGAACAAGTATTTCTACTTGTAGTTGTACATGTATTCTCACTTGCATTTGTACTTGTACTTGGATGTGAACTCGTACTTGTAACTAAACCTGTTATTGTATTTATTTGTCATATTCCTATTAATATTAGTATTTACAGTTATATTTATATTCCTAATTAAATTTATATCTTTAATTGAATTTGAATATTCATTTATAAATAAATTTGTATTTATATTTATATTAATATTCAAAATCATCTTTCAATTTGAATCTATACATTTATCTAAATAATTATTTATAAATGTATTTAAATTTTTATTTTTATTCGTATTTCATTTTTATATTTCTTTGTACATTTTTGGTAACATTTAAATGTTTGTATTATTTGTATTTATAACTATTTGTAATTATATATGTTCGTGGTCATATATTTATAATTTTATATTTAAATTACAATTTATTTTTTATTCCATTTATATTTATACTCATATAAATGTTGGTTTTTTATATTTATATTTGTATTATTATTTATACTCATATTTATACTTATACTTATATTTATATGTGTTTTAATGTTTTTGTATCTATTTGTATTTATAGTTTTATTTGTGTGTGAATTATCATTTATGCTTGTATATATATATATATATATATATATATATATATATATATAAATAGAGTCTATATATTGTATTTTTAAGATAAAATTTTTCTTGATAAAATATATATGTATAATAAAACCACTTTCATACAAGAATAAAACCTTTTTTTATTTTATTATAAAGTTTAAGCTTTTCGTCGATTAGCAGTATCGGTATTATCAAAACTAACTTAGCATACTTCTAACCTATTCTGTTCCTACATTAAGACTACTAATATACAAATTGTATAACGATCAAACAGATAATTTTATTGACTTACTGTGCCGGAACAAATAGATATAATTGATTCTTATTCAATTACTCTTTCATTTCCAAAATATCATTATATATGCTAAAGATTGTGTTGTGCTTAGATTTTGTTTGTACTTGTTCATGAATGAGTCTATCTGTAATTCTATGTTTGTATATTTCCATATTTTCCTAGATATTCATTTTTAATCCCTTCTCCACGTGTTTATTTAGCGTTATATTCTCTATTTTTGGGAACTCATGATTATTTAGTAAACAATGCGTCACAAGATTAGACTTATAAATTTTCGGTTTTTTTAATGCATTCAAATGCTCTTTGTATCGCTCTTTCATTTTATTTTTAGTTTCTCCTACATAATACTTTTGGCAATCATTACATTTTATACTATAAACTCCATTTATATTATAATATTTAGATTCAACATCTGTCTATAAAAACTTATTTATTTTATTATTTGTATAACAAACCATCATGATATTAGTATTTTTAAATAACTTAACAATATGTATAACTTCAAACCCCGTAAATAAGAATTTGGACCAAATTATTTTTTAATTTTTATATGTTGCATTCTCAATTTTACTAATATTATTTCCCAATTTTTGAAGCACATTATTATATAGTTTATTAATTGTTTCCCTTCTATATAATGTTTAATTCCCTATTTCTATTGTTTTGATTTAATTGAACTTTATTCATTCTATACAATAAGTTATAAAAACATGCCATATTTTGATTATACGGATGGTTTGAGTAATTTGGTATAATTTTATCAGTTTGTGTGGGTTTTCTATAAATTGAAAATTTTAATTTATTATTCTCTTTGTAAACAGTTATATCTAAAAAAATTATTCCATTGTGCTTTTCTATTTCGTGTGTAAATTGTATTTTATTAATCTAATTAATTATTATATTTAAATTTAAAGCATTATTTGTAGAAACATATCACCAATCGTCCACATACCTAAACCAATGTCCTTTAATATAATATTTTTTAATAACCTTAATTCTTTATCAATATATTGTAAAAATATTTCTGATATGAGGCATGACAATTTGATGTAGTACAATTTGTATGTGAGTAGTCTTAATGTATAAACAGAATAAGTTAGAAGTATGGTAAGTTAGTTTTGATAATGCCGATACTGCTAATCGGCGAAAAGCTTAAACTTTATAGTAAAATAAAAAAAAAGGTTTTATTCTTTTATGAAATTGGTTTCATTATACATATATATGTATTATACATATATATATATATATATATATATATATATATATATATATATATATATATATATGTTAATATTCATATGTAGTTTTGTATTTTATTTATAATTATATTTGTTTATTGGGTGAAAAGTTTATAAACCATGGGCTATCATAATAAAAAAATAGAGGTTTACGCAAATCCATACCTCTTTGTATTACAGACAAGAAACCGACTTGTTTGGTAAATGTGTAGTTCCTTGCTGCTCAGGTTGTGATGAGATAGAAAATTACTGGTTTCATTTATAAGTGTTTAACATATTTTGATAAAAACCTCCTCTTTAAAACTCGAAGATTATTGCAATTCTAGTAAATAGATAAACATAGAGAAGCTGTTAATAATTTTAACAGGTTTATTGATCTACAGAAAATAGGCCTACACAATACTTTAGATATACGTTATTTTTCTTGACAAACTCTGCTCAATATACAGGTCCTTGAAAGTTCTGTTTTTCATTTAAAAAAAAAAAAATTAAACATGGAATAAATATGAGACGACATTAATTTGAAAACATCTTGTAAATTATTTATATTTGTATATATTTATTTTAGAATGATAAGTCACGTGGATTTTATAGTTTACCACATTAACAATTGTTCACCGGGGATTTTAACTCTGCAACAGAATATAAAAACAACATTACAATAAAAAACTTATTACGCTGGATATAGCGATGGAATAGGGAATACCCAGTGTACATCAATTTGAAAACATTTTGTAAATTGTTTATAATTATATATATATATATATATATATATATATATATATATATATATATATATATATATATATATATTTTAGAGTGATAGGTAAAGTGGATTGCATAGTTTGCCGCAATAAAGTACATTGACAATTGTTCACCGGGGACTTTAACTCTGCAACAGAATTTACAAACAACATTACAATAATAAACTTATTACGCTGGATATAGCGATGAAATAGGGAATAACCAGTGTGTATCAGTAGTAAGCAAACTTCATACATTGACTTGGAAAATTTAATTTTTTCTAACTACATCAGACTTATCCCAGAAATGTAGTAACTAAATATTTGTTTAAAATTACAATAACAAATGTCATAATTTCACCATTTGCCAATAAATGCATACCACTAGACTGCAAAATGCACAAATATTTAATCTGAGCACTGTGATTGTGTACACTATTACGTCAAGCCCAAACCAATTAAATAGGTTTCATTTTAAAGACAACTACACACTAAACATTTACCTATTCTTTAATAAAAGAATAAGAACTAATGATAAAGAGTAAGAATAAAAGATATTTCATTTAATTGAGAATTTATTCTCTCTGAAAATCTTTATTGAAATTCATTTCACCATCTTGATTGCTAGAAAGGCTTGTCGTTTAATCTGTGTAGTTTTCCTGGAAATTAAATTTTTACTACCGGCAAAGGGAAAATTTACGCTTTTACTCCGGATAGTTCGCTATTCACTCTATATTAGCGTCGTAGTCGATATCATTAAAAAATTTTAATCAAAAGTAAAACTTTTAAGGAATATGACATTTGTCAAATAATCGTAACATTTGCAAACGATTTTCTTTAACACAAAGATTTATATTTTACCTATGAGAATATTTTCAGGTTTATTTCCTAAGAATTTTAAAGAAAATATGTTTATAAATGTCGTTAGGTTTCACAAATCATATTAAAAATAAACTGTTCCTATTTTGAGATTTTACTATAGTTTTCTAGATTTTCGTGAAAAGTGTATTAGAGTTTTAACTGATAATTTTAACTAAATATAATTTCTAAAAGGTATCTGTTATGCATCACTTTTTGTATAGACATTTCCAAGCTACCACATTCTTGTAGGGCTTAAAAGTTTTAATATGATTCTACACCATTTATATCATTAAAGGTTTCGTTCATATTATTTATAAATATGTAATCGTTATTTCCTTATATATTTTCTCGCATATAATTATATTTTGCAATTAAACTTTGTTCTTATGCTAAGTGATAGTCTCCTGCAGCCCCCTGACTACTACTTAGAAATGACGAACATAAAGGCTTTACGTCCAATCATTCACATTAAAACTTATCCTTCTTTCTAATCATTCATATCTTCAATTTCTTATTTGTTATAAATATCTTTTGCTGTCATTACAATAGTTCTGTCTTAAAAATCTATATTATAATTTCAATATTACAGTCCTTTTTAGTATTCGAGAATAATAAGTCTGTTGTACAGTTTTAGTTTTGTCATTTTAAATAAATGCTGGCGCAAATCATGGAAATTTTCGAATGTGATGTTGGGAGCAGTGCAAAGGAAAACAAATTTGGGGAAACTTTAGAGTAGCGATATAGGTTTAGTAGCCAAGCACAAGTTAAGCATGTATAGTAGCCGTAAAGACATGTTATCACAAGGCGACAGTTTATTCCAAGCGTTACGTGACTAAGCGATATTTTAACCTTGCCCCTCGTGCCAACGCTTCTAAACACCGAAACATATCGTAGGTTCGAAATTCCGAAGCGAATGGCTCTGTAGAAAAATGGAAGTAGTCAGGTTGTCTACAAAATGCTTGTACTCGGGAAAATGTCCACTGCACCCCAATGTCGTGTAATCCTCCATCTTGAAAAGCACCTTCGCTCGTAGTGCCAGTGACTAAGAGTCGTACCCTGTCCAAAAATAACTCAATGAACTCAAGTTCAATCAAGTTATACAACAAATCGTTATAAACTTAACACTAATGACCATTTGTTGTGCGATCTTTATGAAGTAATAATGAATTCCTGGTTTCATTAAGATTTTACGATATCGGAAGAAGCTCATTTTGACATTAACGGGTAAATGAATGGTCAAAAGTGTAGAATCTGAGTAGAATCACAGAAAATGCTGTTCTTCACGAACGACCTCTACACAGCCAAAAGGTCACTGAATGGTGTGGCTTCTCGGTTCGAATATGGTGGGACCATATCTCCTCACAACAAACACATTGACAGTAACATTTTAGCGTACGTAACCTTGCTTGAGTATTTCCTGGGTGCAAACATTTACCATGTACCGGACATTGGCATCGAAATCACTAGAACTCAACAAGAGTACCAACGTTGCCACCGACGCTCAGGCGTGTTTGGCGACTTCCAGGGAGATGAGATTGCTTGGTCACTTTGTTGCCAATACATAACTTCATGTACGGGCATAAATTAAAAAGCGCAGTCTGCAATATACTCTACACAACCACCACAAACACTTTTATAAGTTGAGTAATAGAACAGCTCGCAGCATTCATCGCGACACAGAGTACTGAGCTATACGCAATTATTATGATAGACGGCCAAAGTGTATATAGCACTATTACCTTTAAAAAATATTTATTGTCTTTTGCCACATTTTTGTATACTATGTGTTGTGTACGGTTTTTAATTTCATATTAATATGCATATCAATTAAAGAATTATTTACTATTTTTTTTTTTTGTATTACCCTTTATAATATTTTCATTTTAAGCTAAAACCATATCTCAGAACTTTGTTAACGACAAATTATATTCCTGCAAAGCACTGCCATTAATTAGAGGGTGTACGAGATTATTTTGATTCCTGTTTCCAGGCATTTCCGCTGATAACAGGAGCGCTGCATGCAACGCTAACACCTTTGCCGAATGTCAAGTTTCCGCCAAACTACAAGGGGCCTAACATTGTACTCGTTGGATTATGTTTACTGCAAAGAATTGAAGCAGATATAAGAACTTTATTTATTTTTTTTAAATATCTCTAATGATAACATTTTGGAGAATATATAAAAACTTAAAATATTGTTCTCTTCTATTTCATCTCACATTTTTTTATATCTTTAAAAAGTCCATACTTTGGTTTCACCTGCCGTGGCTTGTCAATTCGTTAACTGTTCTTGAAGTCCACTATTTCTGCATTTTCATTCTTCTTTCAGTGTATATTGTTTCTGTTACGGACGTTTCTGTATTTCACCATGTTGCGTTACTGACTTTTAATAATTCGTATACTCACGCTCTGCCTCTGATCAGATACTTGACACATATAGTCACGTAAAAGAAAATTTGCTGTGTTTTCATCGTGAACGCATTGAAGCACCTTTCCTAAATACTTCGTTTTTAAATTCATTTCTAAATTCTGTCTCTCCTAGTAGATAACTACCAATTTCACCTTGCTATCATTCATTACTTTTATTATATTAACGTATACATTAAATTCTCATATATCTCCCAGAGATGATGAAGTTACGTTTATGCCCTCTGAATCGGCTTTCAAGTTGGTTAATATTTTCTCATATCAAAGCTTAATTATATACATACACGCACACACACACACACACATATATATATATATATATATGTATATATATATATATATATATATATATATATATATATATATGTGTGTGTGTGTGTGTGTAAAATATCAAACAGGTTTACCTGGTAGAATTATTTTCAAGATTACATAATATACACTAATTACAGGAATTAATTTATTGAAAAACACACTCAAAGCTTTTCGTTGGTTGACATTACCAACATCCTCAGCAATTACTAAGAATGACACTTTTACCGCAATCAAATTATTATATTGTAATTTTCGTTTAATAATAATAATTTCTGAATATTGTTTCTTGTATGAAACATTAACTTCTCGGTTTTTAATAATTTTCTTTAATTCATAGCTTGCTGCAATCCTAGTATCTTCTTGTATGTTATCATCTAATTTACTAATAACCAATTCAGTATCCATTATGACATTATTAATATTTTTCACTATATTTCTCTTCAAGTTAACTTTATTATTTTCTAAAATTTTTAGTTCACTGCTATTAAATGTAATTTGTGATAGATTAACGACATTAGGATGAAAATTATGATATTTAACTACAATTTCTTCTTTCCTTTTACATTCAAATTTCAAATTCTCGTTTTTTATTTATATTGTTTATTTTTATAGTTCTAATCTGATTTACATGTGTTATTATTTTGTTATATTTTTCTTCCCATTTCAAATTATGCATAAAATAAGCTAACTTTAAATGTAATTTATATAATTCATTAGTTAAAATATTTTTCTTTTTATATAAATTCTTTATTTCATTTTTCACCCATAATTTTTCTGCCTGTTTACAAGTTTTTTGTGCTGTTTCACTTTTATTCCTTATTATAATTTTAGCATATTTTGGAAATATATGATTTATAATGCATTGCTTATTAAAATAAATATTGCAATTAACATTTATTAATTCGATTTTACATTTTTCAAACCTACTTAAACCTTTTGTTGAAGCAGCATTACAAATATTAACAGAAAACATAATATAAATTAGTATAAAATCTAGTAAATTAACAAACTAAAACACAAAATATAAAACAAAATACAATATAAAAGTAAGAAAAAATATAACCTAAACACACCACTTATACATAAACAAACCTTGTAAGGCAAACATAATATGTAAAATATCAAATAGGTTTTCCTGTTAAAATTATTTTCAAGATTAAATAATATACACTAATTACAGGAGTTAATTTATTGAATAATACACTCAAAGCTTTTCGTTGGTTGGCATTACCAACATCCTCAGGAATTACTAAGAATGACCAAAGATTCTTAGTAATTCCTGAGGATGTTGGTAATGTCAACCAACGAAAAGCTTTAAGTGTATTATTCAATAAATTAATTCCTGTAATTAGTGTATATTATTTAATCTTGAATATATATATATATATATATATATATATATATATATATATATATATATATATACATGTATATATATATATATATATATATATATATATATATATACATATGCATATATAAATATAATGTATATAAATAATATTTTTAATGATCAAAATTTTAACTATAGGCAATTGAATATTAACAAGAAAATTAGGTTAAAATGAAATAGTACTATATGTTTTGGTAATATTTCTCTGTTTTGAAAATGGTATTGCATGCGATATTACACATTGTATATCACGTTATACGCATGTGGTATTCACTTGACATTGCATGAAGTATTGCACACGGTATTGCAAGTGGAATTGCATGTGTTATTTGTATGGTATTTCTCCTGTTATTGTTAAGTGGGTGTGGTGTTGCCAATGGCATTGTAAGTGGTATTCAACGTTGATTTTCATGCGGGTTTGCACACGATATCTCACTTAATTTATGTAAGTGTATAATAGGTATTGCACAATAAATTATACAATTTATTCTATTTAAGATAAATCCTAATAATAGCGGTTCAATAACGAATATCCAAGAAACCTTTCTTTGGGTAGATATTTCGTAGTTAGGAATCCTACCTTTTATGCCACAAAACAAATTATTTTTATCGGATAGAAGAAGCTTCACGTATCTGACGAACACGTGAATTGTGAAAAGGAAAAGTGGAAAATACTCGTACATCAGAGCTCTTTGTCAGTTTGTTCGTGTTTTAAAATTCCTTCTATTAACTCAAACTCTCCTTATATATATCTTGTACAAATATACAATCGTTAATAAAATATGTGTTTTTTTTCAACCAATCACGTTTTAATACAGTTTCGTTTTAGTGGACGACAATTGATGTTAATACAGTGTTTCTCAAATTTTTAAAGTCTTTATTCTTTGGCACTGAGCCCACTATAGCATAGCTTGGAATGTATTACTCCATTTAACGAATCCTTTGTACAAAACACATACAATTTAAAAAGATACGTTGCAAAATGAGAACTCAACTCGAAGTAAAATACACCCCCCGGTGATGCATTATAAAACAATATACAAAATACGTTTCTGAAAGTATTTAAATGTGCGGGAACACATTACACTTTCGTACAAAAGTAGACGCAGTAGAACTTAATTTAATTTCTTCTTTAACACGTTTTTGAAATAAATTACCTGGGAGAGTCGTTTTCTCCCAATTATTGTTTCTTGTTCAGTTCCAAATATTCTAAACTGTAAAATATGTATCGAATGTTTGTACGCGGCGAGTGCCAGCATAGTACATTTTCTCTTTGTGTAACTAGTGGTAGATAATGTTTACAACATAAACCCGCTGCGCTGGTAAGGTAGTAGTTTCCTATATTTATAGGATTGCGGAATATACTATTACAACAAGATTGCAGTGGCCTCTATGTAGCAGGTTTTGAGGGGTCTACAAAGTAATAAGTCACGTCGCCAGTTTATAGTTATTCTAACAATACATTCTTACGTACATTGTTTTGCTCGTTTAGAGAAGGCTTTAACACAAATGAATCCCACTATTAGTTGCAAATTTTTCATATTCTTTTAATATAGATGTAATCGCAGATTCGTACCAAGTTTTACAGGACATATTTCCACTAGGTACCAATATGACAGCAGAGTGTAGGTTCTAATAACGGCTGGTTCACTTTATAGTAATAGTTGCCAACACCTAACTGGTAAAATCGATGTTTTAACGTTCTATTTAAATATCATTCCCTGACATTGTTCTAAAGTTCATAGTAGGTTTTACTTATATTAAAATATTTGTTTATAAATACGTCTTCTGCATTTATATGCATTATGAATTTGTTCCAATCGGGCTCCCATAGCTTTTTGTCTACTTATTTACTCTAAATTTCCCACGTTTTTCGAAATATAATTTTATTTTCTAACTTATCCGGCATTCACTTTATCATTCAAACAAGTATTGGTAAATTCGGGAAAATATGAGTAATAAAGTACAGCAACTATCGTATAGTGCCTTTATTGTTGTTATTGTTTGTTTATTGCCTACAGTTCTTGCTTACTACGGCGCGTATTTTTTTGTAAGTAGTAACTTCTTTTAAGAATACATTTTTATGGATGTAGAAGAATTTTGTTTGAAAAAAATCCTAGAATCTTCCCAAATATGTTGAATAAATCATTTGCCTGTGAGAGACATTGATACTATTTGAGAAACTAAGGTTACCGGTACATTTCAAGGAAACATGATATTCGGTAAAGCCATTAGCGTTGCATGCAGCGCTCATGTTATCAGCGGGAACTCCTGCAAACAGGAATCAAGATAATCACATTCACCCTATAATATTTGCCCAATTTAATGTTTGGTGAATTAAAATGTAAAAGAGAAAAGTCATCTTCTACGAATATGAACGTTTTTAAATGCAGAAATACTTGACTAAGAATGAATGTTGAACAATATTGAAATAATAGTGACTTAGGGTAACGTTGAAGGAATAAATCCAGATATTGATAGTTGCAGACACTAAGCAACAAACTCAAGCAGACAAAAAATACTTAACACTAGAAATACCCAAATGTTAAAAAAAAAAAATTCAAAGAGTAACGTTCTATAAAAAATTATGTTTTTGTAATTTACAAAATAAACAACCAATATAGAATTTTTTTTTTTTTTTTTTTTTTTTTTTTATTAAAACTGGTTATTTCTGACCAACCATTAATTTACATTTGATAATTAGATTTTAGCTTTTATTACAAAGAATCCATTGATTTCTATTGTATCTTGTTTGATGTTGGAAGCCAACCGGCGTGAGGAAGAGTATTGTTGTCACTCTTGTCGTTCAACGAGTTCAAATGGTTTTGTCCTTTTGAGTCGTCTTGTCAGGTGGTTGTTGTCGAGAAGTCTCAGTGCCTCAGGATTTTCGTGTTGAGTGAGCCGATTTACGTGTTTGATGGCGTTCTGTTTTATGACTTCCTCGACCATGGGTACACCAAGGTCGCAATGCAAGTCACTGTTACGCACATACCAAGGAGCGTTGGCGATGTTTCTTAGTACTTTGTTCTGGAAGCGTTGTATCCCTTGTATGTGACATTTGCTGGCACAGCCCCAAAGCTGTATACCATACGTCCAAACCGGTTTGAGGATTTGGTTATATACCAATAGCTTGTTGTATATTGATACCCGTGAATTTCGACCGAGTAGCCAATACATTTGCCACCAATATAGATGATTTTAAAAATCCTTTTATTTAAAACTTATTAGTGTTTATTTCATCGTAAATATTCTCAAATCTGTCCTTTGGGATAATCCATTTCAACAGCCAACAGGTTAAATTTTTTGTAAAAAAATTACATTTATCAAAACCGCTTGTATTCCTTACAAATAACCATGATGCACATATCTTGCATTACAACCAGAATAAAGTTCATTTCCTTAGGAACACAATTTGTTTAAAAGAAAGACGGAATGGATATTCATACCTAGTGAATGCCATATCATATTTAAATGACGGGTAACAATATAGCAATTACTTTCGTTTACATTCAGCAATAAATTAATAACAATATCTCTATGAAATGGGGAATAACTAGGTTATTAAATATACTTCACATAAGATATCAAAATTTGTCAATGACCTAATCCCAAAGTTTATGTTTAAGTAAATTTTTTGTTTAAAAGTCTATTGATATATGTACAGTTTGTTTATATGAAAACATATGTATTTTTAACAAAATGAATAACAAAAGTATTAGTTTTTTAATGATTTATTCTTATTGAAGAAAATAATGACGTCAGCGTATTATCATTGTAATTTCCCTTCCTTGCGTAAATTACAGCTATCGCTGCATCCTCTCATTTTCCTAAAGAGTTTTTCGCTGGAATACTTGAAGTTTTCCAAATATTTGTCGTTCACTATTCTTCGAAATTGTTTGTGTTATTTTTCCTAATTCTTTAAACATATTGGTGTTAAGTTGCACAACATGTTGGTATTGTCTTAAAATATTTAGGTTTGAAGTCATACACCAGAGTGGTGTAATGATGTACAACGTGTTGTGATAAGTCATACAACATATTGACGTTAAGTAATAGCTACATCTTAGAGCTAAGTCATACAACATTTTTGTTTGAAGTCATACAAAAGTTTGGTATATTATATCATACAACACGATGGTATTAAGTTACGCAAAATGTATGTTGGTGTTTAGTCATTGGAGTAAGGACATACAATATATTTGTTTTAAGTCATTCAATATGTTGGTAATAGGTTATGCTAAATGCATGTTGGTGTTGCAAAAATTTAGAGTAATGACATACAAAATGTTGGTGTTGTCACACAACATGTTGCCACTGTCTTAAAATATTTTAGTGTCTAGACATACAGCAGAGTGGTGGTGTGATATACATGTTGTGATAAGTCATACAACATGTTAATGTTAAGTCATAGCTACATTTTAAGTTGTCATACAATATTTTTGTTTTATATCATACAAAATTTTGGTGTTATGCCATACAACATGTTGGTATTTAGTTATGCAAAATGCATGATGGTGTCTAGCCATAGCACAAATTTGGAGTAAAGACATACAACATGTTTGATTTAAAACATACAATATGTTTGTTATAAGTCATACAATATGTAGGGTTTAAGTCATACTACATATTGGTATTAAGTCACGCAACATGTTGGTATTAAGTCATAAACTATTTTAGTGTCAAGTCATTCAGCAAAGTGTTGGTGTGATATACAACAGGTTGTGATAAAACATACAAGATGTTGATGTTAAGTCATAGCTACGTCTTGGCGTTAAGTCATACAACATTTTTTTAAGTCATACAAAATATTGGTGTTATGCCATACAACATGTTGGTATAAAGTCAAGCAAGATGTTAATGTTTAGTTATACAACATGTTGGTATTAAATCACAAAACAAGGTAGTGTTTTCATACAATATGTAGTAGTTAAACCATGCAACATGTTGGTGTTAAGTTTTACAACATATTGTTGTTAAGTCCTACAATATATTAGTGTTGAGTCATACAACAAGTTAGTGTTTAACCATTGCAAAGATTTAGAGTAAAGACATACAACATATTGGTTTTAAGTCATACAATCTTTAGGTGTTTTGTCATACAAGATATTTATGTTAAGTCATACAACATGTTGGTGTTGGATCACCTTTTTATGGTCGCTCTAAGTTAATGCAATTTTGACGAAAAATAAATCATATTTAAAGTTTTTAATATCATTGACAATTTCAGTAAGACCACAATGGAGTTACTCCGAAACGCATCAACAGATAAGAATATTGAAACGTTTGGAATGACAGAAATCAGTACTCAAGCATATCGTAAGGATTTGTACTTGTAGTTAAGTTTGTCTAACAAAATTTTTGTACTAACCTCTATTTCCATCTCTTCCTTGTAATTACATCGTAATTCTTGTATTACTGAATCCTAACTTAACAAACCTGTCACAATTGTTTAAGATTGTTACATACATACTTTCATATATATATATATATATATATATATATATATATATATATATATATATTGGTGCTGGAACTAACGCTTCCCAAGCCATTCCTGTGGAATTTTTTCTCATATTAGTCTCTTTCAGCATTTCAATTCTTTATTTTGCTGAGGTTGGCTGACGCTTTTTTTGTTATTTGCAGGAGACTTGCTCCTCGTTTTGCTAGAAGGTCCGTTCTCTCATTCCTGGCTACTTCGACATGACTAGGTATCCACTGTCCATTTGCTGCTGAGCATTGCATGGAGGGTTTTGCGTCATTCGGGAGTGCGAGGTCAATCTGTTGGTGTATTGTTAGTGAATGCGATAACTTCAGCTTGCGAGTCTATCTGTAAGACTGCGGGTTTATGGGCGGGAGGTTTGTCAAAAAAGCGAGAAGTTTCGTAGCAGCCTCATCGACAGCTTGTATCCTCTCTATCAACGTTGCTGGAGCTGGCACCTACTCGAATAGCCACTATGACTCCCTCGAATAGTTCGCAATAGTAGCCAGACCTCACAGCTAACTCTGAGGGGAATCCGCCGGTGTGAGTATGTAACCATACTTCTGTTGCGTATTGCTTCCTCAAGAGTTTTGATGAGGCTTGCTTCAGTGCCGTAGGATAGCTTCCTTCCTTGGTGCCATGGAATGTAAGATGTCCTGTGGGTAGCTGGAGAACCTCGTCGTAAAGAGTTTGTGAATCAGCTGTGTAAGGGGCGATGTTATACTTTTCACGAAGCATTTCTGTTTGATGTAGTGGTGTTGTGTGACTTTTCAGTCGTGGTCCGGGTGGTCTATAGTTCTTTCAGTGGCTGTGATCCATTTTTTTTGTTCTTTTCAAAAATTTGAGCTTCAATGTACCTCTACGAGAATCTAAGGGTTCAATACCTGTTTGAAGTTGCATGGCTTTTACAGGAGTTGAGAGAGTTATCTTGTGATGGTGTGCAGTGCATTATTTTGTATCGGTTTTGAGAGATTCGTTTTGTTAGACAATACTGGTACTTCACCGTCATAATCCATAGCGGGACTTACATAGGATTTAAATACTATGATAACATCTAGTGGAGCTCCAGGTTTGGCAGCAGCAGTATTTTAAACAAATTGCTACGCTTTTACGCGTTATTATTTTTTCGCTCTATTTGCTGACGCCATGTTAATTTTGAATCACGTATGATACCTAGGTATTGTGTTGGGGAAGTTCTGCCAAGTATAGTGCCGCTGTATTTCAGGTTAATATAGTGATGCCGGGTAGACAGTGTGAAAAGCTGAAAAGACAGCTTTACTGTGTTCAAAGTAATTTTATTTGATTAAAACCAATTTTCTACATTGTCCAATGTCGCGAATTCATTACCTCTTCAAGGCCTTTTATATTATTTCTCGTGGCCCATATCACAACATCGTCGGTGTAGAAAAGGCAAGAGACTCGAGGGATGGCTCGAATATTGTTCTGGAGGTTGCTGATCATTTAATTAAACAACAAAAACCACCACGCTATACCTTGAGTGAGTCTTAGTTTATGCCGAGACAGTGCCTCGGAATTTCACTCAGATGCATGTCTGGGATAGGAAACTATTATTCCATCTCAGCATATTCCTCATGATGTTGCCTCAGTTATGTATGCATCAATAGGATCCGCCCCACCATACCTTAGGCTGAAAACCGCTAGGGTAGATTGTTTTACATGGAACCCGTATTTAACCCGTTTGGTATATTTTAAAATTTGTCTATAGTTGACCTTTTCTATCAGAACCCGGATTAGCATTTCCTTATTCTGCTACGTTTTCAAGATACATTCTTAGTCTCCCATTTATCGTTTATGTAACCACCTTATGGGTATCCAATATGGGTAACCACCAAATGTATCTCTCCTAATGTTTCTACTGCAATGCCCAAAGTCCCTAAAATGCAACAACAAAATTGACCGTGGCAAAAATCTTGGTAATAGGATAGAAAAGGGACCTAGGCCAAAGTTTAAATAAATAAAACAAATAATTTAAAATATAATAAAATAGATGAAATAAAGTAGACAAGGAATAAACTTAAAAACATATAATTTTAAAGTATGTTGAAAAACCAAAATTAACTTGTTATTGAAAACCTAGGTTTATGCCATTAAAGTATAAAACTATATTTATATTAATATAATAGCGAGAATCATGTTGGACCCTTGAAAGTCTGCTGACTCATGGAGTTGACTCATTATTTTGTTACGTAATTAGTTGCATTGTATAGCATAAATAACCACAAATGTATAAAGGACGATCACGGAAACGAGCTAACAGGATTGTCTAAGGGTTACAACGAGTAGATCGCGACTTAGCCCCGATGAAGGATAACGACAGAGACAGATGTTTTTTCGTCAATGAATACACAATTTCTACCTAAGAGCCAAGTAGCAGCTTATACAATTTGAGCTATAACGCCACAGATACAGTTGCTGCTAGCTGTAAATCGGTCCGAGGGTTGTAATACATTGACTGGTGTAACGGGCTGGATTAATTAGTACCGCCTAGGTGCAGCAACAATGCATCTATTGTTGGCGAACGGAGTCGCTTTGGCGCTTTATGTGTTTAGTAACACGGCGCAGCGGTTCCATTGTGTAGTCCTACGGCGAACTTTGTTCCTTAATTCCCTTAAAACTGTAAAGGGGATGAAATAAGTTCTTCTGGGTTAAACTTTAGACAGCACTTTGTTGTGCTATGTACAACAATGATAAAATACAATATTGGTACGTGTTATAATTAAGAAAATTAGGCTTACAAACTTAGGAAATTTTCATACAAAACGTTAGAACATAAGCTTGCTAAGGACGTAGCAGCAATTAGGTAGAATAGAAATTACAAAAGTTACTTTCCTTATAGTAGCCCTTAATTTTATAAGGGTTTGTATTGTCAACTATTTTTACCATTAATTTTATAAAAACATTCCATTTTATTCTGTTATAGAAATCTTTACATGTTAGAAAATTAATATATAGATTTGTAAAATTACATCGACCTACGAGTAGTTGTACTACTGATACAAAAACGTTTGTTTTCGCAAACCTAAATAAAACATTTTTCATCCTATATTTATCAACAAACAAATGGTATTATTATCGTTATATATTTGACAATAAATAATAAATCATAAATATATAAAAATAGAATCTATTTAAATCAAACCTGAAGTGAAATATACTCAAATATAAACCTGAAATGTGTGTAAATGGGCTCCTGTAATAGAAATCACTAAAAACGTACCTTGGAGAGCTAAATACACCAATAAATGTTTTTCTATTGTTTTGTCGAAACGGAAATATTAAAAAAAACACTTTGTTACAAAATTTACCTTTTTAAAAACATAAATTCCGAAATCATTGAAACGAAATTAATATTTTTACCATAGTAAAATATAATAATAATAGAGGTACTGAATATTTACCAATACTTTCTTTATATTATTATAATAACCATAAAAGCAAGCAAACTCTTTGATGATAGCGGGGATAGAATACATGAGCCTTATAGATTACTACACATTTTTCTAGTAGCGGTCATGAGAGACCATTCAGTCACGACTTTAATTACATATTTGTATTATTACAAATGAGAACACAATGTACAGTGATTTTATTTACATATTATTTGTGCAGGTAATAGTACATGACATTGACTAGTTTGATTTAAATTTACACTCTTTTTCTTGTAGTTACTTAATGTGTATAGTGCGAACTGGGTGAACCCACAACTCATCGTCATCACAATCTTGAGGGGCATTTTATGGTTCAGATTTGTGCACTTTCATATTTAAACATTTATTGTGTATGTAAATATATAAAACATCATTTGTGTTCTTACCGCTACCAGAAATGTAGTATGATTTTATCTCAAGATCCTCTAAAGAACTAATAAAATCATACAATACGACACAGGATGATTGTAGTGTTCAGCCCTTAAAAAGGGCACAATTATAAAACAGAGTGTTATAGTAAAAATGTAATTAAAATTATAAATAAAATGAATATAAAATTTATAAGATTTTCATATGACACTATTATTATTTTACCTAACTAAGATATTGCAAGGACATATATAGGTCTTAATATTTTCCATAATTGAAATTTTGAACACTGTATAACAATTCATTTCTAATAAACACGTCATACAAACATTGAAATAATAATTATAAAATTTAGAGTTTATTTTGCGAGTGAGAATATAATATTTATAAGATAACATGTAATGTGGCATACAATATCATGTATTGTTATTCCCTTTCAAATTACCATAATGCTGCTTCCGTGATGTAATATTTAGCAACAACGGATATGACAGTTAAATTGAGCAAGCAGCGGACATAAATATTAAGCACATAATCAAGTGGCACAATTACACTCACAGCAGTTTCTCCGACAAACACGTTGCTTAAATATGCATTGCAAATTGCTTTTGTCACGTGACTTGCTATTAAAAATTAATCTAAAATACAGTCCAAATTGGATAGAACATCCTCAATATATATTCCACAGTAACCTGGTAAATTCTATTTTTGTATGGTGTATCAGTCCAAGATCTGTCTAATAAAAGGTTTTTAATTTCAATTGTTAATTCTCCTAAATACAGTGTATGGTTATCGTTGAATATATAGTAATATAATTGTTGATTTGTGTCATTTCAGGGACACTTGTAAATATTGTTTGTCCTCAAACCTTCGCATTATAAATTAATTATGTTTGAGAAAGGCATTAAATGTTTGAAAGAATAAGTTTATAAGTACAACATGAATAGATCCTTAGTTATCTCATAAATTACAAAACATCTTAGTCAAAAAACTTCTTTTTATATTAAATAATTACAAATAATATAGAGTAACATTAAAACAGCTGTATTAGTAACTACATTGCATACCTTGCCCCTTTTGTGAACTATTTGTCCCCAATACAAAACTACAATTAAACCACTACTAATTTAATTATTGAATAAATATATAATAAAACAGTAATAACAGCAATGGTCATCTACTACACGTTGAAAAAATATATTTGAACTTGAGAGGATGAATAAAAAGAAATTTACTATTGGGCATTTGAATGAGACATAAGTAAGTAGTGAGTGAACTAATAGAAAGAATTGAATATCATTGAAATGTGAGCAAGTAAACTTAAGCGAAAAAAATATAAACTAAAAATGGGTATCTTTCTTGAGACCCGTAAAAACATTAAATTAGTGACAGTTTCTTTTGAAACTTTTAATGAAAAAAAAACGTAAAATGGTTTAAAAACATAATTAAAATGTACATATCAATGGTACTGTGAAATTGGCATGAGATAAACTTGTATTTCTAGAATGTTGAATCAGAAAATACCGTAAAGTCTGACCATGGGGCGTAGAATAGCTACGTTACTTGACCTATGGAACCCTAAGCCACAAATTTCTTCAGGTTACCCTTGTCCAACACGACTTCTTAATTTATAAGAGCAATATAAAAATGCATAAACCGTGCATAGAGTTTAAAGGGTAATGTCTATTTAGCGCTAAGTTATTTTTTGTAAGCGGGTAGAGATGAGAAAACTCTCATAACCTAGGTTGGGTAGAATTATGTCAGGTCACCGGCTTTGCCAATGCAACGACACAATCTACTCAAATTTCCAGGATCAGGGGACATGTGTCCTTTTTTTTTGTTCATCCAAATTACATTTACCATTCCTTATTAATTTTCATACAATGGAAGTGTAACGATTAAACACGTCGTTGTGACCGCGAGAGAGAGAGGAGGGGAGAGAGGGAGAGATAAGGAGGCAGGGAAAGAGGAGAAGGGAAGAGAGAGGAAGGAAGGAAGAGAGAGGAAGGGTGAATAAGAGAGGGATATAAAGGAGAAGCGAGAGGGAGTGAGAGAGCTAGAAAGATAGATGGAAAGAGTTGGAGAGAGAGAGAGGAAGGGAAGAAGTGGGAGAAAAAGAGAGACGAGGTAAAGAGAGGTCGAGAAAGCGAAAGAGGAGGGGAAATGGAGAGAACGAGAGGAGAGAGGGCGAGAGAGAGGAAGGAAGGGAGAGGGAAAGTGAGAGGAAAGGAGGGGGGAAAGAGTCAATTGGAAGTCCACCTTCGTACAATAGTCCTACATATATTTACAATCAGCTTCTCCTAAATGCTATAGTAGTTTGTTAGAACATTAGGAATAAGTATAGTATAAAAGATAAAGCCATTGAATATCGAGGCAGAGAAGTATATTTATTATACTATTAAGGAGAATATTACACTTTCAGTGCCACATTTCGAAAACTGGTTCGTGACTCTTATCAAGCCTGCAAACAATATTACATTGCTTATAAATACGCACGTAAAATACACTACAATCAAAAAAACAATTTAAAAGTTTGGTAATGTGAGGAAGCAAAACATCAAACCCTCTACATTTCACTAAAACCTTCCTTGGAGGCATAGCTCTGGTAACATCTTTCTGCATTACTATAGATATTCAAGGGTGTACAAGTTTCTAATCCCAAATTTCTAATCCAAAGACCTTAGTATTAACCGCATGGAAAACAGAAGTTATTGATCCATCAAGGTCGGTAGAGTGATCCCTACCTCATTTGTTCGATATTCAACAGTTTAACCATTTATTTATTACTTATTTCGATGGCTCAAATAAACATGAATTGCAGTTTAAAGATGATTGGGTTGAGGGATGTCCCTACTGATCTTAATTGACCAATAACATATGTTTCTGTAGGGGTTAATACTTATTTCGTTGGTTTCACCAAGGTTAAATTCGGATTAGAAACTTATATACTAAAGAGTAGCTATTGTAATGCGGAAAGAAAGGTTACCAGAGCTATGTACCAAAGAAAATTTAGACGAAGTATAAGGAATTTAATGCTTGTTTCATCCCCACATTATTCAAAGTTTAAAATTATTGTAGTGAATGTAGTTATAAGCGTATTTATAGGCAATGTATTTTTGTCTTCATTTTTGAAAAAGGGCAACGAACCGGTTGCCGAAAGGATGAACCAATTAAATATACATCTTTGACTCGATATTCAACCCCTTTATCATTTATTTAAATTAGTTGAAGTGCAGACAACTTTTGACCTACAAAAAACCTCTAATCAAGAGATATCTATCCACAAATACACCTATTAATAATTTGAATACTGATGTACATTTCGAATGCAAAGCTATCAACTTCAGAGGAGTCTTTTACAGGATGTTTGCCTTGGATAAACTGTTGCTATAGATCTGCGCAGTATTTTCAGGTTATATTGAGAGACATTACAGGTACCCTAAGGTCTTGTGTGTAGGAAACAAATCCTCGGACGTAAACCTTACAACCTCTCTTTAATAGACGTTGCTCTCTCATCTAGCTCTCGTTTCACAGAAAAATGTACCAAAATATATATAAAATGTCTGCATTCCGTATATAACGTATGAGAACATACAGAATGACGCGGAGGATTTAAGGTTATCCCTCGCATAAAGTAGTTCCGTGCATAGTTTATATAAGAATCGCGTTGCACCGGACGGACGTGTGGACAGTGACTATAATTGAATGCATTATGAAACCCCAGTGGCTAGAGCTATCCTTTGCAGTTTGCACGGATCCGACCAAAACACATCTCTGCCTTCGCTAGGTAGGAATAAAATAATTAACATTATATATGATGTGATCAAAATAAAATGGAGCACAAAGTAGAACTTTTGTCGCAAGTTTGGAAAATTTAACAACAAGTTATTTCTATGAATGGAAACCAACCGTACTATTTTAAAGAAACAACTCATTTTTTTAAAAACGTTTCTATACAGTCATTTTGCATCAATCTTTGTTAATTTACTTAGAACAATGCAATAAAGAACAGTACTGTAATAAAATATTCAGTATCACATGGGTATAAATCTACAGACAATGTACAACGAAAACCCAAAGGTAATGTTGTTAAGACAAAGTCGGTTTATCGTTCTCGAATTTAGATTCTACACTGTTAGATTAGAAGAGCAGCCCTTGCGACAGCCAACACAATATTTGAACAATGCAACTTTAACACGCAATTTAACACCTTTCTTGGCCAACACATGCGAATAAACCCATGACGTATTTATCGAGCACCATTTTATTAAAAACTAGATATGGCATTCTTGAGCGATTCATACAGTTGGAAACAGATTAACCTATATTTTAGTAATGCAGTTTAGGTTTTCCAATTTGTGAATATTCAATTTCTAGGAAACATACACAAACCATAAACACATTGCCACACTACTATATCCTCCCCCACAATGGCACAGGGCTGCTTACAATTCACTCATATATGGTATTATAAAAGTCCCACCAAAAATATATAAAATGAAAAACAATTACATATAAAATATGCCAAAAAATGGATACAATGAAAAACGATGTATAACTTTATAAATTTAAATTATTAACTAAATTGAAACAACCTAAAGATGAACCCCAAACTATAAACAAATGGACCACATCAACAGTAAGCAACATAATAGAAATAACTCAAATACAGTAGAGTCTCGAAAGTCTGAGTCCCGGTAATTCGAGTTCCGATTAAATTCCAGCCTATTTCTGTTTGAGGCCTTTTTTACAATTGTAAAGAAAATTATGAAACTGGCTTCTAAAAATGTTTATAGCCGTACGGTATGCAATGAAAAGTCTGTCTTCCAAGATATATACATATCAATGCTGTATGCAAAGGAAATGAGTCGGGCTTCCAATAAACGTTTATATACGTACGGTATGCAAAGGAAATGAGTCGAGCTTCCAAGGAATTTTCCTACCAGTGCGATATGCAAAGGAAACTAGTCGGGCTTCCAATAAAGTTTTATATCCGTGAGGTATGCAAAGGAAATAAGTCGGGCTTTCAATAAATGTTTATATCAATATGATATGCAAAAAAAATGAGCTGGACTTTCCATAAATATTTATATCAATAAGGTATGGAAAGGAAATGAGTCGGGCTTACAATAAACGTTAATATACGTACGATAGTCAAAGGAAATGAGTCGGGCCTCCATTAAATGTTTATATCAATGAGCTAGGCAAAGGAAATAAATCGGGCTTTTGGTAAATAAATGTTCATATTAAGTTATATAAAATTATTTTGTACATTATTAATTATACGTACTGTATTTCGTCATTTCGTTCTCATGCAAAAGGTACGTAATTCCGTGTAATCCGAGCTTTTGGTAATTCGAGGACGTCTCGGTCCCATCTACTTGGAATTATTGAGACTCTACTGTACTAATAAAATATCAAAACTAGCAAATCACAAAAAAAATACAGTAAGCATATTCAATAAAATAAACAATCCGGAAAAGATTGGCTTCGTACACGTCATCAAAAACAAACATCTACATTCTCCTCATTTGAAAATATACATCTAATAAAAGAAAGAACAAAAAGACCTAAAAATGACAAAGTGGTAAACACTTTAAATTTAAAAACACAAATTAATATATAAAACGAATAAATACAAAAGAAATGAAAAAAAATTATAATTTATTTAACGCAATAGACAAAATCATCCAAGACCGACAAAAACTTTCCCAGAGTGCAGTGAAACCGAAAATAGAATCATACCTTTAGGGACAATGGAAATGCGACACTGTATTTATATATATATTAACTATAGTTATATAATAACTAATATTTATATTATAAAAAATAATTACTCTGTCATTGCTTATGTGCGATTTTTCACCTAATAATTGTGACTTACAAGTGCATTTATTTAACAACAATGAGTTATTTTATTTAGGATAACACCGTAAATGACCTATTGTGTTCAGCTGGCGGAGGAAGAAATGGGAGGTTTATTACACCGCAATCTGTGGGCGAGCCGCAGAAACTATAAGTAGATACCACTAAACTAATACGTCACTTTGCAAGTAAACAAATATATTTTAATAAAGTTTTGTGTATGACAAATACGATGACAAGTTGTAGGTGTCCTCACAAGGCTAAGTGCTTTCAAAGTTCGCTGTGAGTAGACAAAGTGCCATTAGGGCTTCAAAGCACAGTAATATAATATTGCTGAAGCGATTTTCTTCTCTGTCGGAAATTAATTTTACTCCTTAAATTATACTCTTGGAAATAGAGGTTTATTGGTGCATGAAAGTGAGAATTTAATTTTGTAAAAGATTTTAGAGCAATGAATTTAATTTTGATCAGACTTCGTATTTGCTCTTGACAAAGTTCAAGATAAAACGTATACTTTTTAGAATTTGGTGTCACTTATTAGAAAAACTTCCTTCTTCGGACATTTATATAATTCTAAAACATTGATTTTTATCCGATTTTATACTTTATTATATACTCTGTGGTCTCAGGGTTTGATTTTTTTAAATTTTGACTTACGTCCATCTGCTTGTACCTCACCTCACATATTCTTCTTCTATTTACCTGATCTCTACGCATATTTTCATACCTTTATCTTTTTAACCAATGCTTTAAGACATGTTAACTCTTTTAAGAAATTATTTCATGTAAAACAAATTAATTAACGTTTTTTTTTAAATTTGTTAATTATAATTTCAATTAAAACTATTCCTCATATTTTCTTTTAATGTTTTACGAATTAACGCTTGTTTATATATCGCTTTTAGTTTACATTATAAAGAAAGCAATAGCTTTAAGTTAGCCATTTTGTTAGTAATGTAAGAGCTATAGGTCAATAGGACTATTGCCATCTGAGGATTGTAGAACAGAACTATTCATATTAGTAGTACTAAAATACTATATGCTACTATAATACTATATGCTATTATAATACTATATGCTACTATAATACTATATGCTACTATAATACTATATGCTACTATAATACTATATGCTACTATAATAATATATGCTACTATAATACTATATACAACTATAATACTATACTATTATAATTCTATATACAACTATATTACTACATAGGGACTATGTTCCTACAAATATAAGATATAGGAAAGATGTGGCAATTCGTGTTAATCGTCTCATTCCAAATGGACTATTGCCGGCCGGGGTCGAAGAGTTGTCCAACCATTTATAGAACAGTATTTGTAGATTCTCTTTTTATAACTGTACTCTAACTAAATACTCTTTTTATAACTGGTATATTGTATGTTGTACATCTTTGAGCATATTTTAATATGTACTTTTTGATACCGACAGACATATGCTTATTGGTAGCAATATATCTCCAATTCACTTTGCAATAATCGATTGACAATATTTACTACTGAGAAGGTATATGAACATCAATTAAAAAATAACAATATTAAATTCCGTCAAGATCCGAAAGATTTATGAAATACCCCTCTCATAGTTTTATCTTTTACTAACCACGACTGTCCTGGCAGGAATTGAGGATAGCCATAGGTCTACTCACGGGGCACTGTGGACTAAGGAAACATCTGCATAAAGTGGGTATCTTCAAAGATGAACCAGTGTGCAGATTATGCGGGCAAGAACAGGAGACTGCCACACACACCATTTATAGATGTCAATCACTTGCCGAGAGGCGCTTCAACCTCTTTGGTGATAGCACAGCTCTGGAAGTGGATGCTGAAGGTAAAACACTAGTTAGGAAACTCTTAAACCTGGTAAGAGGGAAGGGGCTCTTTGACTAGATCAGGGAGGTAAGTACAATATACCTTCAGGTAGCGGTGCTTCGAGCAGCTTAAACCCGCTCCCAAGATTAAAAAAAAACCGCAACTATACTCTTTCTGTGCTAGATCTGTAGAGAGAATATTTATGGCAAACTAATTCTATCTTGGCAACAGAAGATGAAGTCTAGGACATTCTTTTAATAAATAAGGTTATTTCAAGATAAAACCTTTCCCTAATCTTTCCCAAGCAGGGTTACTTTCTTGTAGAGTTTCTTTACTCTACTCTTCTTGCTACCCTTACAGTTCTGTTTCTTCTACTATGTTTTGATGAATCAGTAGCCTAATACAGTTATCAAGGTCTCACAGGATTGGCTTAAGCCCGCCTAGGACTAAGTCCCGAGTCTAAGGGTGTGGTCAAAAGGTTTATTGAAGGTACCCGGTCCTGTTGAGGGGCTCGGTTATGGCCGTTCAGAAAGTTCTTAATGAATGACGAGAGTTTGTCTCGTCCCAAATGCGTCTCGGTCCACCAGTCCCAGGGGCGAGCCTGTCACCAGTCTAGGTTTTACAGTGAGGTTTGTAACGGTCTGGGACACCGTGACAAATAGGAAATAAATAATTTCCTGTTTTTAAGAAATAAAGTTGATTTTTAAATTAATCAAGTTGGGAGTTATACAAATAATAAAGAGTGAAAAATTAAATAAAACCTTAAATAGAATAATTAAGCTAGATCAAAAAATATTAAAGAATAAATTTGTAATAACTAACTAAATTTGAGCATCGGGAGTGAGGCGAAAACTTTCTAAGTGCTTAAAAAAGCTATCTTATGAACCAAACCACGTAGAACTTTCATCGACATTTTAAAAGAACCAGAATCAGCCAGAATGAACATTAAAGAAAACAAAATTTGAAAAACTTAAAAAACAAAAAAGTTACAGCAGTTTAAATAAAATAGACATTTTTCAGTGTTCCAAAAATAATAATCAAACTCTGCCAGCTAAAACAGATTCGTTGCCCGACTTGCCTGTACAAGGAATAAATCCAAAGATAGCCAGCATTGCAGGCGGGGTGAGGTAGGTTAAATTCACCGCTATATATACTAGGTCTCTAAGACTTTAGAGACAGTCTGAAATAAATTTTAATACGAGGTGCCGCGGAACGCTATGCTGGACCGCGAGTAGGACCGTCACCAGGCCAGATGGACCAAACCTCAACGCTTTCGACGTCCAGGACTACCAAAGGATGAAGGCTCCAGACTCAGCCTCCAGGACGCGGGAATAGAGGGAAACCACCACCGACGAACCAGGGATGGCGACTTCCGATGTCCAAGGACCAGGGAATCCAGACGAGGGACTCCAGGAAAGGCAGGAACATCTTTGGCAAGTCATTTTCTTTATTCGATACCAATTACGTCAAATTTAGTTAGTTAATTTTATTAAATTCAAACAAATATTCAAGGTTAAACAATGACTTCACTCTTTATAAAATTTTAATAAATTGTATGCTAAATAAAAGGAATTTATGTGATCAGAATATTTCAAATGATAAATATTAAACTTACGAAGGGTTTTTGGCCATAAGCCATTTATTTTAAAGGAAATGAGAATTTTTCGAATATTATAAATTTAAAAATTAAATGTCATAAATACGAATTTACCAATTCAATATAGAAGATAAATTTTTATTATGTGTAATTTGGAAAATAATTTTATGTTTATGTAAATGCAATTGATCTATATGCAAATTATAAGTTTTTAAAGCATAAGAAACAACAAGTTACTTAGTGAATTGTTTTGTTAATATAATTGTGTTGTATTTAAAAGGATAAATTTTCTTTTTTATTTAAATAAATAGAATTAAATATGTTATAAAAATCAACAGTATTTGCATTTCATCCTGTGTCGAATAATCAACAAAAACTGTTTAGCTATTTCCAACTAATATGAAAATGATTATTAAATCAGTAAACAAATTTAATTAAATTTCATTAAATGATAATAGTTAAAGCCTAATGTTTTTAAAGAGTTTCTCTCTACTAACTTCATGAGCTAGCCTAAAGATTAGTTGGTTTTTTGTATAAAAGTCCAGAGATTTATCTACTGGCAGATTGTGTTTAAAAGGACACAGGAGCCTTTTAAAATAGGTAATTTAAACACGATCATATTTTGCACGTTCCCTTGCTGTCTCTGCAGATCATCATCAGGTGGAAACTGTATTCACATCAATATTCATCCACTATATGTTGGAAAGAAATGTATTTAAACTTGATTTAATGAATAAATACGTATTTTATTATCGATTGAATATTTGTACAAGATATATATTACGAGAGTGTGAGCTAATAGAAGGAATGTAAACACACGAACAAAGGGACAGAGGGCTGCTGTAGCGATTATTTTACATTCTCCCTCTCTCGCCCTAACAATAAACGTGTTCGCCAAATACGTAAGGCTTCTTCTATCCGATAAAAATAATTTGTTTTGTCGCATAAAAGGTAGGATTTCAAACTGCGAGATATCTACTCATACAAAAGTTTCTTGGATATTCGTTATTTACACATCATTATTATGATTTATCTTTAATAAAAAAAATTGTTTTTTTATTGTGTAATACCTATTGTACAATTACATAAATTACGTGAGAAAATCCACATACAATACAACGTGCAAAAACCATATGCAATACTACAATAACAAGAGAAGTACCACACACAATACTACATTCAATACCACGTGCAATACCGCATGAAATTCAACGTTGAAAACCATATGCAATGTCGCATCACCCCATCCACTCAACAATAAAAGCAGAAAACCTACACACAATAGAACATGCAATTTCACGTGCAATACCTTATGCAATACCTCATGCATTATCAAGTGAATACCACATGAGTACCACGTACAACACCATACTACATGTAATACCATATGTAATACTGCATCCTATAGCATGTTCAATACCCCGAATAATATTATACATCTACTATGTATAATAATACTTTATTTTAACCTCATGTACCTGTTAAGATTGAGTTTACCTGGAGTTAAATTTTCGTTCGACACAATAATCTTTATATAACATTATTTATATGCATTTATATATACATATATATATATATATATATATATATATATATATATATATATATATATATATAAAGTATTCAGGCAGATATTGTAGCCGTAAAGACAAGTTATCACAAGGCGACAGTTTATTCCAAGCGTTACGTGACTAAGCAATATTTTAACCTTGCTTCCTCGTGCCAATGCTTCTAATTATATATATATATATATATATATATACAAGAAAACATATTGCGATATTCATATATATATATATATATATATAGATAGATAGATAGATAGAGAGATATATAGTTTGGTATATAAACATTTGGATTATAAAATAATAAATAAAATTAATTACCCCTTGATCTTACACAAAAATAGACACGGAATACTATGAACTATATAGATTGTATCATTAGAACGTTTTAAACAGCCGTAGTGAGGTGGTGGCCAAGTGAAAGGATGTCAAATTCATAGATAAATATTGTTTGATATGTAAAATTAGAAAACGAAGATAAAATGTAAAAGAAATAATAATAAATTGAATAGGTTCCTGGAAAGTGAGTTGAAAAGGAGAAATTGCCTGAAAAATTAACAAGGCAGTGATATTTTGCAAATCAAATAAGTTTGTTATAACTAATTAAATATAAAGATAATGATTTAAATAAATTTATACTTAGAGTTTAATGTCTTCTCGAAATTTTCTTTAGACGAGTCTGAAACTATTGTAATGCTGTCTCAGTTAAATTTCATAAACAATTTTTCATCTCCTTCTATTAGTTTACACTCTCCATGTATATATCTTGATCAAATTTTCAGTCGCTATTAAAATACATTTTATGATTCATGCACTCAAGCTACATACTCAAATATATATTTTTAAACTTCTAATGGGTGGCATTTTATGTTATTAGAGTTTTAAATTTTTTTAAAATTTAATTAATTTAGGCTTTACATGGGAGACATTTTTTCACAAAAAGGGCAAGGTATGGAATCCGGCTATTCGTACCCATTCAAGCCCATTTGGCTTGAAATAAATAACATATATTTCATAAGACAGCTGATTTTAAGTTGTACTTTATTTGGTAGAACAGATGTTTAAACAAAGGTAATGTTATTTCATCTATAATAATTGTATCCTATTTATATTATAAAAAGTAACTAAACAAAAATGTTTCTTTTCTGACCTTAGTAGGAATTGACTTTAATTTGTTGATGTTGTTCCTTGTTATTCAGTACGTTTTTTTATTAATCACTTAAACAAGCTTTGAATTCGGATAGTCATAAACTATTGTTTAAGTGATTAATAAGATTCACCGAACGTAATGAACTATAAAATTCAAGAAGGTTTTTTTTAGCTTCTAATAAAGGTTTTCTAATAAATCAATTCTTGTATTACTAATAAATATAATCTAAAACCTGAATTAGGTTTTTAATGACTAAATCCATTTTATTTATCATTTCTTGATCTCATTTCGCTTTCTATAAACTTTTAAACAATGTAATTAAACGTTAAGAAGGTGTTTATATTATTAGAGGACACGTTTTGTTTAAGAGTATTGAACCTTCCTTTATTTCCTTTGAACATCGAAGGAAACTAAACGAAATCAAGTTAGTGCCCTGATGAAGGACATAACGAGTTGCCGTCACAAAGTGGTTTGGAGAGCTGGAGGAGGAAGACAAAGTGCCTTTAGGACGTCAAAGCAGAGTAACACAATAAGGCTGATAACATTCCGTCCGTGCCCAAAACTAATTTCACTTCTCACTTTGGGCTTGTTTCAGGAAACTTACCACGTCGCAAGAGGTAAGTTTCAGGTGGAGTTTAGCTGAACTAAATATGTTCACCTCTCGCCCTAAAATAGGTTCTATCTATGTTGGATCAATAGTAGACTGGACAGACCGGAGGGACTAGTTAGTTATTGTGCATGTAAAAGAATCTAAGAGTACAATAAATAAGGTATTTCTTAGAAATGTACTACGTTACACAAGAATATATAAATATATACACATGCAATTAAACTTTACCCTGGAAAAAGAGAGAAATGTAATTATAAACTTTCTAGACCTTAACATAGACAAAAGCAGAACGTATTTCGATACGAGTATTTTCGAAAGAGAACATAAATGTTTTGCGGGAAGAGAAAAAGCACCCAAAATCTGACATTTCATGTGTTTATTATCATGTGTTTAATAATATTTAAAGACATTGAAAGACTGGAAAATTTAATTCCAATATCACATGTTTTCTGATAAGTTATGGAAATAATGGTCATATTAAATACAACTGATTTTGTTTTTGGTAAATACATAAAAAAGTTTTAATTACAATAATCTTTTTAGTATGTATTTTTTAATATGAGAAATAAAATGGACTTTTATATGAACAAGTATTTCTGCTTGTAGTTGTACATGTATTCTCACTTGCATTTGTACTTTTAGTTTGATGTGAACTCGTACTTGTAACTAAACCTGTTATTGTATTTATTTGTCATATTCCTATTAGTATTAGTATTTATAGTTCTATTTATATTCATAATTTAATTTATATCTTTAATTGAATTTGAATATTCATTTATAAATAAATTTGTATTTATATTTATATTAATATTCAAAATCATGTTTCAATTTGATTCTATAAATTTATCTAAATAATTATTTGTAAATGTATTTTAATTTATATTCTTATTCGTATTTATTTTTATATATTTCTTTGTACACTTTTGGTAACATTTAAATTTTTGTATTATTTGTATTTATAACTATTTGTAATTATATTTGTTTGTGGTCATATATTTATATTTTTATATTTAAATTACAATTTATTTTTTATTCCATTTATATTTATAATCTTATAAATGTTGGTTTTTTATATTTATATTTGTATTTTTATTTATACTCATATTTATACTTATACTTATATGTATATGTGTTTTAATGTTTTTGTTTCTATTTGTATTTATAGTTTTATTTATGTGTGAATTATCATTTATGCTTGTATATATATATATATATATATATATATATATATATATATATATATATATATATATATATATTGTATTTTTAAGATGAAATTGTTCTTGATAAAATGTATATGTATAGTAAAACCACTTTCATACAAGAATAAAATCTTTTTTTATTTTATTATAAAGTTTAAGCTTTTCGCCGATTAGTAGTATCGGCATTATCAAAACTAACTTAGCATACTTCTAACTTATTCTGTTCCTACATTAAGACTACTCATATACAAATTGTACTACGTTCAAACAGATAATTTTATTGACTTACTGTGCCTGAACAAATAGATAATATTGATTCTTATTCAATTACTCTTTCATTTCCAGAATATTTATAATATGCTAAAGATTGTGTTGTGCTTAGATTTTGTTTGTACTTGTTCATGAATGAGTCTATCTGTAATTCTATGTTTGTATATTTCCATATTTTCCAAGATATTCATTTTTAATCCCTTCTCCACGTGTTTATTTAGTGTTATATTCTCTATTTTTGGGAACACATGACTATTTAGTAAACAATATGTCGCAAGATTAGACTTATAAGTTTTCGGTTTTTTGAATGCATTCAAATGCTCTTTGTATCGCTCTTTTATTTTATTTTTAGTTTGTCCTACATAATACTTTTGGCAATCATTACATTTTATACTATAAACTCCATTTATATTATAATATTTAGATTCAACGTCTGTCTTTAAAAACTTATTTATTTTATTATTTGTATAACAAACCATCTTGATATTAGTAGTTTTAAATAACTTAACAATATGTATAACTTCAAACCCCGTAAATAAGAATTTGGACCAAATTATTTTTTAATTTTTATATGTTGCATTCTCAATTTTACTAATATTATTTCAAAAGTTTTGAAGCATATTATTATTTAGTTTGTTAATTGTTTCCCTTCTATATCCATTATTCACTGCAATTTGATATATAATGTTTAATTTCCCAGTTCTATTGTTTTGTTTAATGGAACTTTATTCATTCTATACAATAAGTTATAAAAACATGCCATATTTTGATTAAACGGATGGTTTGAGTAATTTGGTATAATTTTATCAGTTTGTGTGGGTTTTCTATAAATTGAAAATTTTAATTTATTATTCTCTTTGTAAATAGTTATATCTAAAAAAATTATTCCATTGTACTTTTCTATTTCGTGTGTAAATTGTATTTTATTAATCTAATTAATTATTATATTTAAATTTAAAGAACTATTTGTAGAAACATATCACCAATCGTCCACATACCTAAACCAATGTCCTTTATTATCATTTTTTTTTTATAACCTTAACTCTTTATCAATATATTGTAAAAATATTTCTGATATGAGGCATGACAATTTGATGTAGTACAATTTGTATATGAGTCGTCTTAATGTAGAAACAGAATAAGTTAGAAGTATGCTAAGTTAGTTTTGATAATGCCGATACTGCTAATCGGCGAAAAGCTTAAACTTTATAGTAAAATAAAAAGGTTTTATTCTTGTATGATAGTGGTTTTGTTATACATATATATGTATTATACATATATATATATATATATATATATATATATATATATATATATGTTAATATTCATATGTATTTTTGTATTTTATTTATAATTATATTTGTTTATTGGGTGAAAAGTTTATAAGCCATGGGCTATCATAAAAAAAAATAGAGGTTCACGCAAATCCATACCTCTGTGCATTACAGACAAGTAACCGACTTGCTTGGTAAATGTGTAGTTCCTTGCTGCTCAGGTTGTGAAGAGATACAAAATTAGTGGTTTCATTTATATAAGTGTTTAACATATTTTGATAAAAACCTCCTCTTTACAACTCGAAGATTATTGCTTTTCTAGTAATTAGATAAACATAGACAAGCTGTTAATAATTTTAACAGGATTATTGATCTTCAGAAAATAGGACTACACAATACTTTAGAAAGACGTTAATTTCTTGACAATATCTGCTCAATATACAGGTGCTTGAAAGTTCTGTTTTTCATTAAAAAAAAATTAAACATGGAATAAATATGAGACGACATTAATTTGAAAACATCTTGTAAATTATTTATATTTGTATATATTTATTTTAGAATGATTAGTCACGTGGATTCTATAGTTTACCACAATAAAGTTCATTAACGATTGTTCACCGGGGATTTAACTCTGCAACAGAATTTAAAAAAAACAACATTACAATAAAAACTGATTACGCTGGATATAGCGATGAAATAGGGAATACCCAGTGTACATCACTAGTAAGCAACTTCATACATTGACTTGGGAAATTTAATTTTTTGTAACTACATCAGACTTATCCCAGAAATGTAGTCACTAAATGTTTGTTTAAAATTACATTAACAAATGTCATAATTTCACCGTTTGCCAATAAATGCATACCACTAGACTGCAAAATCAACAATTATTTAATCTGATCACTGTCATTGTGTACACTATTAAGTCAAGTCCAAACCAATTAAATAGGTTTCATTTTAAAGACAACTACACACTAAACATTTACATATTCTTTAATAAAAGAATAAGAACTAATGACAAAGAGTAGGAATAAAAGATATTTCATTTAATTAAGAATTTAATCTCTCTGGAAATCGTTATTGAAATTCATTTCACCATCTTGATTGCTAGAAAGGCTTGTCGTTTAATCTGTGTAGTTTCCCTGAAAATTAAATTTTTACTACCGGCAAAGGAAAATTTACGCTTTTACTCCGGATAGTTCGCTATTCACTCAATATTAGCGTCGTAGTCGATATCATTAAAAATTTTAATCAAAAGTAAAACTTTTATGGAATATGACATTTGTCAAATATTCGTAACTTTTGCAAACGATTTTCTTTAACACAAAGATTTATATTTTACCTATGAGAATATTTTCAGGTTTATTTCCTAAGAATTTTAAAGAAAATATGTTTATACATCTAGTTAGGTTTCACAAATCTTGCTAAAAATAAACAGTTCCTATTTTGAGAGTTTACTATAGTTTTCTCGATATTCGTGAAAAGTGTATTAGAGTTTTAACTGATAATTTTAACTAAATATAATTTCTAAAAGGTATCTGTTATGCATCACTTTTAATATAGATATTTCCAAGCTACCGCATTCTTGTAGGGCGTAAAAGTTTTAATATGATTCTACACCATTTATATCATTAAAGGTTTCGTTCATATTATTTATAAATATGTAATCGTTATTTCTTTATATATTTTCTCGCATATAATTATATTTTGCAATTAAACTTTGTTGTTATGCTAAGTGATAGTCTCCTGCTGCCCCCTGACTACTACTTAGAAATGACGAACATAAAGGCTTTACATCCAATCATTCACATTAAAACTTTACCTTCTTTCTAATCATTCATATCTTCAATTTCTTATTTGTTATAAATATCTTTTGCTGTCATTACAATAGTTCTGTCTTAAAACTCTATATTACAATTTCAATATTACAGTCCTGTTTAGTATTCGAGAATAATAAGTCTGTTGTACAGTTTTAGTTTTGTCATTTTAAATAAATGCTGGCGCAAATCATGGAAATTTTCGAATGTGATGTTGGGAGCAGTGCAAAGGAAAACAAATTTGGGGAAACTTTAGAGTAGCATTATAGGTTTAGTAGCCAAGAACAAGTCAAGCATGTATAGTAGCCGTAAAGACATGTTATCACAAGGCGACAGTTTATTCCAAGCGTTACGTGACTAAGCGATATTTTAACCTTGCTTCTCGTGCCAACGCTTCTAAACACGGAAACATATCGTAGGTTCGAAATTCCGAAGCGAATGGCTCTGTAGAAAAGAGGAAGTAGTCAGGTCGTCTACAAAATGCTTGTATTTGGGAAAATGTCCACTGCACCCCAATGTCGTGTAATCCTCCATCGTGAAAAGCACCTTCGCTCGTAGTGCCAGTGACTAAGAGTCGTAGCCTGTCCAAAAATAACTCAATGAACTCAAGTTCAATCAAGTTATACAACAAATCGTTATAAACTTAACACTAATGACCATTTGTTGTGCGATCTTTATGAAGTAATAATGAATTCCTGATTTCATTAAGATTTTACGATATCGGAAGAAGCTCATTTTGACATTAACGGGTAAGTGAAAGGTCAAAAGAGTAGAATCTGAGTAGAATCACAGAAAATGCTGTTCTTCACGAACGACTTCTACACAGCCAAAAGGTCACTGAATGCTGTGGCTTCTCGGTTCGAATATGGTGGGACCATATCTCCTCACAACAAACACATTGACAGTAACATTTTCGCGTACGTAACCTTGCTTGAGTATTTCCTGGGTGCAAACATTTACCATGTACCGGACATTGGCATCGAAATCACTAGAACTCAACAAGAGTACCAACGTTGCCACCGACGCTCAGGCGTGTTTGGCGACTTCCAGGGAGGTGAGATTGCTTGGTCACTTTGTTGCCAATACATATCTTCATGTACGGGCATAAATTAAAAAGCGCAGTCTGCAATATACTCTACACAACCACCACAAACACTTTTATAAGTTGAGTAATAGAACAGCTCGCAGCATTCATCGCGACACAGAGTACTGAGCTATACGCAATTATTATGATAGACGGCCAAAGTGTATATAGCACTATTACCTTTAAAAAATATTTATTGTCTTTTGCCACATTTTTGTATACTATGTGTTGTGCACGGTTTTTAATTTCATATTAATATGCATATCAATTAATGAATTATTTACTATTTTTTTTATTACCCTTTATAATATTTTCATTTTAAGCTAAAACCATATCTCAGAACTTTGTTAACGACAAATTATATTCCTGCAAAGCACTGCCAGTAATTAGAGGGTGTACGAGATTATTTTGATTCCTGTTTCCAGGCATTTCCGCTGATAACAGGAGCGCTGCATGCAACGCTAATGGCTTTGCCGAATGTCAAGTTTCCGCCAAACTACAAGGGGCCTAACATTGTACTCGTTGGATTATATTTACTGCAAAGAATTGAAGCAGATATATAAGAACTTTATTTATTTTTTTTTAAATATCTCTAATGATAACATTTTGGAGAATATATAAAAACAAAAATATTGTTCTCTTCTATTTCATCTCATATTTTTTTATATCTTTAAAAAGTCCATACTTTGGTTTCACCTGCCGTGGCTTGTCAATTCGTTAACTGTTCTTGAAGTTCACTATTTCTGCATTTTCATTCTTCTTTCAGTGTATATTGTTTCTGTTACGGACGTTTCTGTATTTCACCATGTTGCGTTACTGACTTTTAATAATTCGTATACTCACGCTCTGCCTCTGATCAGATACTTGACACATATAGTCACGTAAAAGAAAATTTGCTGTGTTTTCATCGTGAACGCTAGCATTGAAGCACCTTTCCTAAATACTTCGTTTTAAAATTCATTTCTAAATTCTGTCTCTCGTAGTAGATAACTACCAATTTCACCTTGCTATCATTCATTACTTTTATAATATTAACGTATACATTAAATTCTCATATATCTCCCAGAGATGATGAAGTTACGTTTATGCCCTCTGAATCGGCTTTCAAGTTGGTTAATATTATCTCATATCAAAGCTTAATTATATACATACACGCACACACACACACACACACATATATATATAAATATATATATATATATGTGTGTGTGTGTGTGTGTGTGTGTGTGTAAAATATCAAATAGGTTTTCCTGGTAGAATTATTTTCAAGATTACATAATATACACTAATTACAGGAATTAATTTATTGAAAAATACACTCAAAGCTTTTCGTTGGTTGACATTACCAACATCCTCAGGAATTACTAAGAATGACACTTTTACCGCCATCAAATTATTATATTGTAATTTTCGTTTAATATTAATAATTTCTGAATATTTTTTCTTGTATGAAACATTAATTTCCCTGTTTTTAATAATTTTCTTTAATTCATAGCTTGCTGCAATCCTAGTATCTTCTTGTATGTTATCATCTAATTTACTAATAGCCAATTCAGTATCCATTATGACATTATTAATGTTTTTCACTATATTTCTCTTTAAGTTAACTTTATTATTTTCTAAAATTTTTAGTTCACTACTATTAAATGTAATTTGTGATAGATTAACGACATTAGGATGAAAATTATGATATTTACCTACAATTTCTTCTTTCCTTTTACATTCAAATTTCAAATTCTCAAGTTTTTGATTTATATTGTTTATTTTTATAGTTCTAATCTGATTTACATGTGTTATTATTTTGTTATATATTTCTTCCCATTTCAAATTATGCATAAAATAAGCTAACTTTAAATGTAATTTATATAATTCATTAGTTAAAATATTTTTCTTTTTATATAAATTCTTTATTTCATTTTTCACCCATAATTTTTCTGCCTGTTTACAAGTATTTTGTGCTGTTTCACTTTTATTCCTTATTATAATTTAAGCATATTTTGGAATTATATGATTTATAATGCATTGCTTATTAAAATAAATATTGCAATTAACATTCATTATTCGATTTTACATTTTTCAAACCTATTTAAATCTTTTGTTGAAGCAGCATTACAAATATTAACAGAAAACATAATATAAATTAGTATAAAATCTAGTAAATTAAGAAACTAAAACACAAAATATAAAACAAAATACAATATAAAAGTAAGAAAAAATATAACCTAAAAAAAACCACTTATACATAAACAAACCTTGTAAGGCAAATATAATATGTAAAATATCAAATAGGTTTTCCTGTTAGAATTATTTTCAAGATTAAATAATATACACTAATTACAGGAGTTAATTTATTGAATAATACACTCAAAGCTTTTCGTTGGTTGGCATTACCAACATCCTCAGGAATTACTAAGAATGACCAAAGATTCTTAGTAATTCCTGAGGATGTTGGTAATGTCAACCAACGAAAAGCTTTCAGTGTATTATTCAATAAATTAATTCCTGTAATTAGTGTATATTATTTAATCTTGAATATATATATATATATATATATATATATATATATATATATATTTATATATGCATATATAAATATAATGGTATATAAATAATATTATTAATGATCAAAATTTTAACTATAGGCAATTGAATATTAACAAGAAAATTAGGTTAAAATGTAGTAGTATTATATGTTTTGGTTATATTACTCTGTTTTGAAAATGGTATTGCATGCGGTATTACATATTGTATATCACGTTATACTCATGTGGTATTCACTTGACATTGCATGAAGTATTGCACACGGTATTGCAAGTGGAATTGCATGTGTTATTTGTGTGGTATTTCTCCTGTTATTGTTAAGTGGGTGTGGTGTTGCCAATGGCGTTGCAAGTGGTATTCAACGTTGATTTTCATGCGGGTTTGCACACGATATCTCACTTAATTTATGTAAGTGTATAATAGGTATTGCACAATAAACTATACAATTTATTCTATTTAAGATAAATCCTATTAATAGCGGTTCAATAACGAATATCCAAGAAACCTTTCTCTGGGTAGACATTTCGTAGTTGGGAATCCTACATTTTATGCCACAAAACAAATTATTTTTATCGGATAGAAGAAGCCTCACGTATATGACGAACACGTGAATTGTCAGAACGAAAAAGGAAAAGTGGAAAATACTCGTACATCAGAGCTCTTTGTCAGTTTGTTTGTGTTTTAAAATTCCTTCTATTAACTCAAACTCTCCTTATATATATCTTGTACAAATATACAACCGTTAATAAAATATGTGTTTTTTTCAACCAATCACGTTTAAATACAGTTTTGTTTAACCTATAGTGGACGACAATTGATGTTAATACAGTGTTTCTCAAATTTTCAGTCTTTATTCTTTGGCACTGAGATCACTATAGCATAGCTAGAAATGTATTATTCCATTTAACGAATCCTTTGTACAAAACACATACAATTTAAAAAGATACATTGCAAAATGAGAACTCAACTCGAAGTAAAATAGCCCCCCCGGTGATGCATTATAAAACATTATACAAAATACGTTTCTGAAAGTATTTAAATGTGCGGGAACACATTACACTTTCGTACAAAAGTAGACGCAGTGGAATTTAATTTAATTTCTTCTTTAACACGTTTTGGAAATAAATTACCTGGGAGAGTCGTTTTCTCCCAATTATTGTTTCTTGTTCAGTTCCAAATATTCTAAGCTGTAAAAAATGTATCGAATGTTTGTACGCGGCGAGTGCCAGCATAGTACATTTTCTCTTTGTGTAACTAGTGGTAGATAATGTTTACAACAAAAACCCGCTGCGCTGGTAAGGTAGTAGTTTCCTATATTTATAGGATTGCGGAATATACTTTTACAATAAGATTGCAGTTTCCTCTATGTAGCAGGTTTTGAGGGGTCTACAAAGTAATAAGTCACTTCGCCAGTTTATAGTTATTCTAGCAATACATTCTTGCGTACTTTGTCATGAGAAGGCTTTAACACAAATGAATCCCCACTATTAGTTGCAAATTTTTGCACATCCTATTAATATAGATGTGATCGCAAATTCGTACCAAGTTCTACAGGAAAAATGTCCACTAGGTACCAACATGGCAGCAGAGTGTAGGTTCTAATATCGGCTGGTTCACTTTATAGTAATAATTGCCAACACCTTACTGGTAAAATCGATGTTTTTAACGTTCTATTTAAATATCATCCCCTGACATTGTTCTAAAATTCATAGTAGGTTTTACTTATATTAAAATATTTGTTTATAAATACGTCTTCTGCATTTATATGCATTATGAATTTGTTCCAATCGGGCTCCCATAACCTTTTGTCTACTTATATACTCTAAATTTCCCACGTTTTTCGAAATATAATTATATTTTCTAACTTATCCGGCTTTCACTTTATCTCTCATTCAAACAAGTATTGGTAAATTCGGGAAAATATGAGTAATAAAGTACAGCAACTATCGTATAGTGCCTTTATTGTTGTTATTGTTTGTTTATTGCCTACAGATCTGTTTGTTGCTTACAACGGCGCGTATTTTTTTGTAAGTAGTAACGTCTTTTAAGAATACACATTTATGAATGTAGGAGAATTTAGTTGAAAAAATCCTAGAATCTTCCCAAATATGTTGAATAAATCATTTGCCTGTGAGAGACATTGATACTGGGTAAGAAGCTAAGGTTACCGGTACATTTCAAGGAAACATGATATTCGGTAAAGCCATTAGCGTTGCATGCAGCGCTCATGTTATCAGCGGGAACTCCCGCAAACAGGAATCAAGATAATCCCATTCACCCTATAATATTTGCCCAATTTAATGTTTGGCGAATTAAAATGTAAAAGAGAAAAGTCATCTTCTACGAATATGAACGTTTTTAATTGGAGAAATACTTGACTAAGAATGAATGTTGAACAATATTGAAATAATAGTGACTTACGGTAACGTTGAAGGAATAAATCCAGATATAGATAGTTGCAGACACTAAGCAACAAACTCAAGCAGACAAAATAATACTTAACACTAGAAATACCCAAATGTTAAAAAAAAATTTTTTTTCAAGGAGTAAGGTTCTATAAAGTTTTGTTATTTTTTGTAATTTACAAAGTAAACAACCAATGTAGATGATTTTAAAAATACCTTTTATTTAAAACTTATTAGTGTTTATTTCATCGTAAATGTTCTCAAATCTGCCCTTTGGGATAGTCCATTTTAACAGCCAACAGTAATAATTTATTTGTAAAAAAATTACATTTATCTAATCAGCCTAAATTTCTTACAAATAACCATGACGCACATCTCTTGCATTACAACCAAAATAAAGTTTTATTTCCTTAGGAACACAATTTGTTTAAAAGAAAGGCGGAATGGATATTTGTACCTAGTGAATGCCGTAACATATTTAAATGACTAGTAACAATATAGCAATTACTTTTGTTTACATTCAGCAATAAATTCATAAAAATATCTGTATGAAATGGGGAATAACTAGATTATTAAATATACTTCACATAATATATCAAAATTTGTCAACGACCTATTTCCAAAGTTTTTGTTAAAGTTAATTTGTTGTTTAAAAGTCTATTCATATATTTACAGTTTGTATATCATATGAAACATATGTATTTTTAACAAAATGAACAACAAAGTTATTAGTGTTTTAATGGTTTATTCTTATTGAAGAAAATAATGACGTCAGCGTATTATCATTGTAATTTCCCTTCGTTGCGTAAATTACAGCTATCGCTGCATACTCTCCTTTTCCTAAAGAGCTTCTGGCTGGAATACTTGAAGTTTTCTAAATATCTGTTCTTCGAAATTGTTTGTGTTATTTTTCCTAATTCTTTAAACAATTTGATACAAGTCACACAACATGTTGGTATTAAGTCTTAAGATATTTTAGAGTCTAGTCATACAGCAGGGTGATGTTGTGATATACAACATGTTGTGATAAGTTATACAACATGTTGGTGTTAAGTCATACAACATGTTGGTATAAAGTCATACAAGATGTTAATGTTTAGTCATGCAACATGTTGGTACTAAATAAAAAAAAAGTTAGTGTTTTCATACAATATGTAGTTAAACCATGCAACATGTTGGTGTTAAGTTTTACAACATACTGTTGTTAAGTCCTACAATATATTAGTGTTAAGTCATACAACAAGTTGGTGTTTAACCATTGCAAAAATTTAGAGTAAAGACATACAACATATTGGTGTATTGTCATACAACATATTGGTGTTAGGTCGCACAACATGTTGTTATTAAGTCTTAAAATATTTAGGTTTCAAGTCATGCAGCAGAGTGGTGTAATGATGTACAACGTGTTGTGATAAGTCATACAACATATTGACGTTAAATAATAGTTTCATCTTAGAGTTAAGTCATACATAATTTTTGTTTTAAGTCATACAACATTTTTGGGTGTTATATCATACATAATTTTTGTTTTAAGTCATACAAAATATTGGTATAGTATATCATACAACACGATGGTACTACGTTACGCAAAAAGCATGTTGGTGTTTAGTCATTGCAAAAATTTGGAGTAAGGACATACAATATGTTTGTTTTAAGTCATTCAATATGTTGGTATTAGGTCTTAAAATATTTTAGTGTCTAGTCATAAAGCAGAGTGGTGTTGTGATATACAACATGTTGTGATAAGTCATACATAATGTTGATGTTACGTCATAGCTACGTCTTCGAGTCAAGTCATACAACATTTTTGTTTTAAGTCGTACAAAATTTTGGTGTTATGTCATACAACATGTTGGTATTAGGTTATGCTAAATGCATCTTGGTGTTGCAAAAATTTAGAGTAATGACATACAAAATGTTGGTGTTAAGTCATACAACATGTTGGTATTGAGTCATACAAAATGATGGTGTTAAGTCATACAACATGTTGGTATTGAGTCATACAAAATTTTGGTGCTACGTCATACAACATGTTGGTATTAGGTTATGCTAAATGCATGTTGGTGTTGCAAAAGTTTAGAGTAATGACATACAAAATGTTGGTGTTAAGTCATACAACATGTTGGTATTGAGTCATACAAAATGTTGGTGTTAGGTCATACAACATGTTGGTATTGAGTCATACAAAAAGTTGGTGTTAAGTCATACAACATGTTGGTATTGAGTCATACAAAATTTTGGTGTTATGTCATACAACATGTTGGTATTAGGTTATGCTAAATGCATGTTGGTGTTGCAAAAAATTAGAGTAATGACATACAAAATGTTGGTGTTAAGTCATACAACATGTTGGTATTGAGTCATACAAAATGTTGGTGTTAAGTCATACAACATGTTGGTATTGAGTCATACAAAATGTTGCTGTTAAGTCACACAACATGTTGGTATTAAATCTTAAAATATTTTAGTGTCTAGACATACAGCAGAGTGGTGTTGTGATATACAACATATTGTGATAAGTCATACATAATGTTGATGTTACGTCATAGCTACATCTTCGAGTCAAGTCATACAACATTTTTGTTTTAAGTCATACAAAATTGTGGTGTTATGTCATACAACAAGTTGGTTTTAGGTTATGCTAAATGCATGTTGGTGTTGCAAAAATGTATAATAATGACATACAAAAATGTTGGTGTTAAGTCATACAACATGTTGGTATTGAGTAATACAAAATGTTGGTGTTAAGTCACACAACATGTTGGTATTAAGTCTTAAAATATTTTAGTGTCTAGACATACAGCAGAGTGGTGGTGTGATATACAATTTGTGATAAGTCATACAACATATTAATGTTAATTCATAGCTACATCTTAAGTTGTCATACAAAATGTTTGTTTTATATCATACAAAATTTTAGTGTTATGCCATACAACATGTTGGTATTGAGTTATGCAAAATGCATGATGGTGTCTAGCGATAGCACAAATTTGGAGTAAAGACATACAACGTGTTTGATTTAAAACATACAACATGTTTGTGATAAGTCATACAATATGTAGGGTTTAAGTCATACTAGATATTGGTATTAAGTCACGCAACATGTTGGTATTAAGTCATAAACTATTTTAGTGTCAAGTCATTCAGCAAAGTGGTGGTGTGATATAAAACATGTTGTGATAAAACATACAAGATGTTGATGTTAAGTCATAGCTACTTCTTGGCGTTAAGTCATACAACATTTTTTGTAAGTCATACAAAATTTTGCTGTTATATAATACAACATGTTGATATTATGTTATGCAAAAAGCATGTTGGTGTTTAAACCAATGCATACAATATGTAGGGTTTAAGTTATACAACATGTTGGTGTTAAGTCATACAACATGTTGGTATAAATTCATGCAAGATGTTAATGTTTAGTAATACAACATGTTGGTATTAAATCACAAAACAAAGTAGTGTTTTCATACAATATGTAGTAGTTAAACCATGCAACATGTTAATGTTAAGTTGTACAACATATTGTTGTTACGTCCTACAATATATCAGTGTTAAGTCATACAACAAGTTGGTGTTTAGCCATTGCAAAAATTTAGAGTAAAGACATACAACATATTGGTTTTAAATCATACAAGATGTTGGTGTTAAGTCATACAACATGTTGGTATTGAGTCATAATGGATGTTGGTGTTTTGTTGGTATTAAATCATACAAGATGTTGGTGTTTAGTCATACAACATGTTGGTGTTGGATCACCTTTTTATGGTTGCTCTAAGTTAATGCTATTTTGATGAAAAACTCCAAATTGAACTTCAATATCGTAAAGGTTTTTGAAGTTTTTATTATACAAGTCTTCATCTCTGTTAGAAAAATGTCTATACATTTGAGCACAACTGTCTGCCTTTCCTAACGCTTCAATATTCTCATCTGTTGATGCGTTTGGGAGTTACTCCATTTTCAATAATGTATATCATACTTATGAGTGTGGTTTAAGTTTTTAAAATGGAGTTACTCCGAAACGCGTCAACAGATAAGAATATTGAAACGTTTGGAATGACAGAAATCAGTACACAAGCATATAGTAAAGATTTTTACTTGTAGTTAAGTTTGTCTTTCAAAATTTTTGTACTAACCTCTTTTTCCATCTCTCCCTTGTAATTACATCGTAATTCATGTATTACTGAATCCTAATTTAACAAACCTGTAACAATTGTTTAAGATTGTTACATACACACTTTCATAAATATATATGAATTCGTTGATACCTGAATTTATCAGAACTAACGCGTATACAGATTTATTCGTATATGCGTATTGGAATTTATCCCTCACAATGAATACCCCCGTAATGTGTACATGAATGTAGCCACTTTTTTATCCATCCAACTCCAGTCCTTGGCCTCTCGATCATCTGGATCCTGGTTTCACGTTAGGGGAAAGGCAAGGTTTTTTTCTGTCTTCAGTTGGGCCTGGTCTACGCCGCATTTGTGAACTATCCATTTCTTCCGTGCAGCTAATTACTCATATCTCATCAGCGGCAAGGCTAAAGCGAAGTAGATGTGGCTGCAAAATTCGTCGACTGCTTCCTGTCTTGAAAGGTCCTGGATAATTGGTACTTGAACTAACGCTTCCCATGTCATTCCTGTGGCCTTTGTTCTCATATTAGTCTCTTTCAGCATTTAAATTCTTTATTTTGCTCAGGTTGGCTGACGTTTTTTTGCAGTAGACTTGATCCTCGTTTTGCTAGAATTTCCGCCCTCTCATTCCTGGCTACTTCGACATGACTAGGTATCCACTGTCCATTTGCTGCTGAGCAGTGCATGGAGGGTTTTGCGTCATTCGGCAGTGCGAGGGCAATCTGTTGACGTATTGTCAGTGAATGCGATAACTTCAGCTTGCGAGTCTATCTGTAAGACTGCGGGTTTATGGGCGGGAGGTTTGATCAAAAAGCGAGAAGTTTCGTAGCAGCCTCATCGACAGCTTTTATCCTCTCCATCAACGTTGCAGGAGCTCTCACCTACTCGAATAGCCACTATGACTCCCTCGAATAGGTCGCAATAGTAGCCGGACGTCACAGCTGACTCTGAGTGGAATCCGCCGGTGTGAGTATGTCACCATACTTCTGTTGGGTATTGCTTCATTAAGGTTTTTGATCAGGCTTGCTTCAGTTCCGTAGGGTAGCTTCCTTCCTTGGTGCCATGGAATGTAAGATGTTCTGTGGGTAGCTGGAGAACCTCGTCGTAAAGAGTTTGTGAATCAGCTGTGCAAGGGGCGATGTTATACTTTTCACGAAGCATTTCTGTTTGATGTAGTGGTGTTGTGTGACTTTTCAGTCGTGGTCCGGGTGGTCTATAGTTCTTTCAGTGGCTGTGATCCACTCTTCTTGTTCTTTTCAAAAATTTGAGCTTCAATGTACCTCTACGAGATTCTATGTGTTCAATGCCTGTTTGAAGTTGCATGGCTTTTACAGGAGTTGAGAGAGTTATCTTGTGATGGTGCGCAGTGCATTATTTTGTATCGGTTTTGAGAGATTCGTTTTGTTAGACAATACTGGTACTTCACCGTCATAATCCATAGCGGGTCTTACATAGGGTTTAAATACTATGATAACATCTAGTGGAGCTCCAGGTTTGGCAGCAGCAGTATTTTAAACAAATTGCTACGCTTTCATGCTTAATGTTTTGGTCGCTCTATTTGCTGACATCATGTTAATTTTGAATCACGTATGACTCCTAGGTATTGTGTTGGGGACGTTCTGCCAAGTATAGTGCCGCTGTATTTCAGGTTAATATAGTGATGCCGCGTAGACAGGTGTAAAGCTGAAACGACGGCTTTACTGTGTTCAAAGTAATTTTATTTGATTAACACCAATTTTCTACATTGTCCACTTCCGCGAATTCATTACTTCTTCAAGTCCTTTTCTATTACTTCTCGTGGCGAATATGACAACATCGTAGGTGTAGAAAAGGCAAGAAACTCGAGGGATGGCTTGAATGTTGTTCTGGAGGTTGCTGATCATTAAATTAAACAGCAACCACCTCCATACTATACCTTGAGGGAATCCTTGTATAATTTGTTGGTATGCTGAGACAGTGCCCCGGAATTTCACTCAGATGCATGTCTGGGATAGGAAACGTTTAATCAATCTCAGCATATTCCTCATGATGTTGCCTCAGTGATGTATGCATCAATAGGATCCGCCATACCGTATCATAAGTTGTTCTGAAGTCAATGAAGACCATGGGGTAGATTATTTTTTACGGAATCCATCTTTACCCTGTTGGTTAAATTTTACAATTTGTCTGGATTAGCCGGATTAGCATTTACTTATGCTGCGACGCTTTTCAAGATACATTCTTAGGCTCCCATTTATCGTTTATCTAACCACCTTATGGGTATACAAATATATCTCTCCTAATGTTTATGGCGATCACGAAATGTAGCTAACAGGATTGTCTAAGGGTTAAAACGAGTAGATCGCGATTTAGCCCCGATGAAGGATAACGACAGAGACAGATGTTTTTAGACAACGAATACACAATTTCTACCTAAGAGCCAAGTACCAGCCTAAAACATGTGAGGTATAACGCCACAGTTACAGTTGCAGCTAGCTGTGAATCGGTCCGAGGGTTGTAATACATTGACTGGTGTAACGGGCTGGATTAATTAGTACCGCCTAGGTGCAGCAACAATGCATCTATTGTTGCCGAACGGAGTCGCTTTGGCGCTTTATGTGTTTAATAACACGGCGCAGCGTTTTCATTGTGTCGTCCTTCTACGGTGAACTTTGTTCCTTAATTCCCTTAAAACTGTAAAGGGGATGAAATAAGTTCTTCTGGGTTAAACTTTAGACAGCACTTTGTTGTGTTATGTACAACAATGATAAAATACAATATTGTTACGTGTTAAAATTAAGAAAGTTAGGCTTGCAAACTTAGGAAATTTTCATACAAAACGTTAGAACATAAGCTTGCTAAGGACGTAACAGCAATTAGGTAGAATAGAAATTACAAAAGTTACTTTCCTTACACTGCCCTTAATTTTATAAGGGTTTGTATTGTCAACTATTTTTACCATTATTTTTATAAAAACATTCCAATTTAATTTGGTATAGAAATAACCTGAAATGTGTGCAAACAGGCTCCTGTAATAGAAATCACTAAAAAGGTACTTTGGAAAGTTAAACACACCAATAAATATTTTTTTATTGTTTTGACAAATTGGAAATGTTAAAAATGTAATTTTGCTACAAAATTTACCTTTTTAAAACATAAATTCCAAAATAATTGAAACGAAACTAATATTTTCACAATAGAAATCATAATAATAATAGAGGCACTGAATATTTACCAATACTTTCTTTATATTACTAAAATAATAATAATAATATTTTTATTAATAATGACTTCTTTAGATAGTTAACATGAACAGAGCGTCGTACTTTAGTCATGCGGTATTTAAGGTAGCAAATGTGCCCGGCATCGATCATCTATGACTAATTATTATTATAATGTGTTGAAAATATATCCTTAAAATAATTTGCATAGGCTATACTGACCTAGAAACTGAAGAAGCAAACACAAACTCTCACTAACACATATCTCTATTATTACAAACGAGAATACAATGAACAGTGAATTTATTTACATTATATTTATCCAGGTAATAGTACATTGCATTGGCTAGTTTGATTTAAATGTACTCTCTTTTCCTGTAGTTACGTAATGTGTAGTGCGCGAACTCGGTGAACGCACAATTCATCGTCATCACTATCTTGAGGACAATAGCGAATGGGGAATTTTATAGTTCAGGTTTGTGCGCTTTCATATTTTAACATTTATTGTATATGTATACCTATAAGCCATCATTTGTGTTCTAATTGCTACCAGATATTTAGTATGATTTTAACTCAAGGTCCTCCAACAAACCTAATTAATTCATCCAATACGACACAGGAAGATTAGAGTATTTAGCCCTTAAAAGGGGCACAATTGTAAAGCAGAGGATTAAAATAAAATTGTAAAAAAAATTAAATAAAATGAAGTTAAAACTTATAAGATTTTCATATGACTAATATTATTTTACTTAGTTAGAGACATTGCAAGGATATCAATAATTTCAAATATTTTCTATAATGGAAATATTGAACACTGTTGAATAATTCATTTCTTATAAACACGTCAAACAAACATTAAAATATTTATAAAATTTAGAGTTTATATTGCGAGTGAGAATATAACATTTATAAGATAACATGTAATGTGGCATACAATATCATGTAGTGTTATTCCCTTTCAAATTACCAGCAACGCTGGTTTCGTGGTTTAATATTTAGCAACAACAGATAGGACAGTTAAACTGAGCAAGCAGTGGACTCAGAAATTAAACACATAATCAAGCAGCACAATTACACTCGCAGCAGTCTATCCGGCGAAATCGTTACTTAAATATTCATTACAAATGTCACGTGATATGCAATTACAAATCAATGTAAATTACAGTCCAAGCTTGAATCGAACTTCCTCTTCAAAAATTCCACAGTAACTTTGTAAATACCATCTTTGTATGGTGCCTCAGTCCAAGAACTGTCTAGTAAAACGTTTTTCATTTCAAATGTTAATTTCCCTAAATACAGTGTATGGTTATACCGTTGATTATAAAGCAATATAACTGTTGCTTTGTGTAATTTCTGGAACACTTGTAAATATTATTTGTCCTCAAACCTTCGCTTTATAAATTCAATATGTTTAAGAAAGCCATTAAATGTTTGAAAGAATAATTTTGTAGGTACAACATGAATGAATGCCTAAGTCTTCTCATAAATAATAAAAATAAATGTAAAGAAGAATATTTTAGCCAACTCCTATCTCGTCACCAAAGAAAAATTTATTTTAGACTTTTTTTTGAAATAATTACAATTAATATAAATAGAGTTAGATAGAATATGTTTTAAAACAGCTGTTCTATCAAAAAGGAAGGAGTAAGTATATATACCTTGCCCCTTTTGTAAAAAAAACGTATTCTTTACTACAAAACTAAATTTAAGTCATTATTAAATTAATTTATTGATATAATATTTGATAAAACAGTAATAACATCAATGTTTATCTTCTACAAATTTAAAAAAAAAATGTATTTCAACTTGAGTGTACGAATAAAAACCTTTCTTGAAAACGGTAAAAAGAACATCTAATTGGTGACAGTTTCTTTCTAGTTGCGCACTTCTATTGCATTTAACGTAAAATGTTTAAAAACATAAATAATATATCCGTAACAATGTTATTATGGAGTTGGTATGAGACAAACTTTTACTTCTAATATAATAAATGAGAAAATACCGTAATGTCTGACCGTAGGACGTAGAAAAGTTACGTTACTTGGCTAATGGAGAAACTAGAAAGAACCGTAAGCAACAGATACCTTCAGGCTATCTGCGTCCAACACGACTTCTGTATTTTTAAGCACACTTTATACATGCACAAAGTGTGCATAGAATTTAAAGAGCAATGTGTAATTATCCCGATGGTACTTTGAGTGACCGGGTAAAACTCTCCTAATCTAGGTTGAGTAGGTTTATTTCAGAACACCGACTCTGGCAATGCAAGGACATGATCTACTCAAATTTCCAGGATTAGGGGACATGCCGCTTTTTTTGTTCATCTAAATTAAATTTACCATTCCTTATTATTTGTCTTACAATGAACGTGTAACGGATAAATACGACGTTAGGACCGAGAGAGAAAGACAAAGAAAGCGAGAAAGAAACGGGAGAGGGATAAGAAAGAGGGAGTGAGAGAGACAGAGTTAGGGAGGAAGAGGGGTGAGGTGGAGAGAGACATAGGAAGGGAGGGAGAGAGGGGAGAGCGAGAGGGAGGGAGAGAGAGGGAAAGATAGCGAGAAAGAGAGTATCTACTTGCATACGAAACTCTATTCACGTGATACCGCAGTATCTTGCCTATGCCATCTATTGAAAGTCTATCTTCGTACATTTACAATCCTTTATTCCTAATAAGGCTACGACAGTTGTAGTTTGTGTTTGTTGGATCATTCTAATTAAGTACCGTATAAATCATAAAGCAGTTCAAAATCGAGAAATATATTTAATGAATGTAACCTTTAGGCAACTAGGTCTTTGTGCCTATCAAAAATGGAAACAATATTACATTGCCTATAAATACGTTTATAAGTACATTCACTACAATAACTTTAAACCTTGACTGGTGTGAGGATGAAAAAACATCAAATCCCTTTCACTTCACCAAAAAGCGGAAAGTTACCAGAGCTATGTACCAATGGAAGTTTTTGGTAAAGTGTAAGAGGTTTGAGGTTTTTCATGCTACATTATGTCAAAGTTTAAAATTATTGTAGTGAATGTATTTATAAGCGTATTTATAGGCAATGTAATATTGTTTCCATTTTGATAAGGGCAACGAACCAGTTGCCGAAAGGATGCACTAATTAAATATAATTATTTGCCTTATTATTCAATCGCTTTATCATACATTTAAATTAGATGTAATTTCCTATAACTTTATACCTACAAAAACCTACTGATCCAGCAAGGAATTCCCAACCACAAATAAAACTATCAACTATTTAAATACTAATGTATTTCGATTGCAAAGCTATCATTTTCAGAATAATCTGTTACGAAGTGGTTGCTTTGTATATACTATTGTAATATGTCTGCAAAGTACTTTCAGGTTATATTAAGAGATATTTCCGACAGAGCTAGGTTTGTATGCAGGAAGCAATCCCTCGGACGTAACTCTTACCAACCCCTCTTTAATTGCCTTTGCTCTATATTCAAGCAACAGTTTCACGGCAAGTGTACCAAAATATATATAAAATGCCTGCACTCCGTATATATAACGTATGAGAACATACAGAATCCCGTGGAGGATCTCAGCTTATCCCTCGCGCAGAGTAGTTCCGTGCATAGCTTATATAAGAATCGCGTTGCACTGGTAGGACGTGTGGACAGTGACTATAATTGAATGCATTATTCCTCACCTGTGGCGATAGCTATCCTTTGGTGGTTGCACGGATCCAATCAAAACACATCTCTGCCTTCGCTAAGCAATAATAAAACAAACATTATATATGATGTATTCAAAATATAAAGCACAAAGTAGACTTTTATCGCACGTTTGGATAATTTATCAGCAAGTTATTTCTATGAATTGGACTAAACGAAAATTTTAAAGAAATAACTCATTTTTTAAAAACGTTTCTATTCAGTCATTTTGCATCAATCTATTAAATTACTTAGAACAATGCAATAAAGAAAAGTACTGTAATAAAATATTCAGTAACACATGAATATCTATCTACAGACAATGTACAACATAAACCCAATAACAATGTTGTTAGGACAAAGGTAGTTTATCGTCCTCAAGTTTAGATCCTACACTGTTAGATTAGATGAGCAGCGCTTGCGAATGCCAACACTATATTTGCACAATGTAACTTTAACACGGAATCTAACACCTTTCTTTACCAAAACATGAGTATAAACCCATGACGTATCTATTGAGCGCCATTATATTAAGAACCCGATACAGTCTTCTTGAGCGATTCATACAGTTGGAAATAATCCTGTGTTACTTGAGAAAATAAGGTTATATTAATAAAACTTATAAACTCGTTCATAATAGGTTAGATAGGTTAACCTATATTTTAGTAATGCAGTTTACGTTTTCCAATTTCTGAATATTAAATTTCTAGGAAACATACACAAACCATAAACACATCGCCACACCACTATAACCTGCCCCACAACATCATATGACTGCTTACAACTCATTTATATATGGTATTATAAAAGTCCCACCAAAAATAAATAAAATGAAAAACAATTAAATATAAAAATATGAGAAAAAATGGATACAATCAAAACTATTTATAAATTTATAATTTAAAGTATTCACTAAATTAAAACAACCTCTCGAGTCTCGATAATTCGAGTTTCCATTAAACTCCAACCTATTTATGTTTAAGCATATTTTAACAATTTTAAAGAAAAAAATAAATCGGGCTTCTAAAAATGTTTATAGCCGTACGGTATGCAAAGAAAAAGAGTCAGCCTTCCAAGATATATACATATCAATACTGTATGCAAAGGAAATGAGTCGGGCTTCCAATAAAGGTTTATATACGTACAATATGCATAGAAAATGAGTCAAGCTCCCAAGAAATTTTCCTATCAATGTGATATGCAAAGGAAATGAGTTAGGTTTCCAATAAATGTTTTTATCAATGAGGTATGCAAAGCAAATGAATCGGGCTTCCCATAAATAGTTATATCAATGAGGTATGTATATGAAAAGTGTCATGCTTCCAAGAAAATTTCCTACCAATGCGATATGCAAAGGAAATGAGTCGGGCTTCCAATAAATGTTTATATCAATGTGATATGAGAAGGATTTGAGGTGGGCTTCCCATAAATTTTTATATCAATAAGGTATGCCAGGAAAATGAGTCGTGCTTACAATATACGTACGGTATGCTAAAGAAATGAGTCGAGGTTCCAATATATGTTTATATCAATGAGGTGTGCAAAGGAAATAGGTAGGTCCTTCAGTAAATGTCCATATAAAGTTCTATTAACTTATTTTGTACATTATTTATTATACTTACTGTCACACGTCATTTTTTTAATGCAAAAGAACGAACATCCGTGTAATATGAGTTTTCGGTAATCCGAAGGGGGTCTCGGTATCACCTACTAGGAGTTATCGATAATCTACTGTACTAACAAGATATGAAAATTAACAAAACATACAAAAATACAAGAAGCATAATCAATTAAATAAACAAGCCGGAAAAAATATTTCTCACACATGCCATCAAATATAAACGCCAACATTCCCCTCATTAGAAAACATACATCTTATAAAAAATATGCATACATACCTAAAAATGACAAGACTGACCAAAGCTTTCCCAGAGTGCAGTGAAACCGAGAATAGAATCATACCTGTAAACCATGTGATAATGCAAATACGACATTGTGATTATATATATATATAAAACTATTATTTATATTATTAAATAATTACTCTGTTATTGCATATTTTCGCTTATTTTTCACCAATTAATTGTGACTTACAAGTGCATTTATACAACAACAATCAGTTATTTTATTTAGGATAACACCGTAAATGACCTATTGTGTTCAGCTGGAAGAGGAAGAAATGTTGGATTTATTACACCGCAATCTGTGGGCGAGCCGCAGAAACTATAAGTAGCTACCACTAAGTCAATACGTCACTTTGCAAGCAAACAAATATATTTTAATAAAGTTTTGTGTATGGCAAATACGATGACAAGTTGTAGGTGTCCTCACAAGGCTAAGTGCTTTCAAAGTTCGCTGCGAGTAGACAAAGTGCCATTAGGGCTTCAAAGCACAGTAATATAATAACGCTGAAGCGATTTTCTTCTATGTCAGAAATTAATTTTACTCCTTTAATATTTTTCTTGGAAATGGCTTATTTGTGCAGGAAAGTTAGAATTTAATTTTGTAAAAGATTTTAGAGTTATTAATTTAATTTTGATCACACTTCTTATTTCTTCTTGACAAATTTCAAGGTAAAAGGATGCTTTTTAAAATTTGGTGACACTTATGAGAAAATTCCCTTCCTCAGGCATTTTAATATTTCTAAAAAAATTTATTTTTATCCAATAGTATACTTTCTGTATTGTTTTTGAGGTTCCATTTTTGGGGGCTTGGATTCAAAATGCCTGACAATAGATTCTCATTATGCGGATCTAGCTCTGTGTCTTATTGCGGCTTAGAGATGAGAGACGAGACGGTAGGTGCTCCAACTCCAAGGTTTTTTTAACATTATTTTTCTTCTTACAATATTTTTACAATAATCCACTTGGTAAAGTAGTACATGGCTTATGAATCCTCCATCCATGCGGCTTTCTACCTACTGTAAAGAGACGCTGGCAACAATGTGATCAGAAAGGAAAATGTTGTTAAAAATGACTCATCACAACAAGGAAATATTTATGGGTTCATCAATTCATCAGTATTAGGGTCTTCTTTATGCTTTTGTAAATATTCATTTTATAATAAATCAGCCATAGTGTGATTGCACTATACATTAACGCATTACCCTTGCTATGTACGCTTAAGTATAATGCTACGGATACGTAATGTCTTATTATCACATTTCAGTGATATTTTAAGATAAAAATAGCGTTTTATAATTTACAAACAGTGTCTCCCGTTCCCCATTATCTTGGCCCTCGGCAATACTTTATTGTTGCAGTATAAGGAAGGTTTTTTTACAAGAACTATCCCAGCTTTGTTGTGTGCGATATCCCGACTTGACCAATTCCCAGAAGTCAATTTATATTCCAGCTATCTTACACATTGCAAACTCCAAGTCGCTCTTAATGTCCGGAAGTACAATATTTATTTTCCAACAAACAGTGAAGGTGTGTAAACAAACATATATCCTGATCACGTATTAGCTCAGTACACAATCATAAACAGTGATATCACTACAAAGTACTAATCTGCTTCATCAAACTCGAATTACAACCCTATACCCAAATAGATTCGTTTAACCCTCTGCTGCTGATGTAATTTCAAGAGCCGTATTCTGGTCAGAAACAAAGAAATAGGAAAATCGTGTTTCAAATAGTAATTAAAAATGATGTCACCGAAGAGAATTTTTTTTCAAATGTAAATAATGGATAAAATGCATAACTCCTTTACCTTACACAATCATGGAAAGAGAATATTCTAACCTTAATAGATTGTATCATAATACCGTTTCAATCAACTTTAGTAAGGTGGCCGAAGTGATGGGAGGACAAATTCATTGATAAATATGTTTTACAGGTAAAATTACAGAATGAAAATAAAATGTAAAAGAAAATAAGGTATCGAATATGTTTGTGGAAAGTAAGCTGAAAAAGACTTAGGCAGTGGTATTTTATATATCAATTAATTTGTTTAATAACGAATTAAATATAATGATTTTTATTTTTAAAAAAATTGTCTTAGTTTTTAATGTCTTCTCGAAATTGTCTTTAGACGAGACTGAAACTATTATAAAGCTGTCTCAGTTAAATTTCATAAATAATTTTTCCACTCCTTCTACTAGTTCACTCCTACTCTGCATGTAGATACCTTGAACAAATTTTCAGTCCCTAATAAAATACTTTTATCCTTCATACACTCAAGCTACATAATCAGATAATTATTTTCAAACTTCTAGTGGGTGACACTTGTTAATAGAGTTCCTGCAAGTAATAAATCATCAATTAAATTTAATTAATTTAAGTTTTACATGGTAGAAAATTCTTTCACAAAAAGGGCAAGGTATGCAATTTGGCTGTTAGAGATACTTAGAAAAAGTGATAACATATGATTTCATAAGACAGCTGATTTTATGTTGTAAGTTATTTGGTAGAACAGATGTTTACCCAAAGGTTATGATACTTTTTTTATAATAATTGTAGGCTATTTATACAACAGAAAGTAACTAAAACAATTTGTTTGTTGACGATGTTTTTGCAACAAATCGGTGCCTTAGTAGGCATTGACTTTTTGTTTAATGTTACTTGTTATTTAGTAAGTTTTCTTAGCTTCTAATGAAGGTTTTCTAATAAATTCTTTTAATATTACCTAGATTCTATATAAATCCAAGTGTTTATTGAAGTATAATTCTGTCGCCTGAGTTCCACTGACTCAAATTATTTTTTTTCCATTTCTTGATCTCATTTCCATTGTATATACTTTTATCAATTTAAATATTAGGAAGGTGTCTATATTATTACAGGACATGTTTTGTTTAAGTCTATTGAACTCTCCTATAATGATTTTGAACAACGAAGGAAACTAAACGAAATCAAGTTAGTGCCCATGACGAAGGACATTACGAGTTGACGTCGCAAAAGGGTTTGGAGAGACGGAGGAGGAAGACAAAGTGCCTTTAGGACGTCAAAGTGGAGTAACACAATAAGGCTGATAAAACTCCGTCCGTGCCCAAAACTAATTTCACTTCTCACTTTGGGCTTGTTTACGTCGCAAGAGGTAAGTTTCAGGTAAAGTTTGGAGGAACTTAATATGTTCACATCTCGCCCTAAAATAGGCTCTATCTATGTTGGATCAATTGTAGACCGGACAGACCAGAGAGGCTTGTTATGTATTGTACGTGTATAAGAATCTAAAAGTACAATAAATAAGGGTTTTCTTTAAACACATATTACGTTCCACAGGAATATGTAAATGAGATACCTATACAATTAAAATTTACCTTGAAAAAAGAGAGAAATTATGAACTTTCTAGACCTTGACATAGATAAAAGCCGAATATATTTTGAAATTTTTTAAAGAAAACCTGAATGTTTTGCGGAAAGCGAAAAAGAATTCAAAGTCTGCCATCTCTTATCATGAATTTATTATTATTTAAAGATCTTATAATACTGAACAATTTAATTCCAATACCACATTGTTTTCTCATAAGCTGTTGAAAGAATGACCATATTAAATACAACTGGTTTTGTTTTAGGAAATATTTAAAAAGCTTTCAACTACAATAACCTTTTCACCATACATATTTAAAACAAATATGAAAAATATAATAAACTTTTATCTACACATGTATTTGTACTTGTAGCTGTACATGTATTTTCACTTGCATTTGCAATTGTATTTCTTTGTATTTGAATTTGTACTTGTGCTGGATGTGAACTCTTATAACTATTCCTGTTAATATATTTAATAATTATATTCCTATATTATTTGTTATTACACTTATATTTATATTCATATTCATATTAAAATTTATATTTATAACTATTTTTAATAATACATATTTAAATATTTATTTAGAAATGTATTTGTATTTGTATTTATGTTGTGATTTGTATTTAGTTTATTTCGATATTTTTTACATTTTTGTTTGCTTATATATTTAATTATATTTGTATTTATAATTATTTGAAATTATATTTAGTTTTGTTTTTATAATTATATTTATGTTTATTTTTTTATCTTATATTTAAATTAATGTATAGATTTTTATTTATCTTTACATTTATATTTGCATTAATACTTATACTCATAATTATACCTATATTTTAATATATATATATATATATATATATATATATATGTGTGTGTGTGTGTGTGTGTGTGTGTGTGTGTGTGTGTGTGTGTGTGTGTGTGCTCGCGCGCGCGCGAGTGTGTGTGATTTGTATTTATATTTTAATTTTTAATTACATTTCTATTTGTATTATTATTCATACGTATATTTATATTTTATTGATAATCGTGTTTGTTTTGTGGAACGAATAGCTTATAAACTACGGGCTATCAAATATATCGAGGCAGAGGCTAATTCATATCTCTGTGTGTTACAGACAAGTAACCGTCATGTTTTGTAAATGTGTAGTTCCTTTCTGCTTAAGTTGTGATGGTATACAAAATTACTGGTTTCAATTATACAAGTGTTTATCATATTTCGATAAAAAAAACTCCTCTTTAAAAATCGAAAATTATCGCACCTCCAGCAATTAGACAAAACTAGAGAAGCTGTTATTAATTTTAAAAGGATAATTGATCTACAGCGAATAGGCCTACACAATACTTTAGAAAAAATTTAATTTCTTGACAATACCCGTTCAATATTCAGGTCCTTGAAAGTTCTGTTTTTCATAATACGCAAAATAAACATAGAATAAATATGAAACGCCAATAACTTGAACACATCTTGTAAATTGTTTATACTTCTAAATATTTATTTTATAATGCTAAGTAAAGTGGATTGCATAGTTTGCCGCCATAGAGTACAATAACAATTGTTCAACGGGAACTTTAACTCTGCATTACAAACAATATTACATAAAGGAACCTATTACAAGGGAAATAGGGAATATCCAGTGTATATCAGTAGTAAGCAAACTTCATACATTGAATTGGAAAATTGGAGTTTTTCTAACCCCATCAGTCTTATCCCCGAAATGTAGTCACTAAATATGTATTAAAAATTACAATAACAAATGTCAAAAGTTCACCGTTTGCCAATAATGCATACCACTAGACTGCATATTACACAAAGTTTTCATTTAAGAACTGTGGCTGTATGCACTACTGAGTGATGTGTAAACCAAAGAAATAGGTGTAATTTGAAAGATAACTATACACTAATCATTTACCTATTCTTTAATACAAAGAATAAAAATTAAGAATATAGATTAGGAATAAAAGATATTTTGATTTAATTAAGAATTTATTCTCTCAGAAAATCGATATTGCTAGAAAGGGTTTTCGCTTAATCTGTGTAATTTCACTAAAATTAAATTTTTACTACCGCCAAAGAGAAAATTTAATCTTTAACTCCAGAAAGTTCTCTATTCTCTCACTGATAACGTCTTCATTGATGGCGTTAAAATTATTAATCAAAAATATACCTTTTAAGGAATGCGACAATGTGTCAAATATCCGTAACTTGTGAAAACGATTTATTTAAACACAAGACCTAATTATTTTACCTGTGAGAATGTTTTCAGGTTTATTGACGAAGAGTTTTACAGTAAAAATATCTATAAATCGTTTTACGTTTCACAAAACATAATAAAAATAAACAGTTTCTATTTTGAGATTTTACTATATTTTTCTAGAGTTTCGTTAAAGGTGTATTAGAATTTTAACTTATACTTTTAATTAAATAAAATTTCTAAAAGGTATCTGTTATGCATCGTTTTACATATTTTTATTTCCAAGCTACCACATTGTTGTATTGCGTACAAGTTCTAATATGATTTTATACCACATATATCATTAAAGTTTTCGTTGATATTGTTATTAAATATGTAATCGTTATTTCTTTATAAATTTTATCGCATATAATTATATTTTGCAAATAAACTTTGTTGTTATGCTAAGTGTTAGTTTCCTGCATCACCCCCTGTCTACTACTTGGAAATGATGAACATAAGAGTTTCACGTCCAATCATTCACACCGTCCTTTTCTTAGAGAGATAAATAATAGCAATAATACGAATTCACTTTATCTTTGTTATAAAATATCTTTTGTTCCTGGGGGGAAACATTTACAATGTACCCGTCATTGGTTTCGAAATCATTGGAACTTAAACGAGTGCTCATCTTACCAACGACTCCCAGGCGTCTGTTTGTGGCGATTTCCAGGGAAATGATATTGGTGTGCCACATTGTTGCAAATACATATGTTTTTGTGCGGGCATTATTGAAAGAGCGCAGTCCACAATACACGCCACTCTACAACCACTGACCATATAAGATGAGTAAAAGGATAAACCGCACCAATAAATCGCGACACAGTGTTCTGAACCGTGCGCAATTATTATGATATATTTCCAAAGTGTATTTAGCGCAATTACTTTAAAAGATTTTCATTGTGTTTGTCTACATTTCTGTACACTTGCTGTTGTGCACGTTTTTTAATTTCATATTAATATGCATATCGATTAATGAATTATTTACTATTTTTTTTATTAAACTCTATACTAATTTTAACTTAAGCTATTACCTTATCTTAGACGTTGTCATGAATATGTTAACGGCAAATTATGTTCCTTCCCAGCAAGGGCAGTAATTAGAGGGTGTACGAGATTATCTTGATTCCTGTTTCCAGGCATTTCCGCTGATAACAGGAGCGCTGCGTGCAACGTTAATGGCTTTGCCGAATGTCAAGTTTCCGCCAAACTAATAGTGTACTCTTTGGATTATGTTTACTGCAAAGAATTGAAGCAGGTATTAGGGCTTTATTATTATTTTTTTTACTATCTCAAACGATAATATTTTGGAGAACATTTTATTATCATAAAAATCCCCAGCGTTATCATAAAGACGTGTTTCATGTATAAATGTATAATGTTTCAGTAACGGACGTCTAGTATTTCACCTTGTATGCACTACTTACTTTGTTCCTAATTCGTATACTCCCGCTCTGCCACTATCGGTTTTACCTGACGTACATAGGTTTTACCTGACGTGAAAGAATATTTGCTGCGTTTTCATAGAACTCTAGCCTTGAAACGCATTTCCTAAGAATTTCTGAGTATATTTTTAAATTCCTTCTCTCTTAGTAGATAACTACCAATATCCCTTTGGTATCATTCATACCTTTTATAATATTAACGTAAAAATGTATTTGTCATATCTCCCAGAGATGCATCAAGCTAAATACTTGCCCTCTTAATCGGCTGTCTATTTCAATTATATTTTCTCGTATTTCAAAGATTTAATATATATATATATATATATATATATATATATATATATATATATATATATATATATATATATATATATATATATATATATATATATATTAAATATGGTGATATGTTTTCTTGTATATATAGTTAATAAATTAAAAATATTTCAAAAACAAGAATACTTTTAATGAATATATTTATTCAAAGCTTTACGCCGATAAAATAGTATCAGCATCTTCATGAAAAAAATTATCTAATAAAATACTTTTACAAAATTAAATCATATCTGATTTAACAGGATAACATTATAACAGGATATAATTTAATTTTGTAAAAGTATTTTATTAGATAATTTTTTTCCTGAAGAAGCTGATACTATTTTATCGGCGAAAAGTTTTGAATAAATATATTCATTAAAAGTATTCTTGTTTTTGAAATATTTTTAATTTATTAAATATATATATATATATATATATATATATTAAAGGCCGAATATATATTAGTAAAGGCCGAAATTGTTCTTGTCGAAGTCTGGAAGTATAAAAAATGTTTCAGCATTGTAAGCCTTTACAACCCACCGGGAAATGTACTGCCAACTTTATACGTGGAAGCTACGCTTCAACCAAACAGCATTATAGTTGGAGACTTCAACAGCCCGTCCACAAGATGGGGTTACTCCGCGACGACCCGAGCCGGTGAAAGGGTAGAAGATATGGTTGACGACAATTTATTGGAAGTCGTTGAAACACCCCCAACATTCCTGTCGTACTCTGGCAGTACTACTAGACCGGACCTGGTGATCCTGGATCCGCAACTGTCTCAAAAAACTAAAGTTAGGCTTCTGGATGACGCAGCAGGGTGCGGACACCGAGCGATACTGATACATACAAGCCTATTCAAAACGCTCAAACCTCCATCTAGAGCTCCCCGATGGAATTTTGTGAAGGCGAACTGGACGGCGTTTAGCGCACTTACGGACGACATCGTAGCAGAAAGCATTGACTGGAGTTCGCTCGAGAAGGCTGTCGAGAGCTTTAATAAAACAATCCTAGAATGCAGCACGTCCTGCATACCAAGGGGTCAGGTCAAAGCCTACCGGCCCTTCTGGAGTGACAAACTGGATGAGCTGAAAAATATAAGGAATGCAGCAAGAAGGGAAGCAGAAAGAACAAATGATATCCTCGACTGTTCGGCCTTACGCAGGGCACAAGCACAACTTCAAAAAGAAATAAAACAGTCTAAAAGAGAATCCTTCCGAAAATTTCTAGGCACCCTTGACTTTCGGAGGGATGGGCAAAAGCACACAAATTTATATCGCGACTCAATAGTGACTCACCGCCTGCAGAGCAAGAACCCTTCACGAAGGGAACAAGATGCTATACTGAACCAAGAGATATCGCTAACCTACTGTGTAAGCACTATGCGAACATCAGTCGTGTAAACCAGCCTAAAAGTGCATACAAAAAGCTGTTAAAGCACCCCAAAAGCTCATGCCCAACTAGAGAAGACAGCAGAATATGCTCAGAGGATTTCACGTTGGCCGAGTTGGAACAAGCACTCCAGGAAACAAAAACAGGGAAAGCTCCAGGTGTGGATCACATTTTCTCGGAATTCCTTATTAACTTGGGCCAAAAGGCAAAATTGCTCTTCTTGGAGATAGTGAACCTATCCTGGGCTAGCCATGTACCTCATCAATGGCGAAAAGGTGAAATAGTGCCAATCCATAAGAAAGGCAAACCTATCAGTGAAGCAGGAAGCTACAGACCAGTTGCTCTAACGAGTGCATGTAGTAAAGTAATGGAAAGAATGGTTGCCCGCCGACTGAGCCAATTCTTCGATTTACACAACACCATCGATGATGACCAAGCAGGATTCAGACCGAGACGAAGTACGATGGATCAAGTAGTATACTTCTCACAGTGTGTCAAAGACGGCTTCCAAAGGAAAATGTCCACCCTGTCTGTACTAATAGACCTAAAAAATGCCTACGACACCGTTTGGAGAGAAATGCTCATACACAAGCTAGCCCAAAGTGAAGTTAGGGACAATTTATTTAAGTGGATCAAATCCTTTCTGTCACAACGACTTATTAGAGTAAGATATACAGGAGGAATGTCCAAATATCGTATCCAAAGACAGGGATTAGCACAAGGAGCCGTAATCAGTTGTATACTCTTTAATTTGATGATCAATGACATACTCACGGCAGTTCGAGCAGTGCCTGGAGTACAAGGCCTACTCTATGCAGATGATCTAATTCTCTGGGCTAGTGGTAGCAACATCAAATCACTAGAAGAAGCAATAAACAAGGCACTGACTAACCTGCTGCTTTGGACGGAGACTAACGCGATGTGTGTGAATGCGAATAAATCAATTTACCAACTTTTTACACTTTCAACAAGGCGACCTGAAATCTCTCTGCGATACGGGAATAGCGAACTCATGGAGAGCAATATCTGCAAGTACCTTGGAGTTTCAATAGATTCCAAAATGACCTGGAAACCACACATCAAAGAAAGCGCCAACAGAGCCATTAAAAGAGCAAGACTGCTGAAACGCCTAACTGCCACAACATGGGGAGCAAATCAGGATGTACTGAACACAGCGTACAAAACATATATACGCCCCATACTCGAGTACGGAGCTGAAGCAACAATCACAGCGTCAAACACCACATCCCAAATCTTGGATAGAACCCAAAATGCAGTCCTCCGAGTCATCACTGGTGCACCAAAATCGACCCCGATAGCAGCAATGGAGGCACAGTTGGAAACAGAGCCAATGCAGTTTAGAAGAGAAAAACTCAGCCTCGGGTTTTGGGAGAGAAACAAAAGGACGTACAGCCACCGATGGGCAAACTTTAAAGAAGCCACAACGAGGCTAAAAACACAAAAAACTCCGATAACCACATATAAAGAGTTGATTAAGAAATACAACATCAACATTGGCACTCATACAACAGATATCAGGAAACATGAAGTGTTCAATTCACTGCCCAAGGGAATCCTAAATCTTCTTGACCACAACATCCCAAAGAAAGATTGTAACCCACTAGAACTAAAGGCTGCAGCCCTCAGAACCATCAACACAGTCTATCCAGAGACACAGTGGCTACATGTATATACCGATGGATCGTGCCTCCCAGACAAAGGACAGACTGGAGCTGGTTATTACTGTAATCTTTTCGAAGGATCGCTAGCAGTTGGCAACAACCAAAGTAACTTTGACGGTGAAATAACCGCCATACTAGCGGCATCAAACGAAATGAAGAAAATAAAGACACCGGCACAAGCAGTCTTTCTTGTAGACTCAATGGCTGCAATAATGGCCGTAACAAATAACAAGAAGACCGATTGCAGATCCACTCTAGCCTGCCGTCAAAATTTGTCAAAACTAATGAATAGGGGATGGAAAATTGAATTACAATGGATCCCCAGCCACGTGGATATAAGAGGTAATGAATTAGCCGACTCATTGGCAAAAAAAGGAACAACGCTCCCACAGCCGAGCGTAGCAACTTCGCTCCCCTCCATAAAAATACAAATAAATGCTGCAATAAAGAGGAGCACTCAAGCCTACTTACGAGAAGCATCTCTTAATAAACGTTGGGCTACTCTTGTCGAAAACGGGCCAATTAACAACATGTTACCCCGACGGGACGGGGTTGCACTTTTTAGACTCACAACTGGACACGATTACCTAGCTGCACACCTAAACAAGATACACGTCTTCTCGTCTCCCAGGTGCACCCTATGTGACAGCGGGGAGGACATGACAGCTGAGCACCTCCAGTCATGTACAGCTCTGGACCATGGACCCCTGAACGACACGAAGGAAGAAGAGATCTCTCGCCTCTACTGGTCAGCGCGCCACCAAATGGCCCAACAGCCAAGAGTGGGCGTTGGCTAGTAAGTAAGTAAGTAAGTATATATATATTAAATATGGTGATATGTTTTCTTGTAATATAGTGAATAAATTAAAAATATTTCAAAAACAAGAATACTTTTAATGAATATATTTATTCAAAGCTTTTCGCCGATAAAATATTTTATTAGATAATTATTTTCCTGAAGATGCTAGTACTATTTTATCGCCGAAAAGCTTTGAATAAATATATTGATTAAAAGTATTTTTGTTTTTGAAAAATTTTTAATTTATTATATATATATATATATATATATATATATATATATATATATAATGTTATATAAGGTTTATTGTAAGTGTACCAAAATTTAACTCTAGGCAAGTTCAATATTAAAAGAAAATTAGGTTAAAATAAAGTAGTATTATATGTAATGATGCTAGGGGTATTAAAAATGCTATTCCATGCGGTAAAGTATATGATATTCTATGTAGTATGGTGTTGTGCATGGTACTCATGTGGTATTCACTTGATATTGCATGAGGTATTGCAAGAGGAATTGCATGTAGTATTGTGTGTGGTAATTATGTTATTTTTAAGGGGATGTGTTTTTTGCACGTAGCATTGCATGTGTTATTCAACGTTGAATTTCATGCGGTATTGCACACGATATTGCACGTGGTATTCAATATAGTATTGTGTGTGGTATATCTCTTGTTATTGTAGTATTGCATATGATATTTGCACGTCGCATTGCATGTAGATTTTCTTACGTAATTTATGTAAGTGTGTAATAGGTATTGCACAATAAACAATACAATCTATTCTTTTCAAGATAAATCCTATTGATAGTGGTTAAATAAAGAATATCCAAGAAACCTCTGTCTGGGTAGATATTTCGCAGTTTGAAATCCCACAATTTATGCGACATAACAAATTATTTTTATGTAGAAAGAGGATTACGTATCTAGCGAACACGTGTATTGGCAGGGCGAGAGAGGAAAGGTGGAAAATACTCGTACAGCAGTGCTCTTTGTCAGTTTGTTCGTGTTTTTATATTTTTTCTATTAGCTCACACTCTCCTAATATATATCTTGTACAGGTACTCAATCGTAATAAAATATATTTTTATTCATCCAATCAAGGTCAAATACATTTTTGTTTAACCTATAGTAGATGACAATTGATGTTATTACAGTTTTTCTCAAATATTCATTCAATAAATAAATTATAGTAACATGGGTGGTCAAGGTCGAATTCAAACTGTGTATCTTTATCTTTGAAGCAAAATTCCTTGGCACTGAGCCCACGTTCTCATTGCTAAAAATGTACTACTCAAAAATATAGTCTATATACATTTTACATTTGACCCCATACTTGACATTATATCAATGGTTACCGCACGATATCATAAATCATGCTCTAGGTTTAAAAATGAATGAAAATAGTAAAATGAAAAAACAAACTGGAATAACTGTATGGAACCTACGCAAACGGATAATGCAAAAGGAAAGGGGAAAAAACTACATCACAATGAAAGCAACGATAAAAAGAAAGCGTATAAATATAAACAAATAAAAATAATAGTATAACGCCATAAATAGAAAGGAAAATGGAAAATTGCAAGGAAATTAATTTTTTATTTTGTTACCTAATATTATATATATATATATATGTGTGTGTGTGTATGTGTGTGTGTGTGTGTGTGTGTCTGTCTGTGTGTGTGTGTGTGTGTGTGTGTGTGTCTGTGTGTGTGTGTGAGAGAGAGAGAGAGAGTGTGTGTGTGTGAGCGTATGTGTGTGTGTGTGTGTGCGTGTGTGCTTAAAAAAACACAAAAAACCTTTTCTTTTGTTGAAATAAATAGTATTTTACTTTCTTTCAAAAAAGTAATATTACCTGTTTTTAGTTAAACATAATATTTTATTTTTGTAGGATTTTAAACGAGTTCTCTTATAATTACAAAACCCTATATAGTCGTCACTACCAAATTGCATCATTGCTGCTTCCATGGTGTAAAATATTTAATATTTCGTGGAATAACGTTTAGCAACAACGGGTATGACAGCTAAACTGAGTAAGCAGCGGACATAAATATTAAACACAAAACCAAGTAGCACAATTACACTCGCAGCAGTCTGCTCGGCGAACTCGTTGCTTAAATATTCATTGCAAATTATTTTGTCCGTGACACTTCATTACAAAGTAATGTAAAATACAGTACAAACTTGAATAGAACTTACTCAATAAAGTACCACACTAGCCTCAACCTTTCCTTGTGTAATCTTTTACTATAGTATTTTTCATATATTCAGAAAATGTCAAATATTTTATATCGAACATTAATATACAATATCAAGAGCACAGTGGTACAATATATTACAAAAATATAAGTGAAAAAACCCCTAGCGTACTTTATCTCGAGCACGACTCCGGGGTGACTTTTACCTAAGGTCTGACACCATGGTGGCTTTACTTAAGGGGTGGCCTCGGGATGACTTTACCTGAGACCGTGCTCCAAGGTAGCTTTAACTAAGGCCTGGCTCCTAGGTGGCTTTACCTCGAGAACGACTCCATGGACCGATCATTTTTTCGTAATCTGAAAACTATCCCCAGGTGAACCCACCCCCGCATCTATCTAACACATACTATAATCGTACCGCTTACAGTTGTTTAGTCATTTGATCCAACCGATCGATATTTGGCAATTTCATATATTATTTAAAACTACCCCTTGGTGAACCCCCCCCCCCAACCATAGCGATAATACACTCTAAACTCACCCTATCAGTCAAGACACATTTTTCCAAATTTTTTTCAAAAACTACCCTCCACCCCGATTCCACCCCCGGAGCTACCCCCGGTGAAGCTCCTGAACGTAGCTGAGAACACCCCCACACCTAGGGGTAGGTTAGGTTAGATGCAATTTAGCTAGCTTAGGTTGTTACGTCATAGGCCTACTTCCCCCACCACTTTTTTGTCAAAGTATCCTTATTAACTACTATTGTAATATTAGATACAATTAGAAACAATTGTAATATTAGATAAAATAGAATATGTTGATAGAGTTGTAACGTACTAGCCCTTTTTCCTTGGGTAAGTTTATCACTTATTTGAAATGTGTTATTATTATTTGTTATTTGCTTATTACCAACATAATTAATTACTTACTAGGGCTTCTAGTTCTCCGTTACAGCTCAGGCATAATAATGTCTCTCTGTAAACGGTCTTCTGATCTTGAAGGTAGAACTAGGTTACTTGTGAAATAAGTATTGAATATTTTTTTTACTTATTTTTAAGAGTGTTACAGAGTAACAAAAATGTTAAAAGAAGGCCCTTACCAGGCAATTTTTAAACAATCCGTTAAATAAGTTTATTAAGGTTACTAATGATGCTATTAAGAATTGTAATTCTGTTATTCCTAAAAAAGATGTTTATAAATTTCAAAATTCTAACCCTGTTTTACCTAGGTTATATTGCCTTCCTAAAATTCAAAAGGCAGGGAAGGTAATGAGGCCTATTGTGGAGAAAATTGTGGAATGTTTTCTGTTAAAAATAATTTAGAATTTGTTAGCAAATTAAAGAATATAAAACTTAGTAATAATGAGATTATGGTATCTTTTGATGTAAGTTCGCTGTTCCCCATCATTCCTGTTAAATAAACTATATGACATTTAAAAGATTTTTTAAAGAACAATAATATTGAACCTGTTAAAATTAAGGAATATGTTAAGTTTACTGAAATATGTAGGTTCCAAAACTTCTTTAAATTTAATTACGAATTCTATAAACAATGTAATGGAACTGCAATGGGTAATAGTATGTCTCCTTTTATAGTTGAACGTTTTATGAGCAGATTTGAACTGAATTTAAAGGAAAAAATTACAAATTTTCCGAGAATTTGGTTAAGATATGTTGACGACGTATTTGCTATTTTTGATTGTAGTAAGTGTAATGTTGATGTTTTTGTTAGCGAAATTAATAGTATGCATAGTTACTTATGAGTTAGAAGATAATATTTGTTTACCATTTTTAGATATTTTTGTATTAAATATAACGGAACAATTGAATTTTATGTTTATAGGAAACCTACTAATAATAATAGATATATTTTGAATAGTTCTAACCAATGTATTAGATATAAAATAGAGGTATTTATAGCATGGTTAACAGAGCAATTAATGTACCACTTAGTTCAAGACGATACCATAGAGAAACAAATTATATTAAAGATGTTGCTAGATATAATGGCTTTGATGTTAACATTGTAGACAATATTGTTAGGAAACAACGATTGAAATATATTTTAAAAAAATCTACGACTCTTCAAAAAGATGTTGAAAAATACAAATATGTTAGCTTACCTTTCGATCTAAAGATCTTACCAAAAGATCTAAAGAACATTTTGCTTATATTAAATATTATAGGACTGACAAATCAAGTGTAGCAGAACATGTACTTTGTAATAACCATGTATTAGATAAACATGTTAAATTAATTAAATGTATCAGCTCAAAAAAATTACTCAAGAGCTACGAAAGTATTTTTATACATAAATCGAGTAACAAATTAATGAATACAGATAAATGGCCTATCCCTAACACCCCCCTGTATTCATTATTGTAAATATTATTTAATTTTACATATAATTGTATGATGTTTTGATTTTTTACTAAGCGTATTTTACATTATTCTATCATAGTTTAGTTTGACTTGGCTTATGTAGCTAAGATGGCCGGTCGTTGTGGGAAGTGGAGTGGGCGGAGCTTAGCTCACGCCTATATAAGCTTCAGTAGACAGCGGTCGGTGTCAGGATAAGGCCGTAACGTTCGCTGATTCCTTAGAAGACCAGTTCACACCAAATGCACATCGAACATGTTGAACATGTAAGGACTACATCGAAATCTATCTAAACGGTCCACTCGGCAGACCACCAGACCTGATCACCAGTGATCAGGTGGCGCGAACCATATCAAACCTCAACCCCCGCAGAGCCCCTGGATTGGATGGTATATCCAACTACGCACTCAAGATAGTCCCTCTCCCCATGCTGATGTCTATCACCAATCTCTTCAACGGAATCATGCGAACACGTCACTGCCCTACTTCATGGAAGGGAGCAAAAGTAGTCCTGTTCCTTAAACAAAGCAAAAGTGCTCTTCTTCCCCAAAACTACAGGCCTATATCACTTCTACCCAACCTATCAAAGGTCTTTGAGAGGCTACTCAAAGATAGGCTGCTACAATACATAGCCCCTTTTATACGCAGTGAGCAATACGACTTCCGCAGTGGCCATTCCACAACCCTGCAATTAACCAACGTGGTTAACTCCCTCGCAGATGGCTTCAACACCAAAAGTCACAATATCGCTGTATTCCTGAATATCAGCAAAGCGTTTGACAGGGTATGACACGAGGGCCTCCTGTACAAACTGGCTAACAGTCCCGACCTCCATGCTATGTACACCTCATTCATTCGTACCTCGACAACAGGTGGTTCCAGGCGTCCGTAGAAGGTACTCTATCCACGCGACAGCCGATTGAGGCTGGAGTGCCTCAAGGATTAGTTCTGGGGCCGTTATTGTATCTTGTATACACCAATGACGTTCCCCTATACCCATCTGCCCGATTGCGACTCTTTGCTGACGACTCCATGTTTCAGTATCACACTCCTAATAATAATTTTGGAGTTCGATACATGCAGAGACAATTAGACCTTCTCCAACCGTGGCTTCGGAAGTGGAGAATCGCAGTCAACACGGACAAAACTGAAGCAGTTTGTTTCAGTAACAAACGAGCTTGTCGTGTCGCAACACTCTTTCTCAACAATAGTCCCATAGCATAGAAAACCACAGTACAGTATCTAGGGGTGACGCTTGACAACAAGCTTACCTTTCAGCCCCATCTCCGACGTGCCATCGGAAAGGCTATTGGCTCCCGTTTAAGGCTTCACCCTGTCATCTGCGGAGCTGGGAACCCTATCAAAATGTCCGTCAGGCTGATGGTGTACAAAATGTACATCAGACCCATCATCACCTACGCAGCCCTCGCTTGGTACTCCCTCCTGAGCAATGCATTAAAGAGGAAGCTGCACTCATTTCAAAACGTCACGCTCAGACTAATCACTAACTCCCCGTGGTATGTAAGAAACACAGTAATAGCCACGGGACTTAACGTCCCATCCCTAGATGATTTCATCATTCAACTAACTACTTCACTCAGAGATCGAGCAGAACGCTCCTCCCATCCGCATCTGTCGGCAATAGTCACAGATCCGGCACCGCTTCCGACGCGCAGGAATCGACCCATGTGCTTCGTCTACGAGCCCCAAAGAAGGTCGAAAATCTAAAATCCACACCTCACCAAAATCCAAGCCAAAACAAATCAGTCCAATCAACAGCAAAGCACATCACACAACGCTCAAATCACCAAACAACCACGTACAAAATATAAATGTAAATGACCTCACGGATGCCTATAAAGCAAATAGTCAAACCAAAATTTTGAAAAAACTACCATAAAGTCAATATGTCCATAACATTAATTAAAATACTGTAAATGAGTTTTTCAGTAACGGCATATCATAGGAGCTCAACACGACAGCTCCGCCAATTGTCATCGAAATGTACATAAGGATTTAATCTAAGGTAACTTTTTTAAGATATTTTTTGATTAATTTTTGTGGTTTTGGGGTTTTTTCACCTATATTTTTGTAATATATTGTACCACTGTGCTCTTGCTAACTCAGCTAACCATTAGTTAACCATTAGCCTAGCTATGCATCGGATACTATATGTTAACCCATCGTCAAGCTATGCATCGGATACTATGCGTTAATGATTAGCTAGGCTATGTATCGGGTATTATGTGGTAATTTGTAGGCTACTCATCTGATACTATGTGTTAATGATTAGCCAGGTCATGCATCGGATACTGTGTGTTATCTTGTAGTCAGGCTACTCGTCGGATACTGCGGGATAACCATTAGCTAAACTATGCATTGGATATAATGTGTTATATTATAATTTTTAGGCCCTTGTAAGGAATCATATATGTCGGCTTAGCATAATATGTATGCAGGCTTACACACATATTTGTTTAACACAGTATGTAGGCTATCATGTATGTAGGCTTAACATAGTATATACGGTTGGCTTAGCATAGTATTTATTTGGTTTACAAGCATATTTGTTTAACACTCTATATAGGGCTATCATGTATGTTGGCTTAACATAGTATATAAGCCTATGTACAATAGCATGCATGTTGGCTTAGCATGGTATTTATGTACGTTTACACGCATATTTGTTTAACACAGTATGTAGGCTTGGGATTATATATATGTAGGTTTACGCGCATATTTGTTTAACACACTATATAGGGCTAGCATGTATGTTGGCTTAACATAGTATATACGCCTATTTAGGATAGCATGCATGTTGGCTTATTTATGTAGGTTTACACGCATATTTGTTTAACACACTATATAGGCTATCATTCGTGCTGGTTTAACATAGTATATAGGCCTATGTGGGTAACGGAGATATTGGCTTAACACAGGATGTATATAGGTTAACCTGCATATTGGTTTAGCACAGAATATAGGGCTATTTAGAGTATATTGCATGTTGGCTTAACATAGTATATAAGCCTATATAGGTTAACATGAATGTTGGCTTAGCACTGTATGTATATAGGTTGCGTGATTTTTTAATTATATTGTAATATTTGTTGACCGTCACCTATTTGGGCGTGATAGGTTATGCATTGGTAGCTGCCTTTACATAGCTATGGTGGTATGCATTGGTAGCTATACCATATAGTACTTCCCATATGAACTATACGGCTGCCTGCCTGAGGCTCTACCTGATAGAAAATACCTAGAAGATGTGTAAATGTGTGTATAGCTCAGATCATAAAGGCTTTGGCCGGTGGTTTACCAACATAGTAGGCCTTATAGTAGGCGTATGTAGGGATTCATGTATGTCGGCTTAGCATAGTATGTATGTAGGCTTACATGCATATTTGTTTAATATTGGCTTAATATAGTATACAAGCCTACACGTCTTACTGAGAGCGCATGCGAGGCGTCCGGCAGGCGTAAGCATACCTAGTCCCTGCAATGTGATAGGTCGATTCCCCGCACAGACTTTTGACTATTTGAATTTAAAGTAATTATTGGCCGATTGAAATGAGTGTAAATTGCTCGGTTAAACTTAGCGTAAGACAGTGTTTCACTGTTGTTTAGTTGAAACGTTGGTCATTTGATCTAACCTATCATTTTTTGATGCTTTCATATATTGTTATTATAAACTACCCCATCCCCTTGACCCACCCCACATATATCCAGCATACACTCTAAACACATACAACACTTAAGGATGAGTTAGGTTAGGACTCTATGACATCTATCCCGCGAGACTCACAAAACTCACCCCTAACACACAACACACTTAGGGGTAGGTTACAGGCTGTCTAAGTGACGTGGGTTTGACAGCACTACCGAGCCTCTGCAATGTGATTGGTCAAATTCCGCAAAGACTGTTGGTTATCTGGAATCAACGTAATTGTTGGTCGATTGATATGTGTGCAAGTTGGTCAGTTAAACGTAGCGTAAGACAGTGTTTCACTGTTGTTTAGTTGAAACGTTGGTCATTTGATCTAACCGATCATTTTTTGACTATTTCATATATTATTATAAACAACCCCCGGGGCGAACTAACCCCCACATCTAACCAAAATAAACTCTAAGCATACAACACTTTTTCTTAGGTTAGGACACTAGAGCGAGACTCCATCTTGTTCCCGTCGTATGGGAGACGCCATCTTGTTCCAGCCATATGGGCGCCGCCATCTTGGAAAGTGGTGAGGGTAACAAATCAGGCTTTCCTATTGGCTCTCGCCCAAGCGACCCATCTACCAAAACGCCTTCTCTACGTGCGTAAAAGTTCTAATATGATTCTATAATACTTATATCAGTAAGGGTTACGTTCATAATTTTAATAAATATGTAATCATTATTTCTTTATATATTTTCTGGCATATAATTAAATTTTGTAAATAAACTTTGTTTTATGCTAAGCGATAGTTTCCTGCACCCCCCTGTCTAGTACTTGGAAATGAGGAACATAAGGGTTTTACGTCCAATCATTCACAATATGGCTTTACCTTCTTTCCAATGATTCGCATCTTCCTTTTTTTAGGGATATAAAGGCCTGTAATAACAACAATACAAAGCCGCTTCATCTTTATTATGAAATATCTTTTGCTGTCATTACAATAGTTCAGTCTTATAATTTCATATAACTTATAACTTACAATTTCCCTATTAGATTCCTTTTTAATAGTCGAGAATAATATGTCTGTTATAGAGTTTTAGTTTTGTCATTATAAATAAATGATGGCGCAAAATCATGGGAACTTTCGATGGTTGGAGGCAGTGCGAAGGAAAACAAATTTGAGGACGTTTTAGAGTAGCTTTAGAGGTTTAGTAGCAATGAAACAGTGAAGTATTCAACCATGTGTAGTAGTCGTATAGGCATGTTATAAACAAGGCGAAGCGTTACGTGACTAAGCGATATTTTAACGTTTCACCTCGCGTAAACGCTTTTAAACACGGAAACCGAACGTAGGCTCAAAATTCCGAAGCGACTAGTTCTGTAGGAAAGATGAAGTAGTCAGGTCGTCCATTCGGGGAAATGTCCATTCCAACACGATGCAGTGCAATCGTCCATTGTGGAATGCCACATCGCCATGGGATATTGGCTAAGGGTCATAGCTCTGTCCAAAATAACTCCATGAACTCAAGTTCCATCAAGTTATACACTGAATCGTTAAAAGCTGAACACAAATAAATATTTGTTGCACCAAAATCTTTAAGAAGCAATAAATGTTCTTCACGAACGGCATCTATACAGTCCAAAAATCACTGAATGGTGAATCAACGAAGCTGATGGGACCTTATCTCTTCACAACAAACACATTGACAGTAGCGTTTTAGAGTACGTAACCTTGCTTGAGTCGTTCCTGGGTGCAAATACTGTATTTACCATGTAACGGATATTGGCATCGAAATCACTAGAACTCAACACGAGTAACAATGTTGCAGCGTCTGTTTGGCGATTTCCAGGGGGGGGGGGGTTAGATTGCTCGGCCACATTGTTGCCAATACATATCTTTTTGTACGGGCATTATTTAAAGAGCGCAGTCTTCAATACACGTTACGCAATCACCACCGACCATATATGGTCTGTAAAGAAGAGGCTGCAGCAATACATTGCGACACAGTGTATTGACCTATACACAATTAATAAGATAAACGTCCACAGTGATTTGGCAGTATTAACTTTAAAAAATATGTTTATCGTGTTTTACTAAATTCTTGTAAACCCTGTGTTTTGTGCGGTTTTTATTATCATATTAATATGCACATCGAATAATGAATGATTTACTAAAACGTTTTTTAATTAACGTTTATAATAATTGTAGACTATTACCTTATCTCAGAAGTTGTCATGAATATGTTAACGATAAATTATGTTCTTTCCAAGCAAGGGCAGTAATTAGAGGGTGTACGAGATTATCGTGATTCCTGTTTCCTGGCATTTCCGCTGATAACAGGAGCGCTACATGCAACGCTAATTGTTCTGCCGAATGTCAAACTACAAGGGGCCTAATAGTGTACTCGTTGGTTTACGTTTACTGCAAAGTCTAGAAGCAGGTATAAGAGCTTTAATTTTTTTAATACCCCAAATGTTATCATAACGACTAAGTTCGTGTACTAAAATATTGTTCTCTTTTATTTCATCTCACATTTTGTTATATCTTTAAACTATCCATATTTGATTTCTCTTGTCGTGACTTGTCAAATCGTTAATAGGTCATCGTCATCAGTTAACAAGTCCATTATTTTCTTTCTTATTTCAGTGTAAATGTATAATGTTACTGTTACTGACGTCTTGTATTTCACCGAGTATACGTTACTTAAATTTGTTAGTAATTCGTATACTCACGCTCTGCCTCTATAAGTTTTACTTGACATATATAGTCACATGAATGACACTTTGCTGTGTTTTCATCGTGAACGCTATCCTTGAAGCGCCTTTCCTAAACAATACATTTTTAAATTTATTTCTAAATTCCGTCTCTCGTAATAGATTACTACCATTTGTTCCTTGGTATCATTCCTTCCTTTTATAATATTAACGTATAAATTAAATTCTCTTATATCTCCCAGATATGGTCAAGTTACGTTTTTGCCGGGATATTAAATATTATGAAGAAAATTATGTTAAAATGATATAGTATTATATGTAATATTGCTCGGGATATTGAAAATCCTATTGCATGCGGTATTACGGTATTTCAAGTGGTACTTGTGTGGTATTCACTTGATTTTGCATGAGGTATTGCACACGGTATTGCAAGTGGAATTGCATGTAGTATTGTGTGTGGTGTTTCTCCTGTTATTGTTCGAGTGGATGTGGTGTTACCAATTTCATTGCATGTGGTATTTAGTGTTGAATTTCATGCTGTATTGCACATGATATTGCACGTGGTATTGAATGTAGAATTGTGTTTGGTATTTCTCTTGTTATTGTAGTATTGCATATGATATTTGCACTTTGCATTGCAGATGTAATGTGGATTTTTTCACGTAATTTATGTAAGTGTATAATAGGTATTGCACAATAAAGAAAATTTATTCTATTTAAGTTAAATTCTATTAATAGTGGGTAAATAACGAATATCCAAGAAAACTCTCTCTGGGTAGATATTTCGCAGTTTGGAATCGCAACTTTTATGTGACAAAATAAAAATTATTTTTATCGGATAGAAGAAGTCTTTCGTATTTGGCGAACACGGTTATTGGCAGAGCGAGAGAGGGAGAGTGGAAAATACCCGCTGCAGCAAACCTCTTTGTCTGTTTGTACGTGTTTTTACAATTCCATCTATTAGCTCCCACTCTCCTAATATACATCTTATACTAATATTCAATCGGTAATACAATGTTTTTATTCATCCAATCAGGATCAAATACATTTTTGTTTAACCTATAGTGGACGACAATTGATGGTAATACAGTTTTCTTCAAATACTCACCTAATAAGTTAATTATAAAAAAATAATGGGTGGTTTAGGTCGAATTCGAACTACGTATCTTTATCTTCCAAGTCTAATTCCTATGCACAGAGGAAGCTAGCACAGGGGAGCTTTCCCATAGCTAGAAATGAATTACTTATAATGTAGTCTAGATGCATTATACGTTTGACCCCATCTGGTTGTCGTTGAAACCTCTTTTGCAAAACCTTAAATTGTTGCAATGGTTACCACACAATATTATAAATAATACTCTAGGATAAAAAAGGAATTTAAAAAAAATAGAATAAACAAAAAAGATTAACGGTATCGAACCATCCTTTCCAAACGGACAATGCAGAAGGAAGGGAAAATGTACAACATAATGAAAGCAAAGAGAAAAGAAAGCGTAACCAACTGAAAATAATTGTTGAAACCATAAATGGAAATTAAAATGTAACATTGCAAGGAAATTCGTTTTCCATTCTGCCACCTAATAATATTATTCGTTTTCTATCACTCGTATTTTTGCCACCTAATATTATTGTTCTGACATATATATATATATATTTATAATATTTGTAATTATAAAATTTAAAAAAAAATAAATAAATTTACCCTTTGTTGATTTAAATAGCAATTGAGGAAAAAATTAAACTACTTGTTTTTATTTAAACATAATATTCTGATTTTTGTAAGGTTTTGAACGAGTTCTCTTATATTTACAAAACCTTATACAGTTACCCCTACCAAATTAGCAGCAACGCTGCTTTCGTGGTGTAATATTTCCAAAACAAGGGATATGATAGCTAAACTGAGCAAGCAGCGGACTTAAATATTAAACACAAAACCTAGTAGCACAATTACACTCACAGCAGTCTGCCTTGCGAACTCGTTGCTCAAATATGCATTGCAAATTGCTTTTGTCACGTGACACGCTATTACAAATTAATGTAAAATACGAATTTGAATAGAACTTCCTCTATAGAGTTCCACAAGAGTCTCAATATATCCTTTTGTAGACGGTTTCTATAGTATTGTTCATCATTTCAGAAAATTCCAGATATTTTTATATGGAAAAATAATACGCTATGATTAAAAATGATATAAGTTCGTCAAGTTCTTGATAATTTGTGAAAGTCTTGTGACTTGTAAATTGTTTTTGTCCTTGATCAAATCTTTACCTAATTAAACCTTTACTTAAATAAACATTTTATTTGGTCATGATAAGAAATCAATAACTCGGTAGAAGTAGGTGGACTCACCTCAGGGAGTGACTATATAAGACTATTTTTACCATTTACAAACTGTATAAAATATTTAAAAAATATTTCAATAGTTTTACCCGCTAATACACAAAAACGTTAGTAGATAAATCACTCAATCGTTTTCAGAATGTTTAAGAGGTTTCATGAAATGCATTACTTTGTTTAAATCTCTAGGGAAATTTATTGCTCTAGAAACATTACAAAATGTTAATCCTTATAGTTTGGGAACAATATTTGCAAAAGGTTCAAGCAGTGGTTAGCCCATAAGTTCACCACATTTCAATTCTCCTTACGGTCATAAACATTTCTACACTTCATTGTCAATAATTGTTTCACTGGTTCATAGCCTTTTAACTACATAAATGGTTTAATTAACTGACAAAAAAATAACTAATGCATGCAACTATTCTAACACCTCACCTTAATATATAATAAATCGCTTACACCCTAATATAGTTGGAAAAATCTTACCTGGTATATTTGCGAGTCGACCTTCAAAACCTGATATTACGTGCTCTGATATTCAAGCTTTTCAGAACTCTGCTATTTATGTTCTGTCTCTAGTAAGAGAAAAAGAAAAACAAGTAATCCATCAAATAGCAAAAGTACGGATAAAATAAAAAATAGGTAAATTAGATTTAAAATTTTATTTACGGTCATAAACGTTTCTACACTTCACTCGCAATAATTGTCTCACTTGTTGATAGCCTTTTAACTACATAAATGATTTTAATAACTGACGAAATAAATATCTAATGCATGCAACTATGACAACACCCGACCTTAATATATAATAAATCGCTTACACCCTAATATAGTTGGAAAAATCTTACCTGGTATATTTGCGAATCGACTTTCAAAACCTATTATTACGTGCTCTCTTTTTCAAACTTTTCAGAACTCTGCTGTTTATGTTCTGTCTCTAGTAAGAGAAAAAAACAAGTAATCCATCGAATAGCAAAAGTACGGATGAAATTTAAAAAAACAGGTAAATTAGATTTAAAATACTATTTACGGTCATAAACATGTCTACACTTCATTGTCAATAATTGTCTCACTGGTTGATAGCCTTTTAACTACATAAAAGATTTTGCAGACAAAAACAAAAAAACACATCATATTTATGTGTATATTATATATATATATATATATATATATATATATATATATATATATATATATGATTTATGATAATATGATTTAATTTTGTAAAAATATTTTATTAGATAATTATTTTCCTGAAGATGCTGACAATATTTTATCGGCGAAAAGCTTTGAATAAATATATTCATTAAAAGTATTCTTGTTTTTGAAATATTTTTAATTTATTATATATATATATATGTGTGTGTGTGTGTGTGCGTGCTACTACGACATTACCCAAACTTGATATATAACAAATGATTTACACGTCAATATAGTTGGAAAAAACCTTACGTGGTATATTTTCGACTCGACTTTCAAAACCTATTATTATGTGCTCTCATTTCAAGCTGTTTAGAGTTCTACTGTTTTTCTTTCTGTCCCTAGGAAAAATACATATAAATAATACATCAAATAGTAAAAGTATTGATACAATAAAAAAATAGTTAAATTAGATTTTAAAATATTATCTATATTAAAACTACAAAAATATAAAACATAAACAACACCATAAAGGAATAAATACACAATAAATGAAGAGCAACACATTCAAATACACAGGATAAAATATAAAAGGAATAATTAAAATACTAAAAGAACAATACTAATGTAACACACAAATAATACAGCTAGCATATTCAATTAATAAACTAATCGGGAGAAAGATATGAGCTACTAATAATAACGGGATTTAAAAATTAAATGTACACAGTGTAACAAATTGTTGTAAAGAAAAAAATTGAAAATCCAGGAATAAAAATAGAATAAACCTTAAAACATAGATCAAAACAAACACTTACAATTCAAACAGCCACACTCCTTCAAATATATCCACATATGACACACAGTAAAAAACGTCTAGTAAAAAAAAAAATACGAACAATTACAATCTCAGAAACACTGCAAAATTATAATCATAATATTGGTATAAAAAACAGGTATAAATAAATTTTAATCACTAAATTATTCTAATTTATTTAGAGACCAAAATTAATCCACAGTGCAGAAAAACCCCAATAGAACAGTAACGTTAAGGAATTCTCCCACACTTAGCTACTACAAAAACCGTCAGTCTTCTAAAATTTTGAAAATGAGAGCACGTTCATTTTCATTATTAGTTCTCGAAATTCACGTAAGTACACCCCTAGTAAGGTACTTGTTTAAGTATATTAGAGTGTAAGTAACAAGTAAATAAAAAAAAAAAACAATGTTCCTAGATTTGTGTTCGCGTGTGTGTGTGTGTGTTTGTGAGTGTGTGTGTGTGTGTGTGTGTGTGTGTGTGTGTGTGTGTGTGTGTGTGTGTGTGTGTGTGTGTGTGTGTGTGTGTGTGTGAGTGAGTGAGTGAGTGAGTGTGTGTGTGTGTGTGTGTGTGTGTGTGTGTGTGTATGTGTGTGTGTCCTCTCCTATGGGTGCATGACCTTGACGTGGTGGAGAGACTTAATCCGGGCGTGGGGACGGGTGGAGCGGAGATGTACGTATGTAACTCCCTATAAACAGGAAGTCCAGGCAAACGTGTGAGTGCATGAAGGCGGCTCAAAAAAAGGGGCCAGTCCTAGCACTTGCAGGGTTATCTGCCCGGCTCTCGCCTTGCCCTTCCCTTGCGGGCGGCAACCAAGAACCACCCTTCATCCAGGTTGGTGATCTGGATGGACACATACACCCCCGATCTGAAGGTGCTATGCGATCCGTGCCGATGTAGATTCGTAGCCCTCAGGGTAAGGAGGGTCTTTAACGGAGCCTCATGGGCACCTGGCGTCACCCCTGAGTACTTAAGTCGCCTTACCACCGTAAGCGGGGCTCTGCGGCGGCGTACATTTATTTCCCTAGCTGCTCGTAGGAACACGCATGGCAGAAATTAAAAAAATAAATTTAACTGGTCAGGGCCTAAAACCTACCGACAAATCTGTCCCTATGGAGGTGGCTTCGGCCCGCGTAGAGAAAGATGGAAATCCAGTTGCGAAGGCAACAGGAGGAATAAGTGAGGAACAAAGGAAGAAAGCACTCTGGTTTTCCTACCATGAGGAAGCAAAGAAGGTGGAGGCGGAGGGCAGAGAACCACCGCCAACCCCTTTGAGGAAACACCGGTCTAAACAGCGGAAGAGTTTGACGGAGGCTGGGGCTAGAACCCGCCCTGTCGTCTCGGAAGCCAGTGGATTCGGTAGGGCCTTAGTACGACAAGAGAGAGAGAGCTAAAGGAAGGAAAGGAGTACTTCTATTCCTTCTCTAGAGTCGGAGGCCAAGAGGAATAGACAAGGGTCTTGGCCTGCTGGTTCGGGAGGGCCGTCTTTCTCGTCGATCTCCGACAACCTACCGAGGGGTCTTGTGACCTTTGGGGATAGTGTAGGCGTGAGGATGGAGATGGCGGCGTTTGACCACCTTAAGCGCACCGTTGTAGACCGGATTCTGGACACTCATAGAGGAGGTTTTGTTCCGCGGTTCAGAGACACTTACCTAAGGGATGGAGTCGCAGGATTTATATGTGCTGAGAAGGAATCGGCAAAATGGCTGAGAAAAGTGGTACCGTCAGTTAAGCTCGAGGATGATACTCAGGCAAGGATAGTCCTGCCTGATGAACTGATCAAAAGGGTGATAGTGACGGTGTTAGTACAACCACGAAAAAGGGAGGCCTCTCAGTTGGTCAAGCTCATGGGGATGCAAAACCCAGAAATTGACACTTCGAAGAGGAAGATCCTACAGTGCATTGAGCGGGGTCCTACAAGCCTCCTCTGCCTAGGATTGGATGAGGCATCGGCAAGACTATTAAAGGCAAAAGATGGGAAAGCCTGGGGACTGCAGAGGTCACTTTTAAGTGGAACTCTAAGGACCCGGAAGAGAAGGGCGAGAGAAAGAATCAGGAGAAGACGTAGGGGTCAGTTGGATATGGCTGACCCTCAAGTAATGATCCTGCAAAATAACTTGCACCACAGTAAAAGCGCCTCGGTGGTCCTAACCAGGTGCTTAAATGTGAGGCACACATTACCAGCGCTTGCGCTAGTTCCAGAACCATGGCTGGTCAGGAACCGTATAAGGGGTCTGACTGCAGCTGGGCGCACCTTCGTAAGTGGGAAACATGAGGGGCACAGAGCATGTGTGATAGTCAGAGGACTAGAAGCCACGCTGATTCAAGAATTCTCAACTAAAGACCTTGCGGTGGTTAGAGCGAGGTAAGGGGGAGCAGGGAGTTCATCGTAGCCTCCACCTACTGCGCCCACAATAGAGAATCGCCCCCTGCAGAATTACGTAAGTTAGTTCGGTACTGCAGGGAGAGGAATATAGGAATCTTAGTGGTCTGAGATGCCAATGCTCATAATGAGGTGTGGGGCAGCACAGACACAAATGAGCGAGGTGAGGAGCTCCTAGCCTTCTTGATTGAAGAAAACCTTGTGGTTTTAAACACTGGTGCCGAGCCAACATTTGTCACTTCAAACAGAATGGAGGTTCTATATATCACCTTCTGTAATAGACAAAGGATAATGTGGGTGCTTGACTGGCAGGTTTCGGATGAGCCCTCTATGTCTGATCACCGGATCATCACTGCTACGATGAGGGGAGTTGTCCCCCATGTGGTGTGGCTTAGGAACCCGAGAAGGACAAACTGGGAAGGTTTTAAGTCCTCGGTGAGGAGGCGGATGTCAGTTTTCCGTGGTAAATATGGTACATCAAATGAACTGGAAAATACTGAGGCCTACATCAGGACTGCAATTTCCACGTTGTTTGAGGAAAATTGCCCTCTCTCGCGGATAAACACTGGGCGCGGTAAGCTTAAGTGGAACAGCGAGTTAGAGGCAAGACGGAAAGAGACTAGAAGGCTCTTTAATAAGGCAAAGAAGAAGAAAACGGCGGAGACCTGGCAGGCATATAAAGACAACCAGGGTCTCTATAAAAATCTTATTAAAGAGGTTAAACGTGCTTCTTGGGAAAAGTGGTGCTCAGACACAAGCACACTGAGTGACACTGCTAGACTGTTTAAGGTGTTAGCAGGTGGACCGAGGGGAGAGCTTAAGTTTGTCAAGAAGTTAAGTTTGACTGATGGTAGCTTTACTGACACCCCGGAGGAAACACTGCGTCTGCTTATGAGGAACAGTTTTCCCGATATTAGACCGATAGGGGTCGGTGCACAAAACCTCCGACATACTGGGCTAAGGGCGGACTGGAATATTGCTGGGCAGGTGATCTCAGCGCAAAAGGTGAGAGAGGCGATTCTGTCTTTTGAGCCTTTTAAAGCGCCTAGATTAGATAACATTACTCCAGCACTAGTACAAAATTGCTTGGAGGAAATAATAGGGCCACTTACAGGATTACTCAGAGGCTGTTTTGTCTTGGGTTACACGCCCGAGCAGTGGCTCAAACGAAAGTTATCTTATCCCCAAACCGGTGAGCGAAGGTTAAACAGAGGTAAAGTACTTCAGATCTATGAGCCTTACGTCTTTCTTGTTAAAGACATTGGAAAGGCTGGTGGACCACTATTTGAAGAAGGGACCTTTGAAGCAGTATCCGCTTCATCAGGACCAACACGCCTGCCGAACTGGTAGGTCAGTAGAGACTGCGCTGTTGTCGGTCGTGGACTTTATTGAGGGTCAGATCAACAACAAGGTGATATGTATTGGGGATTTTTTTGATGTGGAGGGGGCTTTTAATAGTACCTCTAGACTGGCCATCAAAAGAACAGCTATGGATCACGGGATTTCTGATGGAATTATAAATTGGATTATGAGTTCCTTGGAAAACCGGATAAGTACTGCATCCTGGATGGGATGCACGATAAATGGAATGGTCTCGGAGGGCTGCCCGCAGGGTGGAGTGTTATCCCCTTTGATGTGGAGCCTTGTCGTGGACGGCCTACTAAGGACGCTCAGAGAATGGGTATCAAGGTGGAAGGATATGCGGATGACATAGCTATCCTCGTTAGGGGACCATTTGAAGAGGTCCTTAAAGACCTGCTTCAAGAGGCACTCAAGGTAACAGAAACATGGTGCAGGGAGAATGCACTAGGCATTCAAGGAGAGAAATCTATGGCACTCATCTTCACTAGGCGATATAAAACTAAATCGCTGGATATGATGGAAGTTGGTAATACCAAAATATAAACTACGCTGAGAGCACTAAATATCTGGGAGTTATTGATAGGAAGCTACTCTGGCGTTTGACAGTGTGTGTGTGTGTGTGTGTGTGTGTGTGCGTGCGTGCGAATATAGGGAGTACGAGAATGTACGTGGATGTACGTGCGTATGTATGTGTGTGTGTGTGTGTGTGTTTGTGTGTGTGTGTGTGTGTGTGTGTGCGTGTGTGTGTGTGTGTGTGTGTGTGTGTGTGAGTGTGAGTGTGTGTGTGAGTGTGTGTGTGTGTTTGTGTGCGTTTGTGTGTGTTTGTATGAGTGTGTGTGTGTGCATGAGTGTGTGTGTGTTTGCATGCAATTGTGTAAGCGTACGCGAATGTGTGTGTACGTGTGCTTGTCCGTAAGCGGGTTTGTGTGTGTGTAAGTTTGGTGTGTTCTTGTACCTGCCTAATAGTTTGCAGTAATTTTAATGCAACACTACCTAGGCCCCTTGTAGTTTTACAGAAAACTTTACATTCAACAAAGCCATTAGCGTTGCATGCAGCGCTCTTGTTATCAGTGGAAATGCCTGGAAACAGGAATCAAGATAATCTCGTGTACACTCTAATTACTGCCCGTGCTTGAAGTTATTATAATTTGTCATTAACCATTTCGTATCAAGTTCTGTGATAAACATTTTAAGGGTAATGGCGTTAGATAAAGTTACTTCTAATATTCAGTAAAAGTTGGTAAATAAATAAAATGATTTCTGTAATACTACTCATTGTAATGAAGACCCAGCACAGAAAATTAATATGTCACCAAACTTACAATAAATTGATTTTAATACTTCGTGGTTTTTTACGTTTTGTAGCCTTAAATAAGTTACTTCAATGTAATCATTTCCAGACGTGATTGTGTTCTGAAGCATTTGGAGGGGGGGGGGGTTGAAAGTTTCCGGAATTTACTAAATGGAAATTACAGGATAACTATGATGGTTTATTATTCCATCCCTATAAGCTGCGTATCGTGTTCTTCCTGTATCTAGAGATTTTAACGTTGAGTTTTTACTGCAGAGTTAATGTTACTGGTGCAGTTGTAATTTTGTAAGACATTTTAAAAATTCTTTTACTCCTCAATATAAAGGGTAGTGAAATTATATCATTGTTCAGTTTGTTTTAAAATAACTGGTGGGTTACCGTTATTTCACATTTAGGTTTATACAAATAAAACAATTTGGAAATTGTATATTTCGTCATAAAAAAATTATAGTTATTTGAAACTAAATTATCGTTTATAATACTATATTATCCGATTCGATCCTATCAATAAAAAAAATCATTTTTATAATAAAAAAGAAATCTATTTTCTAAATGAAAATTGAACAAAATGCTGTTTGTCACGTGTGATAATTTGCATTTAATCATAAAATGAACATGATAGTATTATAAAAAGATATTTGTCCGTATCAAATACACACGACTGAGCGTGTATCGATTGATGTTAACTTCCATTTATGTCTCATTTATTTAACTATTTCTTTGCACAAAATACATAAAATTTAAAAAGGTACGTTGAAAAATGAGAACTCAACTCGAAGTAAAATACACCCCCGGTGATGCATTATAAAACACTGTAAAAATACGTTTCTGAAAGTATTTAAAGGGACGGGAACACATTACACTTTCGTACAAAAGTAGAAGCAGTGGAATTTAATTTAATTTCTTTCCCAACACGTTTTTGAAATAAATTATCTGGGAGAGTCGGTTTCTCCCAATAATTGTTTCTTTTTCAGGTCCAAATATTGTAAACTGTAAAACATATATCGATGTTTCAACGTGGAATATTTGAAAGTGGCTCGTGCCACCATAGTAAATTCTCTCTTCGTGTAACTAGGGGTAGATAATGTTTAAAACAAACCGCTGAGCTGTTAAGGTAGTAGTTTAGTTGTCTTATATTTATAAGATTGTGGATTATACTTTTACAATAAGATTGCAGTTGCCTCTTTGTAGCAGGTTTTAACGTGCCTACAAAGTACTATGTCACCTCGCCAGTTTATAGTTTATCTGTCAAAACAATCTTGCGTGAGATGACACATTCGTTTAGAGAAGGCTTTCACTCAAGAGAATTCCTCCTGTTTGTTGCAAACAAAACATATTGCTACTAGGTACCAGTATGGCAGCAGAGTGTAAACTCACATCATAGCTGGTTCACTTCATAGTAGTGACTGCCAACACCTTATTACTTCAAATCGATGTTTTTAAAGTTCAATTTATTTATCATCTTCAGATATTGTTTTACAATTTATAGTATGTTTTACTTATGTTATTATATATTTGCCTATAACTACGTCTTCTCCATTTATATGACTTCTACATTTGTTCCATTCGGGCTCTCATAGCTTTTTGTCTACATATTTACTCTAATGGTCTCAAGGTTTCCAGAAATATAATCATATTTTCTAACTTATCCGGTATTGTATTTACCTTCTACTCAAACAGGTATTGGTAAATCAAGGAAAATATTAGAAATAAAGTACAGCATCTACATAGAGCTTATGCTGTTGTTCTTGTTTGTATGCAGTTTGTTTATTACCTACATATCGTTTGTTGCTTACTACAGCGCGTATTTTTATTTTGTAAGTAGTAACTCCTTTTAGAAATACTTATTTATGGATGTAGGAGATTTTGTTTGAAAAATAAACCATAAAATCTTCCTAAATATATACATTAAATCGTCATCATTGATACTGGTGAGAAACTAAGGCTACCGGTATATTTCAAGGAAACAAGATATTCGCCAAAGCCATTAGCGTTGCATGCAGGGTTCATGTTATCAGCGGGAACTCCTGTAAACAGAAATCAAGATAATCTCATTCACCCTATAATATATCCCCATTCTTGGTGGAAACCTAATTTGTCGCTAACAAATTAACTACTAAATTCAGAGATTGAATCTTTAGGGATAATTGTGTCACATAGAATTATTGCTTCTTATAATGTTTTCGAATTAAAATGTAAAACAGAAAAGTAATCTTCAACGAATATGAACGTTTCTAATTGCAAACATACTTGACTATGCCTGAATGTTAAACAATATTAGGGTAATATTGAAGGGTCTTCAATATATATAAGGTAATATATTAGGGAATTAGAGCAACATTGAAAGAACAAATCCAGATGTTGATAGTTGCAGGCACTAAGCAACAAACTCGAGCAAAAAAAAAAATCGTTTAACGGTAGAAATACTCGATTGTTTTTATAGAAAGATTATTTCAAGGAGTACAGTTTTAAAAATTTCTGTTTTTTTTGTAATTTACAAAGTTAAACAATTTATGCAGATGATTTTTAAAAATGTTTCAATTAAAATATATTATTTTTTATTTTGTCTTAAATTCTCTCAACTCTGTCTTTCGGGGTAATCCATTTCAACAGCATACAATAATAGTTTATTTTTGTAAATAATATGTTTTATCTAATCAGTTTTTTTCCCTTACAAATAACCGTAATAAAAATCTCTTACATTACAACGGGATTAAAGTTTGTTTCCTTAGGAACAAAATTTGTTTTGAGGAAAGGCCGAATGGTTATTTGTACCTAGTTGTAACAAACTGGAAATAAACGTCTGACAACTGGAAGGACGTTTTCTAAACAAATAATGATACGTGCGGAGAAAAACTCCGCATGGTCCCTCTCGAAGTTTAAAGAAATATTGTTTCAAGTAGTAAGCTTCCTAAAAATTACTATTATTGTTTGTAATTTACAAAATTAAACAAGCTTGCATATGACTTTTTTTTAAATCTTTTAATTAAAATTTATTATTGTTTATTTTATCGTAAATATTCTGAAACCTGTCCTTTGGGATAATCCATCTCAACAGACTACGTTAATTATGTTGTTTTTTAAATGTATTGTATTTATCTAATCAGCTTGTTTTCCTTACTCATAACGGTGATCCACATCTCTTGCATTAAAACGGGAATAAAGTTTTGTCTCTTTAGGAAGAAAATTTGTTTAAAAGAAGACGGAATTGATATTCGTACCTAGTGAATGTCGTAACATATGTAAATGACGAGTAACAATTTCGTTTACATTCAGCAATAAATTAATTACAATATCTCAATGAAATGGGGAATAACTAGGTTATTAAATATATTTCATATACTTCATTCGACCTTTTGCCAAAATTTTTGTTTTAAGTAGATTTTTGTTTAAAGTCTATTCATATATATATAGTTTGTTTATATGAAACATATCTATTTTTAACATTATGAACAACAAAATTATTAGTTTGTTTGTGGTTTATTTTTATTGAAGGCAGTAATGACACTTTCATTGTGAGTGACGTCAACCTGTTATCATTGTAATATTCCATTGTTGGGTAAATTACAGCTATCGCTGCATCCTCTCCCTTTCCTAAAGAGCTTCTGGCTGGAATACTTGAGGTTTTCTGAATTTCTGTCGTCCGATATTCTTCGATGTTGTTTGTGTTTTTTTCTTGATTCTATGAACATATTGTTATTAAGTCATACATTTGGGAGTTAATTCACACATGTTGGTAATAATTCATAAAACATGTTAGTGTTAGGTCATACAGCATAGTGGTGTTGTGATATACATCATATTTGTGATGTCATACAACATGTTGATGTTAAATCATAGCTACATCTTGAAGGTAAGTCATACAACATTTTTGTTTTAAGTAATACTACTACATGTTGGTATTATTTCATACAAGATGTTGGTGTTAAATAATACAACATGTTGGTATTATGTCATACAAAATGTTGGTGTTAAGTAATACAACATGCTGGTGTTGGATCAACTTTTATTAATTGCTCTTTAAAGTTAATGCAATTTTAACGAAAAATAAAACGTATTTAAAGTTTTTAATACAGTTGACAATTTCATCAATCCTACTATGCTGTGATTAATTTTCCTGATAATCCTATTAAACTTTAAATTCTCGAAATTAATCTTCAATACCGTAAAGATTTTTACTTGTATATACGTTTGTCGTACACAATGTTTGTACTAACCTCTTTTCCATCTCTTCCTTGTAATTACATTGTAAATTTGTAATTACTGAATCCCAGTTTTACAAACCTGTCACAATTTGTTTACTTTGCAAAATGATAGATAAAGCAATTACAACACGTTACTGAAAATCATTATATTATAGTAAAAAAACTTTCCATGCGTTTATTGAAGCAGTCAAAAATTATCATCCAATACAACTACAAACAACCCAAATTTAAAAAGATTATGCTAACGCCAACCAATGAAATGGAAAACATTCTCACAGAAAACGCTTATAATTTAGTAGTTTCGAAAGACCTGTCGGACACCACATGAAAAACTTTATCGATCTTTTTAACGATAAACATGCCAAAATCCGCGAAATGTCCTGTATGGAATTGCACCACAAACCAACACTTTACTGGCGATAAAAATTTAATTACAGGAGCAAATAACACTGATTAAACAAAATACCTTTCCGTCAATCAATAGGGTGGAGATTTTGTTAACGAATCAAAAAGCAAATACTTTGTTTAAATAAATAAAAAATATTCTTTTAATTATAATGGAAAAGTTATATTAAATTCGAAAATCAAACTATTACTAGGGCGTGGCATTCTTCGACATAACATTCCTACAGCAATGAGACAATACTCTACAATACTAGCTACACAAAAGAATCCTGAAAATACCACTTATCCTGCGGTATCCTGCAAGCACCAGTTTTTAGTATTGATGTTAAATTTCTATTTATTTGCATTTATATGTAATATTCTTTGTATGACAACAACATATATCCATTGAGTATTTAACAAACCATTCATTGTACATAACTATAGTTATTATATTTTATACATGTGTACATATTTAATCGAATAGAGTATATGCAAATTAGTGTAAATCATGATTTTAGATACAGTTTTTTTAGTTATAGATTTGTAATAGCGCAATAATATTTTAATTTATATATTGTGGATAATTAGAGTACATCGTAGATTCACGGGGTTACCACAGGTTCATATTATTGCTCATAGTTTTCTATCAAGTCGCAGTCATGGTTTTTTTTATTTTTCTGTTTTAGTGAGTAGGCCCTACGTCTAGCATCGACATATATATATATATATATATATATATATATATATATATATATATATATAAATATATATATATATATATATATATATATATATATATATACATATATCACTTTCACTATATGTACTTAAACAAGAATCTTACTTTGTATTTATGGGAGTTAACTTTCAATGATTGAACGGGCATCAACGAATTGATTTAACTTTCAATGATGACTATCTCCATCGTCTGGCATTTCTGACCGGGGGTTGTAGTAGACTAATATCAGTCCACTACACCCCCTGGCCAGAGATGCCCGATGATGGAGATACGACCAATCTTTGATAGTTAAGTCGCATAAATACCAAGTAAGATTCTTGTTTAAGTACATATAGTGAAAGTGATAAGTGAATACAAGAAAACATTCTTGCAAAACTACAAATACATATAAACTTTTTATAGTAGTAGTGAAAGTCGATGCGCATCAATAACAAGTTATATTCTTGTTTAAGTACATTAAGTGCAAGTGATATATATAGTATATACATACTATATATATATACATTTTTCTTTATACATTTTCTTGTATAACATTTAAAGATTCAAAATATTTCAAATACAAGAATAGTTTTTAATACTTATTTTATTGATGAAAAGCTTTGAATAATATATAAATTAGAATTATTCTTGTGTTTGAAATAGTTTTATTCGTGTTTGTGTGTGTGTGTACGTTTGTTTGTGTGTGTATTAGTTTTTGTATTCGTGTGTGTGTGTGTGTGTGTGTATTTGTGTGTATTAGTGTTTTTATTCGTGTGTGTGTGTTTGTGTGTGTGTATTAGTGTTTGTATTCGTGTGTGTGTGTGTGTTATCGTTTCCACATGACATCAACTACACCCTTCAATTAAAAATTTATTTCCTATACAGTTAAAAGTCATTTCATTTATGTGTCGTATTCTCCTAATTTCAAACCTTCGCGTATGCGAAACACTAATCTCTTTGGCAAGAAGTAAGTACATCGCACAATACATCATTCACGAAAATTCAGGTAAGACTCGAGGAACACAATAAATGTTGTTCCTAGTGAGGAGCAATTCCAGCGCCGTTTGGAATGGGGGCGGTTAAGACGTTACGCGCATCTACGCGGCGCACCGAAGGGGCAAAGCACAGTGTTTGGCGGCAGTAGTGTGCCAAGTGAGTGCGGCACGCGGTCGTAGCTCGTCCTGGCCCGTCGGGACACGTGGCGCTGTGTACAAGTCGGAGTTGGTTCTATGTGTGCGTGGCGCTGTGGCAAGTCATGGCAGAGAAACGCAAGTTTCAGAACACTGCCTCAAGTCCGGGCGGGCGCTTCCTCGCTCTAAGCGTCTGGCACGTTGTCACAATTATGTGTCAAGGTAAATAGTTCTGTTTAACGATTTTAATTTGCTGATAAAATAACCATCATATTTTATCAAAAAGTTTTAAAACGATTAATATAAATGCAATTTTAAAATTACCCTATGTGTAATTCGTAAGGTAGTAATTAAATCTGTTTAAGAATTAAGCCAAAAATGTATAAAGCACTATACAATTTTGTTGACGAAATTGAACCTAAATATTTATTGTTACTGTGCTGGCGAACAGATGAACTTGTATACAAAACAATTCTGCAATTACAATAATAATAACGCATTACAATGAGCTATTAGTGCAACAAGCATACAAATATATAAATGCAAACACTAAATAAAGTGTTTCAAATATACAAATAAAAACTGTATACTCTGTCAAAATTTGCAGAAAAATTCTACTTTTTAAAGCTAAATTAAAACGCAACTAAATTATAAAATAATTTCGGAACAACTGGAGAACGGTTCAGTGTTCAGGTTTAGGTAGTTCTTATGTTTATAGAGTGAATTGCATCTCTTCCCAAATGAAATCTGATTGATTAACCTAAGAAGTTAAAAAGTAAGTCTTTATATTATTAAATAAATCAATAATAATAAATTATTATTAAATAAATTTTATTGGTTATTATAAATTGAAAATTAATTTATTTGTTGGTTAAATTTGGTTGGACGTTGTTCTTTTACATAAAGGCTTTCAAACATAGTTCAAGTTGTTAAAATTCCAAACGAGTCTTTGGTCTCTGTTATCTCAATATAAAACTGTATGCGTGGAAACTGATCTATCCCGAGAATACACTTGCGCTAACTGTAATAGTATCGGAAAAGTTTCCCTTCTATAAATTAAAACTTACATTTGAATTACATGTCTTCTGATTAAAGAAGACATATTGTCCAACTGTTGCTTCTAATATGAATGAAAACGTTTCCTAAACAAGATTTCAAATTATTTATATAAAACTGAAATAATGTACAGACGTCATAGTTAGAAATGCTGTTTCCATCCCCCCAATGTCTTTCTCAAAGACAGATTTTAATTTTTAATTTATTTAGTACACCCCACAGTATTGATTCTTTCGACATAATTAGTTTTGTTCATCCCCTAAGGGAAAAAGTCGGAAAAGCTTGAATATAATAGAACACTTTGATGCCTAAAAGCCAAAAAGTATTTAAAAACTCCTTTTTTAAATTACGTGTTCTAAGTACACACTCGATGTTGACTTTTCAATGCAAAGTTTAGCTAAACCACATCTTGTTTTGTTACTGGCACAGTGACAGTTGACATTTATTGTCTAGCATTTTATGCTCATACTGGTGGCGAAAATAGAATAAATTAATATTGTGAGGCAGGAAATATTGAATAAAAACCTTAGCCCATATTTCCGAAACAATTTTTCATCTTCAGATCTAAATATATAAAGGACAAATTAGATTTTACAAAACAATGTTCAAATTTTGATTAAATATTTTACATAATTTACATTCCCAATTACAAGTAGCTCCAAATATTACATCATACTCCATATAAAGACTCATAAAACTTAAACATATACTTACTACAAATATATAATAAACCCTTTAATATCTGCGAATCAGTTTTGTTGATTATGAAATTTCAAAACAGTTATTGATTTATAAGTTTAGTTATAAGTTATAGTATCAAATAAACCAATAGAACAATATATACACAATATAACCAATTGATCAACACATCGAATACATAGTATCGAACATTACGTATTATTACACTTACCTATCTCAGTAATAAATTGAAAACAAATAATGTAAACAACAAAATTTTAATGTCGGTTCCTACTTAGGTAAGGAACAAAATAATTATATTAGTTACTCTTTATTGAGTAATTACAAATAATTATAATAAATTAAAACATAACATATGGTCAAAACAGCTGTCCATAAAACTAGCTGTTTTATGAAACCATATGTTATCACTTATTTTAAATCGAATGAGACGACACAACTATAATGCATACTTTTATTGAACAGTTTTTTCTGATATAAAACAGGAAAGAATTCATTTAATTAAATTAATTAAATAATTATTGAACACAACTATAATAACATAACGTATCAACAGCGATAAGTTTAAAAAAATGTATTTGAGCTAGAGTTGTTAAATAAAAAGTTTTTTATAAACGATTGAAAAATTGAACAAGATATACAAAGAAAGAGTGTGAACTAATAGAAGAAATTAAAAAAAAGTAAGTAAATATTACAAAGCAATAGACCGTATAAAGACACGTCACCAATGATTCTAAATATGTATACTCTTTTTCCCAAATCAACTGACTATATCTTATTTTATTTGTATTTTAGTTTATATTTTCATTTCGATCGAACTCAATCACATAACACTAAGGCTTCCATTTGCATTATGTTAGTGAAGAGACTGATTACAGAGTGCCTATATCCTACACGTTTTACCAACACTTTTCACCGATATTTACGTTTCATTACTTAGAGGTTATTAGTCGTCTTTGATGGTTCCTCTATATTTCCATATGTTACATGTTTCGTATTTGCGTCATTGTCGAATCCGATATTTCAAAATAAAAGCAATTTTATAGTAACCCTTATTAGCAACCAACAGAATGGCACGAATTATATAAAACATAAATTTCGATAGTATGTGAACAAAATGTTTACCCACGTATAAGGAATAGCTCGTATTGATCTGGTTCCGTAGTTTCGGCGTACTTTACTATTACGTTTTAAAGATAATAGTTAGTTTAATTATTTCATTAGGTATAATTGCTATCTTGCATTGTTTACACTTATTTTTTTAATTATTAGTGTTTTTTGAGTTCCAAATTATTGAAAGCCATGTTTAGTTTTCCTATACACTGGTTTACAATTATTCAGACCTGGAGACGTTAATGGGTGATCTTAGTGGTACTTCTCGCGCTGATTGTTTTCTATCGCGTCTAGTTTACTCAGGGCGAAAGTAGTAATTTATTCTATTTATAAATTGTGATAGCATGAGCAAACGAAAACTTTTCTGCCAAAATAATGTTGAAAATAGTACATTCCTAGAGGGTGAAGTCATTGTATTACGTCATACCTTTCTATCTAGCCAAAACAACAAAACTGCGTGATCAGCGCCCACATCAGTATGTTACTAACTTTAAGCGCGTGATGGGGGGGGGGGGTTTCTCGGAAGACGGTTCGATAATTTTGTTGCTCATAGGAAATGTCTACTTAATCGTAAGCGTTATTTAGTTTTTCTTTGAGTATTCGAGATAATTATTAAATAAATGATGATAAATAATAAATGATGACTAGTCAAAAGTTTATTTATTTAGTGCAACGTGTCGGAAACTGATTTCTGGACTTATCAAGTCTGTAACTGTATGACTAATAAAGTCCTTGCATTTAGAGTTAAAATAAGTAATGTGAGGAGGCAAAATTTCAAACTCACTAAACTTCACCAAAATGTTTCTTTGAACTCGGCTAACTCGTTTTTCCGCACATGTCATTTGAAGTCTAAATGTAAGAACTTTATTTTTCATAGCACTAGGGGCTTGATAAGGGCAACAAATTATTTGTCAAAAAGTTGAACTAAATAAATAATCTTTTAACTCGATATTCAACAAGTTTATCAGTTATTCAATTAATCGTATGCGGTTGCATTGTAATGGTTGTTGCGTGGCTTAGCTTACGTCACACCCAAACAGTGCGTGAACAACCCCGATTACTTTGATACGTGTACAGTGAAGTTACCTGTAAAGAATAAAGTTGGAACATTACTACATTTTAAGAAAGTGTTATAAACTTTATTTAGATTTTCCGTTGGGCGATCAGGATTCAGGATTAACAATCATGTTATGCGTGAAACCTGGGATGGAGAGGAAACGGTTTATGAACATTTCCCTCGCCTTGATTTGGCGGAAAGCTAGGGATTATTTTCCATACCGTTATTTTTCAGTTGATTATAGCTTAGCTATTGGGAGAACAATACAGTGAGTATGAGCCAAGCCCTGATGAAGGCAACATTGTCGAAACTAGTCAGTATGTAATGATAAACTAGTGAGTAGTGAGATTTTGAGCGAGCTATTTTAATAATTACCGTACTATTTTTGTTTGCCAATAATTAAGGGAACTACACTGAAGTAAAGAAATTGAGTAAAATACCCAAACATAGGATCAACTATAGGTCCATTTCTTCAGTTCTTTACCAGTATAGGAACGTTCGGAAAATGATCATATATCCGAAAATTCAGAAAGCAATGAAGAATATGAGTATAACTTATATGAAAACGCAAAGGACCTAAGTTACGGATTGATGTACAAACTTATTTTGTAACGCAAGGTGATTTAAATGATTTAATCGCGACTTAAATGTGTCCAAAAACAGAGTGATACCATTAGGATCACGATTAATGGGGTGGAAACTACAGAATCCAAAAAAAAAAAAATTTGTATGTATCGATCTAACCATGACAATTTTTAAAAAATCTTTTCTGAAGAAAACAACTTATTTTTGTAATTATCTTCCTTAACTATGGATACTCCTAATTTCAAATGCAACACAGATGATGGATGTTTATTCTTTGATTCCTGGAAAGTTCGTTTTACAGCTGTTCTCTTACATAATGGAAATACTGCTCTTGTTACCGTTAGAATCGTTGAACTGAAAAAGGGACCTTAGGAGAATATGCAGAGATTTTTCTGAAAACATTCCCTACGATAAATGTAAGTGGCGAATTTGTCGCTACTAGTTGTTACAGTGTTACTAGTATTACAGCATGGCTACATGAAATATTATTGCTTCATCTGTGTGTGAAATAACAGGATAAATCATTAGTTGAAACAAAATTTGACAGAACATAAAGGACTAATTTCTGGATCTATAAATTTTCTTTATTTGTCCTTGGTCGATAATTCAGCAATGCATATTAATTAGGACTTTTTAAACACTTAAGGAAAACCATGAACAAAAATGGTACTGTTTTTACTTATTTAAAAAAAAATTCCAGAATATCATTTTAGCAAAGATTAAACCTGGTATTTATTGGGCCTCAGGTCAGAGAAATTCTGAAGAACTCGGAATCTCATTAACAATTGAATGCAACAGAAAAAGCTCGTGTAAAGAATTCAATAAATGTAGTTCAACATGTTGTAACAAATATAATGACTGAAAATTATCGCAATATTGTGGCTAATCTAATTAAATCGTAGTAAAATAGTGGGCTGCATTATGTCTTTCAAAATTCAATTCTTCGACTCACATCGACTTTTTTCCAGCACAGTTTGGCGCCGTTAGTGATGAACACAATGAGCGTTCCCACCAGGATATTTTAGGCATGGAAAAACGCTACCAAAGAAAATTCAGCACCAAATTATTAGCAGATTACTGAAGGGCACTTAATGGAACCTGCCATATGCTAATTATTCGAGAAAAATCTAAGGATGTGCCGATTGTTTCAGTTTTTTTAAATTAACATTTTCCTTTTATTTGCATTACCTCTCATCTAATAATCTGTTTACCCTTAGAAAAATAGACTCTATAGAAAGCATCTGAGCCTAGATTCAGAATCAGCAAGAAAAATATTCTAGCATCACCCAAGATCTAGAAAAACGAAAAATTATGTTTTTTTTCTGAGCTGTCTTATTTATTTACTAATAAAATTTTTAACAAAATGAATAATTAAAATATATTATATATGTGTTTTACATCTTTATTCTAGACGTTTGTTAAGTTAATCAAAATAATGAATATGTTTTAACATTAACCCATTTTGTAAATTTTGTAAGTGTTTTGCAATACAGTAGGTGCCTAATTTTTTTAGAAATATAGGTTTATTTACGGTTGTAACAAATTTCGAGAAGGGTATTTAATTGTAGAGTAAATTCAGTAGTATTGTGAACGTCAGTTCTTTCCAAAATATTTTACTTGTTGCTTCTGACACAAAATGTACTTACTTAATTTACTCACTGGTGACTCAAAATGCACGGAAAGTTCATCCTTAAAATCCTTACAAGTTTGGGTGAAATAAAGTAGCAGAAACGATTCTGGTTTATTAAGTAGAAGGAATATTTGAAAACGTTAACTGAACCCAAAAGATCAATAAAACTACAAAATATCTATGTACCCAGTTAATATTAAAATAATTAGCAACTAACCATGCAGTATATTTGTACACTTATTTATGTATACATTTTGTATTCATAGAATTAGACCACCATTCATTTCAAATATAAATATTAAAAATTTTCTCTTATTGGATTTTTGCTTAGAAGATCAAACCGGTATAATATAAATAATTATCTTTTCTCGTGCATTTTGTCAGTCTGACGTATTCATTTTCGTAATAGCCTGCCTGAGAAAATACACGCAAATTTCCCGAATACGAATATCGTATTATAAATCACCGCAAAAAGTGAAAATCAAAAGGTAGAACGTCTCAGAACCAGAATTCTGTAAATACAAGAAAATAGCGAAATTACTGATCACCACCAACAGTAAACACGACAAATCAAGAAATTGTTGGTAATAAGAACGTTTACGGCATTTCGATCCCGGAGGGCTACGCATGAGATCCAATAAAGTAAGACCTTTTGTAAATAAAGAGCGAGCATTTGTTGGCTGCTGGTTAACACTGATAAGAGATTGAACCCCGCTAAGCCTCGATTCGCCGTCCGTGTCATGCACAAGTTCGTCCAGCCCTGTCATCAGTGATGTGAGGAGCACTTTCTTCGAGGAATTTAAAAGTGAAAGAGAAATGCCAGAGCGCACATCGGTTTTGGTTAAAGTGTCGTGCCGTGTATATACTCGTGTAATAGATATATTTTCACTTCTAATAGATAATTTAAAATATCAGAAGAAATGTTTAATAGAATCTAACATACATTAAATTTTTTATACCCCCGGAAAGGATCAAATCTATTTTAGGGAATCCCCCCTGCTCATTCAGTGTATAACTGTACTAGGGTATGGTAATATCACTTTCTCAAAATTTATCTATTATTATTTTTATTATTAAAAACTAGGAGGGACCTTATCGGTGTAGAGCACTTAGCTACAGCCTTTAGACTTTCTTCCAATCCCTACCACAGGATTAACTTAGTGGATACCTACCTCTTTGCAGAAGTACCCACCTGATGATAAATCTTTTGATATCTTCTGGTGTATATACCTCACAGCAAAACCACTTTCTTTTTGCAGCTCCTAAAGCAGGGCATTCACAAAGCACTTGGATTGGGCGTTCTTCTTGGTCCACGTCGCATCTCTTGCACACAGGGGACTTAGATCTTCCAATTTTGTATTGTAATCCCCTCAGATTCCCATAGCCTATGACCAGCTCAAGAATAACTCTAAGCTTAGGTCTACTTAAAGAGAGTGTTTTTTTGCACCACTAGTCTCCCGAGTATCCCCAAAGTATCTTGGATCTGTTGCACACCAAAGTCGAATTCCATTCTTCCCTGCACAATCTGTCTATGTGTGCCGTGATCCTCTTGCGCCCTGAGGCGGCATGCCCACTGCCCTCAGATAAGGTCATTGAGTTAAACAACCTTGTTTTGCTAAGGCGTCAATCCTCTCTCCATCCAGAATGTCGTGTAGTCCATTTATACAAGTTGATACTAAGAGTCCTGTAGTGGAATGAGGAAGTGTGAATGAGGAATAGAAATGAAAAGGAGTAGATTAGGATAGACGATTTAAGAGAAAATGAAAAGGCGTATTAGAACAACCCTTAGACGAAGTGGCAAAGCAAATGTAAAAACAAACGAGCAATGAAAAGAGAAAGAGATAAAATAAATATAGCGAGAAGGATAACAACTTACAGATTTGTAAAGCATTTTTATTTTTAGAATAAAGGATTATTTTTATAATAATGCTTGGGGTTGGATTTCTCATAGTTAAATAAATATCACGAAATGTTTCTACGCCAAAGTCAGTGCCAGCTTTATTTCCGTCAAAGCTGTCATGTAATACATGTGTATTTCAATATCTAATGTGGAACAGTGTGTTGAAAGTAACAGCCATACAGAAGTCTAACATCTAATTTCCTCTCCTCGGGAAATGGAATGCCGTATGTGGGCCCAATCCATCACCGCAAAGCAAACATTCTTCCTTAATACAACCTTCGTCAACATGCTGCTCATCCTGTGCACACACAGGGAACTTAACAGTCTCAGTACTACATTGTCTATCTGTAAAGCTAGCAATTGGATTCAGTCGCTTTTACGGTTCGAATATGAAATGTAGCCAATCATTGTGGAATGAGTTTCCTAAGCGATTCAAGTAGAAAATTAAAGCACTTCTTTATAAAAGTTTGCCTTATGAATATTTTTGCTCCTTAACATTTTAAACTAACAAACATTTTGATAAATGTACGTGTAATTGTGTTTTTTCTATATTTTACATAAATTCCTTTAGCTTTCCTTAGTTGCCACAATGAAGGTATACCTATTTAGGCTTCTATAGCAGGGTATGGCAAAGAGCATTGTAACGTAAATGGATAGGACTCATTTATAATTTCGAAATAAACAACATCAATACATTTCGTTTTGCAGCTGATAAAGATTTCTCTCATACACACATTACTGCAGAAGAAATATACACACAAAAAACAAATATGTAAACAAAAGTAAGTTTCTACTAGGGTCAACAAAATTTGTTTAATTGTAGTTACTTTTTACTGAATAATTAAAATTAATATGAATAAATAAACAACCTATGCGTTAAAACAGGTGTTCTACCGCATAACCTATAACGATTTTTAAAAAATCATATGAAATTATATGCTATCACAGATTTAAGGCCAAATGTTTAAGGTCAAGTATTTAGGGCCACTTATTTAGGACGAACAACTATATTGCCTACTTTGTCCCTTTTGTGAAACGTTTTTCTCCCATATGGAACTAAATCTATTTAATTTTAAAACAAGTGAAATGAGTAATAATGAATGAATGAAAACATTATTTTAATTTATTGATTAAAAAGTAGTATTTTAATAACGATTGAACATTTAAACAAGATATAGTCTATATATGTATTGTAATTCTTGGATGAATTTCTTTTTCTTGTTTTATATATACACAAATAAATGATACTTTCATAAACAAGAATTTTTATTTTAGTTTTCTTCATACATTGAAGCTTTTCGCTGATTGGTAGTATCAGCATTATCAAAATTTTCATAGTTCTATAACTACAACTGGACTCTGATCTTATAGTAACAAAAAAGCAACAAACTGCGTACGTATCGCGACCGTTCTTCTCTGTATCTGGCCGGTCTCATTTGAATCAATATAAACTAAACATTTTATTGTCGTTGATTTGATGGCAAAACTGAAAAACATTTCTATTGCTTAACTTTGAGTTTACATTTCTGTTTATAAGTAAAAACAAGTAGTATAAACAAAAATTGGTTTAAAGACAAATCCTTCCTAGATCAACAAAGTAATTTTTTATTCAATAACTTCATAAATAACTTCAACAACTTCATTAAATCATTACAATAAATATAAATAAAGTAACAACCAATGCGTTAAAACAGCTGTTCTATCACACAAAATCAGCTGTTTTATGAACTCATATTTATCCCTTAAATTAGGCCAAAAGAGACCAAGTATCTATATTGCATACAATTCCCCTTTTATAAAACACTTCTTCCATATGAAACTAAAATTGATTCCTTTTACACTTCAAGTGTCATAAACGTCAAGATTTAGAAAAAGTATTTGATTTTGAGTGGATGAAGAAAAAGTATTTTACTAACGATTAAAATTTTGAACAAGATTTATATATATATATATATATATATATATATATATTATATATATACATATACTTTATAACATAAAGTACGAGGCTTTAGAGTAAATTCAGTTAGTTGCTAAAATATTTATCTGTAGGATTAGCAAAGAAAGACACAAATAGTTTTGTAAAGTGACGACAAAGCAGGTACCATCCATTATCCTTTTCCGGGAAAGCTATAAACTGTGTACCGGCAATTTGACAATAGAAGGGTTCAAACTTATTAAGGACGGGAAAATCCACTGATTGATATAGCCTGGGAAAATAACAGTGTACCGTTGGATAATTGTGGAGACTGTGGGAACTTAGAAAGAACATATTGGTAATGGGAGAGATTAGGGATATCAATAAAAATTAATGATCGGGAAACGTGGGAGACGTTTTTGTAGGGAACTCGAGAAGAAGGCAGTCGGATTGGTGGGGACAAGGATGGAAGTGTTGTAAAAAGAATATATTGTTAAATTAGGTAAAGAGTATTTTATAAGTAAATTTTAAAAGTGCGACGTTAAAGTTTTTTTTTGAAATATAAAGTAAGTTTTTTTGTGTGTCAAGTGTAAGTGCAGAAGGTAACAAAAGCCAAGACTCTAGGGACTCTTCAGAACAATAAGTATTATTTGAATATAAGTGTAGCCAACAGACATCTATATTATAGTTCAGAACAAATTTATTTCCATTACCATTTATAAAATTTAATCTAGTTTCACCATTTCTAATTTAAGAAGCAAAGTTCCCGTATTAGCGACCCGAGAGCAACTACAAAATTTTAATACTGAATTTATTATGTTATTTTATTAGAATTCTAAAGCCTCAAAGTCCACCTTTATAATTGTAATGTTAGTTGAAATATCTAGCATAAATGCAAGTGATGTTTAAAAATTATAAGAGTGATAATTATTTAATAAACTGAAGGTGTGACATTAGATAGGTAAGGTAAATAAATAACATTAAAAATAAATTATTATTATAACAAAAGTTAAGTTATAATATATATATATATATATATATGTATATATAAATTATTTCATTTAATTAGATAAATTAATTTTCATTCCTGATGATGTTGGTACTGTTTACCAACGAAAAGCTTTGAATATAAATTAATAAATATTCTTGTATTTGAATAACCTATGTTATTTTATATTATTAAACAAGAGAACGTATTATATATATATATATATATATATATATATATATATATATATATATATATATATATTAAAACAACACAGGTTATTCAAATACAAGAATAATTAAAAAAAAAAAAAAATGGATATAAAATAATATATATTCTTGTATTCGAATAACCTGTGTTGTTTTAAATTATTAAACAAGAAAAAGTGTTTTATATATATATATATATATATAAGGAGAGTGTGAACTACTGCAAAGAATTGAACATACATTAAACTATATCGTACAAAATGTTTACCTAATTGCGTTCATTCGCATAGAAAAAAGGTCCTGTAAGATTTATAATAGAACTGATATCTAAAACTGTAGTATAATACCATTGGTTTTCATGAGATGAGACAGTAACACCCATTAGAGCTTGAAGAGAAAATTATTGCTCGTTTCTATGTTAAGAGATCTTATCATTTGTTTCTATAAACTATAAATGTGGAAAGCAGAATCGTTATTACAGATATTTGACAAGAACGATTTCATTGTAGCCTGTTGTCGGCCGTCAGCTTTTACGCGTGAAACGTTTACCCGCGCCTACACTCGCGTCGTGTTTGACTAAGGATGAAGTTTGTAATTGAAAAGTTTGCTGTGCCCTGATGGACTCCACTCTTCGGTTACAAATCTACTTAACCGTTGTTAGCGCTGCTGAGAGTAACTTTTCACTTAAACTTGGGCGCCTCCAGATCCATGTTAACAGAAGCTGCCTTATGTGCGGACACAAGAGTCGATCCAATTTTATCTGTGCTTTCATATATTTTTTTTTAAATTTTAGTACATAAAAAGTTTAATTTTAATTACATGTTTGTTAAAAAATCATATGTTTTTTTGTTCCTATATTTTTCAACTTATTATTCATTATCATAAAAAAAGCTTTATTAGTGTAACAAAACAGTAAGTCACTTTTAGAGTCTCACAGACAATATAAAAAAATGTCTTATATATATTTGTGATGGGAGTATTTGGTACAAAGAAACTCTTTAATGATAGGGTTAACAATTACAGATCAACGTATGCTAATTACAAGGCTATTATCATAATTTTTGAAGCATTTTTTATATCTCATCTATTAAACCCTCTCTATCTTCCTCTCTCTCTCTCTCTCTCTCTCTCTCTCTCTCTCTCTCCCTCCCTCTCTCTCTATATTATACATATACACACACACACACACACACACACACACACACACACACACACACACACACACACACACACACACACACACACACACACACACACATATATATATATATATATATATTACGCATACACACACATACACACACACATATATATATATATATATATATATATATATATATATATATATATATATATATGAAAAATTAGGAGAAATACAAATACAAAAATAATTTATTGAATTATACAAACCAAAGCTTTTCGTTGGCAAACAGTACCAATATTAAAGAATATCAGTTATACCCTGGATATCAAGAATATTGGTATGCTTGATATTCTTTATTATTCCTGATGATGTTGGTACTGTTTGCCAACGAAAAGTTCTGATTTGTATAATTCAATAAATTTTTTTTTATTTGTATTTATGTCATTTTTTTTGTCATTGACACACAAGTATATATATATTTACTATAACATAAACGTATAAATCTATAGAATAATTAGTTAGTATCCATAATAACAATCTGAAGAATTGTAATAAAAACCTAACGTATTAGGAGTCCACCTTTTTAGTAATTGTAGTATTAGTTAAATAATCAATCTTTGTCACTGCATAGTATTAATGTAATTTGATATAATTTGTAACAATTGGATGTCAGACGAATAAATAGACGTGATGTTAATTTATATGATTTTTAATTATTTAGAAACCTGTAGGTGTGACTATAGAAAGGTTATGTAATTATAATAACCCATAAAGGTCAACTTTTAAATAAGTTAGGTTAATATATATATAAAGAACTAAGTTAAAATACAAATACAAAAATTATATTTGAATTTACAATTCAACGATATCGAATAGTAAATTCAATTATAAATCTTTTATTTGTATTTTGACTTAGTTCTTTATTAATACACAAGAATAAATATTGCGATATATATATATATATATATATATATATATATATATATATATATATATATGAGTGTGTGTGTGTGTATCTTGTTTAGGTACTCAATTGTTAGTAAAATACTTTTTACTCATACATTCACGTTTAAATACATTTTTTTAAACTTTTAGTGGATCCCATTTGATGGTAATACAATTTTTCGAATATTAGTAAAATAATTACATTTAATTGATTAGATTTTGTTTTATATGTGAGAACAAAGTTTTATAAAAGGTATGCAATATAGTTATTTAGTTATCATTTGGTATGAAAACGTGATAACATATGATTTAATAAAGGAGTTCATTTTATGATATAGGTGTTGTTGTAGTACAGCTATTTTACTGCGTAGGTTATGTTGCTTTATTTATATTAATTGTAATTATCTAATAGAAATATAATTAAAATAAAATTTGTTTCTGTTGTTATGAGAAGGAATTTAGTTTTTAAAAAATGTAGTTTGTATTATTTGTTTGTCAATAACAACTCGTTTAATTTTCTATTCGTTAACAAACAAAATAATAAAAATGTATTATAATAAAAACGATTTATAGTAAAAATCGTGTGGTTTTCATTTGATCAATTTCAGAAAATGTAAAATAGGACTCCAAGTTTAAAAAATAATAAGCTTACACCAAAACGATTCAAACCAGCAGCGCACACCCACGAATAAAGGCATACATTGGTTGCGGGTGCGAAATGTGCTAAAGGAAAATTCCTTGTTTTGTAATTTAATCATGAATAAAGCCAGTGGCCAAACCATACATATGTATCTTTCTATATAAATATTTCAATAAATCCACACAACGCGTAAGATTTCTTCAGGGTTTACAGCAAACATCATTCTAGTGTGTGGAAACAAAATATTCTCGAAACGTGGTGCGACTGTTTGAAATTGAGTAACTAAAAAGTAAATTAAAACATTTTAATTACTATGTCTAGTAATTGACCTAATCAAATTATATGAAATAATGAACTATTTTTTGATGTTTAGATTATTTAACCCTAATAAAATGTATCTGTTTAATTGTGGCGTAAAAAGTGAGGATAGATTATTTGAGTTTTCCAAAAGGCCAAAGAGGTAGATTATAATTGTAGATCCGTGAGCTGTCTATAGGTGTAATATACAAAAGAAGTTATGAGCTTCAGAATTTATCTATAAGAAGTAAATGAATAAAGTCAAATGAATAAACTAATAATTATAGTATGGCACAGGTTTAATGATTAAATAGGAAGTTGCAATTATAGTAGATTACCCTGAAGAGTGGAGTATCGTGATCCAAGAGGTTAGGAGGGCGATCTCGCCAAAGTCAGCGGAAGCATTCAGGTATATAAACGTTATATCATTTCTCTCAGACTAGGATTGGCGTGTATTTACGATTTGGTTTTGTGTCTGTTGTACTAAATTCTGGGTTCAATATTTGATTTTATTTAGACAATAAATGAACAACAGAGTACATAGTCACCATTATTTTGTTTGCAAAGTTTATGGTTTGTCTGGCGTGTTTAAATACCTTTGCATGATTTTGATAAAACTAAATCAGGCATTTCTAACAAATTTGTTTTCCACCGGAACCTAAAGAATTAGATTTTTCCGATATTTTTTCATAGAGATTTGGTCAAAAATTGTTACGTTAACCAATTCGTCTGACCATACAAAACTGAAAACGTGAACTGCTACTAATGTTGACAGACTTTATGTTTTATTAAATATTAAATATTTTTATAAGAAATATTAAAAATAATAGAATAAATTAAAAGAAAAATTAGATGAATGAATTCAAAAATAAGCCGCTTCAAGGGGAATTAAAGTCGCTGTTAATAAAAGGGTACTTATTAAATACTCTAAGCAAAACGCTTCTCTATTGTTCACTTACAAATGAGAATATGTTTTAAAACATGTAACAATTAAAAATTTAAGGATAACTGTTAAGATTAAGTATAACCTATGGATTTATTAACATCTGGATATTATATGAAGAAGATAAAGATAGCTGAAAATGTTGCAAAAGAGGAAACACGGCTTGGTTGATGTCGTAGACGCCACATGAACTTCTAAACGTAGGTGACATTTGAGCAAAGTTTTATAGGACATAGCGTAAGTAGAAAATTACGTTGTCATTTAGTCCAGACGATGCGCAGTAGACGATGCGCAATCAATATAAATGTTTTAGTCTGTCTAATAACAGCCATGCAAGTCTGTCTGTAACGTAGGTAAATAAGTTTTTAAAAAACTATTGAAATAAAAATAGAACTATGCTTAAACTTTTTAAAAGAACTATGTACATATATCATAGAAGAACCACAGTAAGTACTTAAGCCAAAGAAGAACTAAGTGCAGATGTTTTTAGAAGAACTATGAAATATGTAATAATCCATATGCAATATGTGTTAAGTAATATGCATGTAAACCATACTAGCGGAACCAAAACTTTTAATTTGATTTAACTTTAAATTCTTCGAATTGTCATTCAAATATTTAATTTACAAGAAACATGTCGCACGAATGGACAGTAAGCAACGAAATTGAGTTTAAATGTTATAACAAACTGATAATTCTCAGTCACATATCAAACATTAGATGCTGCTAATCAAAATGCAAATACATATTTCTATTATAAATTGAACTATATACTGGCCTACGTTTAAACCCCACTCTTGTTTTTTTCATTACAGAATATTATACAATTGAATAACTTTAAAACGTATACTTTTAAACCTTAATGAAAGAGAATGTTTTGTAAGGATATTTATAAAAAATAATTTGTAAAGTCTTATGGTTGTCTAAAATAGGGGGCTGTATACAGTTTGGTTTCATCATTGCTAGAGTTAGACATACAACAATATAAGATTTACAGTTTTTGTGACCAATCTAAGGACTGGGCATAAAATCCAGTACTTACTGATATTATTCCCCAGACGCGTTTCGACCTACAGTCATTGTTCAATGTTATGAGTCACGGGCAAATCTCGAGGAAGCATCAGTAAATAGTGGTTTTTTTTGCTAAGGTAATAAATAAAATTTTAATATAAAGTTATTTTCTCGCTTACGTGTTATTCCACTTCTAAGGCTCACCTGTTTGTTATTACACAAACAGCAAAACGCAACAGCGGATAAGCATTTGCCCTTTAACATTTCCTTATCTCACATCCCAAGGCGCCTAGCTGTGTATACGCGAGCTTCTGCATTGTATGGTCTGTTTCCCCGGGCGGTTTATCTATTATTCATTCCTTTCCTATCATGTCTCCGGATTTAAAATGCACCTTTGTGTATGAGAAGGCTTCCCACTACACAAGTTTTGTATTTGTTGTCTATTAGTTAAGAAAAAGTAATTAGTGTATTTAATTAATAGACTCTAAACACCCAATTCCAATAAATACAATCTAATTAAGGAAATTTGCTCTGTTGTATTTCTGTCCACGAAAATTAACACTTTATTTTACGTTAGCGCACTTTATTTCTTTTGTTTACTTTTGTAACCAAATCCAGCATATCCAGATAATATTTTATAGAAATATTGAATAACAAACCGTGTAAATACACGAGTTAATAGAGATGTGTGTGTATAATATTAAGAGCTCAGTGGTATAACTATTACAAAACAAAATATTTATCCAAAATCCCAAGAAAAACAAATAATAATAAACTAATAGTATTACAAGTTACTTATGATTTTAACCTTTATGTATGTTTCGATGACCGCGTCATCATCATCATAGAGTTCACTTACAAAATTACAATCTGGAATACAATAATTAATTGGGTCTAGTTGAAGTATTGTATTACAAATTGTAATTTTATAATAGGACCCACTGATAGTAAAGATATGGTCGTCAAAATGTACGTAAAGTTTAATCCCAGGTAACTTTTAATATTAGTTATGTTTATAATTTTTATGCTATCGGGGTGTTTTCCTATATTTTTATGGTAAAGAATTGTGTGTTGTAATTTGAGGTAATTTTCTCCAAAACTTTTATTCTTGGTTCACTTAAGCCAAGATTCATAATTTTTCTAGTCCATTTGAAGGAGTTTTTTGAAAAAGTATTTACTTAAAAGTAATATCTTTTATAAGTTTAAAAATTAAGGGATGAATAAATTGTGTAGAAATAAAGGCAAAGACGTCTCAGTAGCACAATCTGTTTTAATGTCCTACATAACACAATACCACGAGGAATTTCATTTACTTTCAGGCATCGAAGTTACTCATTTGTCCGCTTGGAGTGTTAAAATCTCAGACAACTTCCTCCTATTTTCCGAAGCACAGTAACCATGATATTGAATAATTAATAACATGGAATAGAAATTAATAATAAAAACAAAACCGATTGACCGAATAGTTGCACTTCGATCGCCGCACCGTGTTTTACTAATGAGTAGACCCTCACCACAGTTAGGGCACTTAGGGAATGTGACCCGGGTCACACTAGACACCTAATAATAACTCCGATAGAGAACAGTCCTAATTGACCCTGAGTGGCCCCTTAATGGTCCTATATTCTCTACCACAGGGTTAGGATAAAAGACGTTTGCATAATAGACAGAATTTATGACTCATCTATGCTCACTATGTGTACCATCCACCTCACGCTATGACAGATAGAAATCTGTGCTCGGAAAAATCTGTGTTTTAGAAGAGTTAGTATCAATTGACATGCCCTGTAAGATAAGGTTATAAATAAATAAATAAGGACACACAAACTCACAAAAAATATACTTAATTGGCATACGCGTTTCGACGACTTATCTTCAGTGACACAACTACAACTTGGTGATCACTGGTGCTACTGATGACGAGGAAATGCCATCGAAACGCGTATGAAAATGAAGTATATTGTTTTGTGAGTTCGCTGCAGTTATTTATTTATTTATGTCAGAAGAGATTGTAGAGAATTCCGTACGCTCTAATTTTTAATAAAAAGTTGCATGTTGTCAGTTATTCAATTCCTACTAGTAGCTCACATTCTACTCATATATATATATATATATATATATATATATATATACAAACACCTATATAATACTATATATATATATATATATATATATATATATATATATATATATATATATATGTGTGTGTGTGTGTGTGTGTGTGTAAAACAAATTTTAAATCGTTAATAAAATACTGTTTTATGCGTCCGATCAAGTTCAAATTAATGAGTTTTACCTATAGGGGAGGTAAATTGCCTATGCTGGTAATACAGTTTCTTAAATATTTATTCAATAATTCAATTACAAAAAGTCCTCATCTTGGTCACATTACTGAACTACTACATGTTTGAGATCCAGCACTTTGGTACCGATCCAACTTTCCCATAGCTAGATATCTATTATTTAAAGATTTAGCATCCGCTATAAAGCTCAAACTCTTTTGAGTTAATTGGCTACGGGTAGTTTTTATTTTTGTCAAATTTGTTTGTGACATAACGAGACATTTTATATTGGGTTTTTTAATTTGCACTGTTTATTTCAGCTCTGAACGACGGCCCTCAGTTCGTTGAGCCCATCCCCAACGTGACGGTTGCTTTAGGAAGAGACGCATCGTTACCTTGTGTGGTGGAGCATCTCGGCACGTATAAGGTAACTTCTATTTCAATTGCAACTATTTATTACTTTTGTACGTCCTTTTAAATCGTGTTTTATGTACGTGTTTTATTTTAGAAAAATACTTGCATGAAATGTATATATACTTTTGTTATCAAAATCAGTGAAAAAAATATTTCAACTTGCAAAAAATCATTCCTTCAATTATTAGTCATACATGTGTCCTGTCATGTGTTGGTAGTAACTCGGAGTTACGGTCCTAATGCAATATGAAACTTACTTTAAGGAGCGAAAGTCCTCCGCAACATTGTTTATGCGTTACGATTAAAATAACGTGAAAAATTTCAAGTAACAATTACTTTTTCTTGAACAAGATTTCTTTGTCCGTTCGAACAAGAATATTGCGTAAGAACAATCTACAGTCGTGTCCAATGTAAATTATCGTTAAACACAAAAAATATGTTCATATGTTTTAGCGAATACTATTCACACGCTGCACCAAAAACGCCATATTTTAAAATAATTTTCTAGTTTTAGGATCAGTCTAGACGCTTTATTTAGCCCTTGGCTGCAATATTGATTGCTCGCCTTGTTTGGTGAGGCGTATCAGATATACGTCCAAGGCGTATCAACTCTCTGAGAAAGTCCATCTTCTTTCACTTCCGCTTTGTTTCATCACATGACCATTTACGAAAATGTCATCTGTAATATGAAATACTATTCTAATTTGGAACGTTTCAAAGTTCAGAAGTGTACAATACATTCATTTTTCTTTAAAGAGTTTCTCTTTGTGAAAAGCCATCGCAAAGTTTTTTGTTTCTCTTCATTTGCAGTAATATTTCCTCTGCTGTAACACTTTGTATTTTGTGTTAGAACATTGTGCTAACTTCTCTCTATTTCACATCCCTTAATATATTATGTTAATATATATATATATATCTATATAATTTTCATATGTTTTTTTATGGAACCACAAGAAATACTTTTGTTCATACCATGTTGAACTAATAATTGTTACTTTACGCAACGCAGTCACATAAAGTATTTAGCCTAAGTATCTAAGACGTCCAACCTTTCTATACAGGTTTTTATTGTTAATTTGTACTTTATTGTTCTTTTGCTCCCATTATAATTGAGTTTTTACTGTGCCTTAATTGTCTTGCATACATGTAACTTTTTTATAATTATCGTTTTTATTGTTAACAATTCTAAATCAGAAAATCTATATTTTCTGTATTTTACCAGTGCCAAACGTCTTTGTTATAAACATTTTTCATTAATCAATCTTCATAAATAGGTACCGGAATACGACACGCTATATAGGAAACAATCCATCCTTTACATTATTGAATTTGTGAGGTTAACTCAATTTATAAGCATATTTATCAACGCTTCCTGATCTTTTTTCTCCCTATTTCACACTGTCTGATTTCTTTCGTTCTCCTGACTGTATTTCCCACACCATATCTGACTGACTATCTTTCTCCAATTTTACCGCGAAAATCATTCTCCATTCTCTTTCCTTCTCTCCCCTTGGTTTCCTCCTCTCTACTGTCCCTCCTCTCGAAACACCTTTCCTCTTTCCACATCAAATCAAATACCCTCTCTTCCAGCCCTTCCTTTCTCCCCCTATCTCCTACTTTATTTCTCTCTCTTTTTCTTTCCTAGAACACCCTGTGTTTTCACAAGCCTCATTGTATTTTTGTTCATTTCTTCCTATTCCAAGAAGGATTGAGCTCCAACTATTCTTGTTATAAAACGCCAATTATTTGTACTCCTTCTTCAATTATAACTAACCCACATTTCTAAAAACAATTACCTGTATAAAAAAAACCCCAAAAAAATTCTAAAATTATGAAGTTTGTTCCTCTCGGTCTGCACTTGTAGTTGGATTATTATATCTCTTTGGTAATAAATATAATAATCTGTTTATAATTTATTCAATCTTAAGATAATTATTTCATTATAATATATTAGTTGTATCCCTTTGTTACAATTTTTTAAAACTCTCTTAGTCGCGTCTGGCACCCTCTATTTACTGATTTAAATTAAATTCGTTCAATAATAATTTCAACTCAGTAATTTTTTCAACAACCAATAAAGGTTTTCTAATAACAAAATGTTTATATTAATTACTGTTCTAAATAGATTATGTTAAAATCTTTATTAAGTACATTTAGGAGTAATCACTTTAGTAAACCCGTTTCCACCATTTACCAATTTTATTTCCGACCCCTGGATATGGAGTATAGCTGTTCACTCGTAAGCTGGCGTTCGATCGATCAATAGAAAACAAAAAAGCTAGAAATATTAAAAAAACATTGTTTTTTGTAGTGCGAGTTGCATCCAATACCATCGCTAAGAAATTGCAGGTGTTTCGGTCGTTTAGAAAACTGATTTAAATAAATTTGTTTAAAACTTCATGTGAATGATCTGGTTAATATGACAATTCAAATAAAACATTATATATATATCAACTTTTCGACATTGCCAAATCTACATTATTGTAATATAAAACTATACCACATATTATAATGTCTGTGGAACGGTCTTTTGCTTAATCTACCCTTCCACCCCGCTTATGCCGTCCATTCGAGGTCACGCGCCACCTTACGAGTGACCAGCTATAGCTGGACTATAATATTGATTTGACCTTTAACTTGGAGAAGTGCAAATTATTAGAACAATTGTCTCTTTAACCCATTTTGTTAAAATTATCTTCATATTTTTACAGGAAGTTGTTACATATTTTCAGTTTACACAAGTATTAAACCTACAAACACTTAGTAATTAAGGACAAATTAAGTAGCCAATGAGGTTTTCTTAACGTTAGCTCTATGGTATGCATAAATAGGCCTAACGGTTTCCTTTTTAAATTGTAATAATTTAATATAATTATATAATTCTTTACTCAATTCATTAAATTTTTTTATATTTTTCTTGGTGATGTTGAATGTAAATGTTTACTTTAGTAATTATGGTTTACGACTGAATTTATTTATTTATTTTAAAATTTTATGTAACTTATCAAAATACGAACAAAATTAGAGCTGAAACGGCCTTTTAGTACTATTACCAACATTTATTCTATTAAATAACTTATTTAGCTTTGTTTACAATAAGTTTAAAATATACATAAGTTTATGTTAGGCACGCCTTAGTTACGTTTTACGTTTGAATTTAAGTTAATAATAACTTGGCATCTGTTACAAATATAGGCTACCCCTTTCTAGGTGTTTCCGGAATAAAGTTTAAGTTGTCTGGCATATTTTGCCCTGTCCAGGTGGCGTGGATACATATCGACAGACAGATGATCCTGACGATACATCGACACGTGATATCGAGAGTGCCGAGGTTCAGTGTGTCACATGACAATCAGAAGACCTGGCTGCTACACGTGAGCGGGGTTCAACAAGAGGACAGGGGTTACTACATGTGTCAGGTCAATACAAACCCTATGATAAGCCAAGTTGGATATTTACAAGTTGTCGGTAAGTGGGATTATTAAAGTAACTGATCGAGCAATAACGAAAAATCAATTTCCTAATGAATTACAAGGACACGATTTATTTAACTTGATATTTTACTTTTCTCGTCAAAGTTTCGGCCATTAACAGTTTTTTCATGGTCTCCATAGAGACTAAAATGTAGAAAAACAAATAAGCAATAATTTACTTCAAAATAAACAATAATACAATATAATTTCAATTTCTACCGCAAACATTTTTTACAATGACTTTAGACAAATGTAATAAAATACATGCCCTTAAATTGCGTAAACTACTATACCTTTCAAATTTATTATAAAGAATTAATACAATTAAAAAAAAATTCAATTCTTACATTAATCAAAAAAGAAAATTTGTATTTTAGTTACTTTTTATTAGGTAATTACTAATAATACAAATAAAGTAACATATACTATGCGTTAAAAAAGCTGATTTACCACATAACCTTTAACATAAAATCATCTGTTTTATGAAATCATGTTATCACTTATATTAAGCCAAATGCGAAGAAATAACTATATTGCAATAACATATATGTAAAAGTATATTTCACATATAAATCTAAAATGTATTCATTTTAAATTTAATTAAAGAATTAGTATTCGAAAAAAAGTAATTAACATCAAGTGTCCTCCATTACAAATTTAAACATATATATATTTAAAAATGTGTGCAAGAATAAAAAGTATTTTAATGACGATTGAAAATTTAAAAATGTTTATATATATAAAATGTTTTGATACAATTTATATATATATATATATATATATATATATATATATATATATCTGAAACAACTAAGGTTATTCAAATACAAGAATATTTATTAATTTATATTCAAAGGTTTTCGCTTGTGAAGAGTACTAACATACTCTCATATTATACAATTACTCATATTATGAATAATACAATTGTAAATATAAATACAATTATAAATACCATAATAATGAATTTTATTATTCATTCCTGATGATATTGTTACTGTTTACCTTTACCAGCGAAAAGTTTTGAATATAAATTAATAAATATTCTTGTATTTGAATAACCTTAGTTGTTTTAGACTACTAAACAAGAAAACATATTATATATAAGGAGATTGTAAACTAATAAAAGCAATTGAAAAATAATGCAAAGAAGGTCAATTACCTTAGGAGAATTCATTTAAACTATTTTAAGATATTAAAAACAAATATTTTCAAACACCTCTTTTAACAATTACATTTTATACAAAACCACTTAAATACAACTATCACGTACAATTGCATACTAAAATAAATCAGTATAGTCATGTTAAATTATTAAGGCAAATAAAATTGTGTAAAGCAATTTACTTCAGTCACAAAATTCGCAATAAAATAGATATGAACACATGCAATAAAACTAACTGAATAAATATCATAATAAAGTTTATTGTATTGAAATATATTCAAAATTTTTCATACGAAATCTGTATTTGTGCTGTGTGCCTAAATTATTCAGTGATATAATTTTGAAAAAAATTGATATTTATTTTTACTCCAAATGACTATACAAATGTCAGAGAAAATTTTTTTCCTGTCGTTATTCTTTTTCAATGCCTTATATTATTTCACACTTTTCCTACATAGGCTATACCTTGTTTAAATTTCAAACACAAAAAGGGCAAAGAGCATATACTCAGCCATTTATTACTTTCTATTACCAGGACTGCCATACTTTCTATTAAGTTTTTAGTTTAGTGGTTATTTTAACAATGCATTCTGACATTAACTATCATTCTATTGAAATCCAAATAGTACCTAAAACCTGTGTTTTTAAGACATCAACATCCAAACTTTTCCCAGGGAAGATCCCCCGGATATTCCTCCTGCCAACTCCTCGGTGGTTATGGAACCACCGAAATTTTTGTCTGTATACGTCTGAAGTGAGTTATATTTTGGTAACCATATTAGCTCTAGGGCTATAATACCCGTAAACTTGCAGTGCCTTCGGTCTACACCACCCGAATGTTTAAGGGGTTATAGTACTGAATCTCTTGTGTATTTTTTGAAGATTATACTGAAAATATCGGATACTATTGTGTTGCGTTATATGGCCATTGGGTTCTACTAAAGGTTGAAAACAAAATACATTGTATCTGTGACACACTTGTAGAAGCAATGCTTACAAGTGTAAATAGTTGTAAGTTTGAGACTTAAATGGCTTTCGAACCTATTCCAGCTTAGCAAACCTGTCAAAATAAAGTGGCCGATATATTGGTGACTGTTATAGTGCCCCCGCAGATCGTGGACTCCGAGAGCACGCAGTCTGCAGTGGCGGTGCGGGAGAACCAGAACATCAGCCTGACCTGCAAAGCCAAAGGCTTCCCAACGCCCAAGATGATGTGGAGGCGAGAGGACGGACAAGGCATTACGATTGATCGCAGGAAAAAAGGTGACCTTTCATTACAATTTGTAACGTTTTGAAAGAAGGTTGTATTCTTGCTAATTAATATCTTTTAAATAGTAGGCTTCTCTAAAACACAATATCTTATGACGTATGTATGCACATACATTTAGGTACTGTCAGAGAAGCTACATTTAGTCTCGAAGGAGGAAACGTTACCTTGTTACTTCTTGAATTATTAAAATTATTTATTTTACAAATTTCAAGAGCACGTATATATTATTTTATGAAATATTTATATCAAAATTTAAAAATATAATAATTTATTATATCGTATTTATCAACTCTTTGAATTAAGGTGTATTGAGATAAATTATATCTTTTCCGGAATAATTTTCAACCGATTAAATATCTGTCAATACAAATATTTAAAAATTAATAAGTTCAGAACTCTAATGCATGGCACAAGACTATATTAACTGGTATTTATTTAATTTATTCATTTTATCGTCGAAATATCGGCGATGCACACGTCCTGAATATAGTATTGTGAAGTTCATTAGAGTCCTGAAAATATATAAAAATATATTTATATATTTCTATTTATACATGAAATATTTGAAAATATGTGTGTCCTTACACAAACAAATATATTCAGATCGACAGATGTTTTCCGCTACAAAAAACTTATGTAAGGAAATAATATTTACATTAGTCAAAGTTGTTCGGTTTAAAATCATATTTAGAACTCGATTCAAAACTTTGAATTGTTGAATAATTTTGTAACAAAATTTCTAATTTTAAATAACATCTAGTAGGCTACTTAACAATGTATTTTGATGAAAGAAAGTACAAAAAAATTCATAACTTTTATTAGCTTCTAGCATGCCTCAGCATTTAAAAATAATAATTTTTAAGTTGAAGTTAAGATACCAATCTGATATGAAAACGTTTGGAAAATATAGTATTCTTACAAAAACACATAATACATGTAAAGGTTTTTGCTTCATTATTTATTTTGAGATGTTTGTGTGTTTGTGCAGTGAACGTGTATGACGGGGAACATTTGAACCTAACAAAGATCTCCAGGGCAGACATGGGAGCCTATCTGTGCATAGCTACCAACAGGGTTCCTCCGTCGGTCAGCAAAAGGATTATTCTAGATGTGGAATGTAAGTGGAGGGAGAGAGGGAGAGAGAGGGAGAGAGAGAGAGAGAGAGTGAGTAAGGATAGGTTGCTATTTTATTAACTTGCACTGTATGTGCATGAAAGTGCTGAAACATGTTTTACGAAGATGGAATTACACTTAGGTACTAATGTCTGTAAATACACCTTGTTTTTTTATTCCTTTGTTTTTTTTATGGAAAATTTATTGACAGAAAGTTCTTCCTCTTCTCACCACAATTATGTTGTTGCTCACAAGGAGATAATGTGCTATATAATGTTCAACGAGGGACATATTGGTGGTAGCAATTTAGTTCTATAGTTTTATTTTCTGTATAAAAGACACAAACCTAACTCGGTTGCAGTCCTACCACTTCCGATTTGAAAATTCCCTATCTATTTCGAGTGATTCTAACTGACTTTGTGGGGATGATTTTGATACTAATTTCATGACGATATATTTGTCGTGTTTTTCATTGCAGGTAAGACGCTAAAAATAGTAAGTAACAATTAGGTGGTAAGGAAACTACTTGTAATATGAAATTGAAGATGTTGAATGTACTACGTCACTCGACATAGCAGTCAGGCAGTTCAATACTCCATACACTACGCTACAAACAAATTTCAAAAGATTATGGACCTCTCAAAAAAAAAAAAATACACATACATAAACGGGAGTCTGTACATACATTTACGGGTGAATGGACTAAATGGTCAAAACTTAAGGCTTTAGAAGCGGTGTAAGGAAGACTGCATATCCGTTTAGAGAAAACAACATTCGCACAGGGTGTACAAAGATCAGTGAGTGGCTTGTGAAGATTGCCTGATAGAGTTTCTGTTATCCGGATTAGTCCCAGGTTCTCCCTGAAGATTGCTAAAAATTAGAAGAAAGTGTATGATGACGTCTCTTCAGGCCCTCTATAGTTGTGGTGGAACCAGTAAACCATTTAACAATCAACGACAAAACGTAGCATGAAAAGAGGATCCAAGCGCGCTGTCTCAAAAACGCGTTGAAAAGAGTGAGAACGTAACAAATTTATAAGGGATAATTGTGATGTGTCTTCCAAGTAAGGGTAAGGTAAAGGTAAAGTTAAGGTTGAGGTAAGGTTAGGATGAAGTAAAATTAAGGTGCAAGTAAGGTTGAGGTTTGAGTAAGGTTAAGGTGAATGTAAAGTTAGGGTAAAGGTGAGGTTAAGGTGAAGGTAAAGTTAAGGTGAAATAAAGTTAAGGTGAAATAAAGTTAATGTGAAGGTAAGGTTGAGGTGAAGGTAAGGTTAAGGTGAAAGTGAGATTAAGTTTGAGGTGAAGATGAGGTTAAGATGAAGGTAAGGTTGAGTTGAAGTAAAGTTAAGGTAAAGTTAGGGTTGAGGTGAAGTGAAGTTAAGCTGAAGGGAAGGTTGAGGTGAAGTATAGTTAACGTGAAGGTAAGGCTGAGATGAAGTAAAGTTAAGATGAAGGTAAGGTCGAGGATAAGTAAAGATAAGAAAGTTAAGGTGACAGTTAGGTTGAGGGGATGTACGGTTAAGGTAAAGATAGGGTTAAGTTAAGGTGAAGGTAAGGTTGAGTTGGAGATACGTTGTGAAGTTATGGTTAATGTAAAGGTACGGTTAAGGTGAAGATAAGGTTAGGGTGAAGTGAAGTGTATAGTGCATGTAAGGTTAAGGTGAAGGCAAGGTTAAGGTGAACGTAACGTTAAGGTAAAAGTGAGGGTAAAAGTTAGAATTGGTAAATAATTAAGTTTGGATTTATATCATTTTAATTTTCAACTATTAGGTATTTGAATAACCAGCCAGGCGATCAGAATAGACCGGCCTTTGTGAGTAGATATAGTTGAAAGACTTTTTTATTTGAAATATCCCTATGTTGAAATATAACTAAAATATTTAAAGACTTGTATTATTTAGATGCAACCTAATATTTATACGTTTATAGAAAATTGAAATAGTTTAATTTCATATCTCGACAGTTTGTACCGAAAACAATCGATGTTGCCCAAACTTACTCCCAATATAAATTTTATTATAAAACGTTCTTTAAAACACAATGTTTGGAAAGTGAAGGCATGTTGTAGATCAACCCCAGTGTCATAAACATCATTTTAAATTAGATTTGATTTATTTTTGCTAACAATCACAAAAAAATTGATAGCTCTTGATGAAATAAAAAAATTAGTTTTAATAATTCAATATATTTGTTTCAGTTTCACCAATGATCTGGGTGCCCAATCAGCTGGTCGGAGCCCCTTCAGGCACCGATGTTACCATAGACTGCCACACCGAAGCCTACCCGAGAGCCATCAGCTACTGGGTTTACGGGACCATAATGATCCTCCCCAACAACAAATACACGACCGAGATATCAGAGAACAGTTTCAGAACCCACATGTCACTCACCGTCCACAAACTGGAAGCCAAAGACTTTGGAAACTACAGATGCATATCAAAGAATTCGCTAGGAGAGACCGAAGGATCCATCAGGCTCTACGGTAAATCTGGAATTGTTTTTTTTTTTAATGTAAGACACATTTAACATTTAAATTTATAGGCCTCTCTCTCACTCTCTACAACTCTCTCTCTCTCTCTCTCTCTCTCTCTCTATATATATATATATATATATATATATATATATATATATATATATATAGTGTTTTTACGCATGTTGTGTACTTAAAATTCAGTTTTTGCGGATATTCTGTATTAAAAAATTATAAACAGTTGTAGGCAAGGTAGAACTTAGACATAAACATGTCATGTAAATTCAGTGCAGACCCAAACGAAAAAAAATAACATAAATTGGAATAAGTTATTTACAGTCGAATAAGGATGTAAACAATATTTACAAGTGGTTTTATTCAGAACACTACTAAATTTCAAATATTTAGTTTGTTAATTGGCAAGAATTTAGTGGCCGCCATTTGCCTATAATTGTCTGAAACAGAAGGGTAGTGTAAACAATACGCTAAAATTATATATATATATATATATATATATATATATATATATATATATACATATATATATATATATATATATATATATATATATATATATATATATATATATATATATATTCTGATAAGGGACCTACTACTATGAAACTGTATATCATGTTTGTGATAAAGGATCTACGACTATAAAACTATATATTTTGGTTGTTATAAAGCATCTACGACTATAAAACTGGATATCTTGTTTGTGATAAGGGATCTACGACTATAAAACTGTATATCTTGTTTGTGATAAGGGATCTATGACTATAAAACTGTAAGATACATCTTGTTTATCTTAAGAGATCTACGATTATAAAACTGAATATCTTGTTTGTGACAAGGGATCTACGACTATAAAACTGTATATTTTGTTTGTGATAAGGACTCTACGACTATAAAACTGTATATCTTGTTTGTGATAAGGGATCTACGACTATAAAACTGTATATCTTGTCTGTGATAAGGGATGTACGAGTATAAAACTGTATATCTTGTCTGAGATAAGGGATGTACGACTATCAACCTGTATATCTTTTTTGTGATAAGGACTCTACGACTATAAAATTATATATCTTGTTTTAATGTACCAAAACTATTTCCTTTAACTTATTTACTTAGAAAGCGGATAAGCTGTACTGAGTGTAGAAAAAAAGGACTGGGTACAAAAAAGGAGATACCAAAAACTGGTTTTTAGTCTAAAAACCTCAAATAGCTCTAATATTAGAGTTTCCTACTCAAATTACTCGAATAGTACGGAAGTTTGCAATTTCTGATGTACGATTCAAACATAGGCCTGTAACCGAGAATGGAACAACAACGAAGAAGAAAGTATTAAGCAAAGACGGAAGATGCGCGATAAAATACTATCAAGATTATTAAAATTATTGAAATAGATTAGCGCTAAAAATATTTAATTTGTGTTGTAAACATTCTCAGGATTACAAATTATGAATCGAATACAAAAACAAATTAGAAAATTCGTGTAAATTGCGGAGCCCAAGTTGAGTTATTGGTTAACAGTGGAGCAATAATTAGATAAATGGTAGGACTCGCATAGCTCGAACTTCTGCAATATATTACGTCACCAGTCTGCGGCTGACAATTAAAAAGTGACTTACAGTTCGTTCTATTAATTCTCTAAGAATAAATTTAATTTTTAAATCAAATATATTTTTAAGAACTTATAATTTATTAGTTGTACAGTTTTTTTTAAAGTCTTTGATACTTACGTCACGAAAAAATTGTATAAAATTTAAAGCTAAGTTTACTACGAAGCCCTACAGAAGGTGATCAATTTATGCATAACACCTCCACACCTGCTCAAATCTTGGAGGTGCAGGAAATCTAAAGCCTTAAATTTCAGTGCCTAAAATATTTATAGTAACAAGAACAATGTGACAATACCAATATATATTTGCGTAAAGCAATATACTGGTTTACTATAAATGACTCAAATAGCAACGTTGTACCTGCGTATATCTTTCTAAACAATGTTATGGTATGGCAGCACAGCTTGTCTTACCTTTCTTTACTAATATTCTAATATATCCAGAACCAAATCAGGGTGTTTTTACAGGAAACTAGACTCAACTCACATTTCATGTCCAAATCTATGTTCACGTAAAAGACAAACCGTAAAACAATTTAAAATTCACAATTTAAAAATTAAATATATAATGATTCTCTTGGGATAAATTATGGCTGAGTAAAATACCTCCGCTCGGAATTCTGATGATGCAAAGATATGGTTTTAGGAATCCAAAAGCATCCCCCATCCGTAAAGATAAAACTGCCAAATTATTCAATTTAGTATAAACATTTATAGTTTTAAGTTATAATATTTTAGTTACAAGTTAATAATTAAGAAACAATAACTATAAAATTAAAAACCGTCTAGTACATTTAGCGTCCACAGATAGTAGTATCAGTTTATAACTACAGTAAATATCAAAGCCTCCCATAAACGGGCGAGCATGTTCGCGAGCATGTTGGCGAACCTGTTCGCGAAGCATGCTCTGTGTTGCATACAGACGATCAAGCATGCTCGGTGTTGCCTACAGACGATCGAACCGAACTTGCTCGCCGTCGCCGCACAGTACTCATGCTTTTCTTGGCGCTGTGGCAGTCTAGTTGTGTCAGTGTGTGCGAAATGGATGCTAACGCTGCGGTGGCTATTTGTGGTGGTTTCGTTTGTTTGGAAGATGAGAAAAAATGCAAGCCATGCAAGGTACGGTGACAGAATTGGCTTAAAAATAGGAACCGGTTCAGTCCCATGTCTCTGTTGGCAGAACTAGCAACAAACGAACCAAATGATTATAAAAATTACCTGAAGATGACTGAAGACCGTTTCGAAGACATTTTTCGACGTATTTATCCAGAAGCTGAGAAAAAGAATACTGCTATGAAAGAGTCGACCAGCTGTAAAGAGCGCCTTGCTGCGACACGTCCATTTTTGGCTAGCGGCAGAAGCTACGAAAACCTAAAATGTTCGCGAAAGACGAGCCGAGTGCCGAACCGAACATTTTCGCCGGTTGGAATGCTCGTGAACCTCACAAACAGGTGAGCATGTTCTCCGCCAACACCGTCGCGAGCATGCTCACAAACATGCTCACCCGTGTATGGGGGGCTTAAGTCCAAAGCACAAAGAATCCCAGATCGCCTCGCCCACTTCCCACCAAACAAGAATTCCAACCAATCAGATACTATACAAAGGAACAGAACCACTGCCACTACCAAACTTTATGTTACAAATATATTTGTATATATATATATATATATATATATATATATATTTACTAATATTTCAAGTATACTAAGAGTTTAATGTTTATAAATATGGTTAGCCACATCTAGTTTGGAAAAAGGTGAAATTTCCCAAAGTAAGGCAACATTGCTAAAGTCAAACTTCATTTAAAACTATTTTAAAACAAGTTTGTGTGTGTTTTAGAAATTCCACAGCCTTCAACATCACCAAAAGTCACAGAAACAATCAGTGGCGCAAGTCCAAAAGGTAAACATAACATTTTCTAATAGATAAAATAAATTTATAAAACAATTGAATAAACAATTAATATACCTAAACTATTACATAAATTACAAACGTGAAATCAACAAAGAGAAACATGTTTTCTACAAAAGATGTCTTTTCTCCGTGACTTCTTATTTAGTCAAACTACACCAATGTTTTCTGTAGAATTCTTAATAAAAATGTAGGTTAAAGTAAGTTATTTGTTTTTTGCAATAAATTAATAAGAAATGATTGAAAGAAGGCACTACTTTTTTAGATTAAATATAAAAATATTGAGTTGATTTATTAGAAAAGTAAAGGCTTATAAGAAAGGAATTACTCACTGTATTTATAATCTTTGAATATTTTGTATGTCTCTCGCTTTTCTAATCCTTAAAAAATATGTTTAAATATTTAAAAAAGAACAAGCCCAGTATATTGTAATAACCATGCTTTAAAACACTTACCAATATAAAATAATTGTAGATGTATACAACCATATTCTGTACTTTCCAGTAATAAATTTAAATAAAGGGGATTACAAATTTCAATTAAATTAAAAATACGAACATTTATTATGTGAGGGAAAAGATAACGGATTCTCCTTTTATCTGATGTCTGTTTTTAATCCTTTGCTATTAAAATTTAGTTGATTGATAATTAAATATGCCAGACTTTAGGGATATACTTCTGCGTGACGCCTTAGTTTCTCACAACAGTGGTCGGAATTTTCACTACATTGGTTTTGTTAGAAATTTAATTTCAATAAACTGCTGATTTTAAATGGATTTAATCATGCTGCATTAAAAGCATAAATATAAAATGCATGAAATAAAGCATGTCTTGTAAAATCAGAACCATAACTTAAATATATATAATTATACATTTTTCAACAGCGCTGTTATTATACATATGATTTAAGAACTTTTCGGATTTTTTACGTTATTTTTCATAATTATTTATTTCTTCCTATTTATTGTTTCTATTTATTTGTTCTTAATAATTCCACCTTTATGGTTTTTTAAATAAAATCACAAACTCATTCAAAAGTTACCCGTCCACAAAAAGCCGACACTAATACAGTGTGCCAATTAGATTTTAGTTTTACTTTGATTTTTGAGTAAAATCAAATTTTTACGACGAAAAATGAAACCAAATTGACCAATTGTTTTCATGTTGTTTTCGAAAGTTAACTTTGACTGGTGCTTTCAGAAAAGCCTCCCGTCCGTCTCAGCACCAAGTCACCCTCTCCTGTAACGGTTTCATCCCCTTCCGTTGTTTTCTCACATGGGGGACTCACCCTCGAGGGAGAACCAGTCCAAATGTCTGGATCAGGTACTCGTGTTTTTATCCCAGCACTTGTTATGCATGCTTGCACTTGTTACTGTGTTCCTTCCTAACCTTGTATATAATTTAATAAAATGTGTAGTCAATGTTTGCAGAACGGAGTATATATTGATGTGTGATGCCAAGTGACAATCGTACGTATATCGACAAGCGTTCCAAGTCGACACGCTTTAACACTATATACATAGTGATAGCATGAACGGTTTTATTCCAAATAAATTAAAATATAATTTGGCCCTGAGAAGAGAGTGAAATGGCTCTAGTATTTTAAAGATTAAGAAAACTGTTTTGAATGTAAAACAGATTAATGTACGTGACACTTTTGTGGTATATTATACTCTGTAAAGTACTGCTAATTAGGAAACGTACAGGCCTATGAATACATCATATTTTAAGATTGGAATAATTAACGCAACACTGAAACACGTATCGCTGTGGAAATACAGAAATACACTTGTGAAGTCCTCATGCCCACTCTCTTCAGCAATAATCAGTAACGATTTCTGAATCGTTAATTGTTAGTTTTAAATTGTCATTTATAAATTTATATAACCGTTACAAAATCGTTCTATATCTAAATATACTGTTGAGGTTACTATGCAATAAGATGGATAATATTTACGTAGCGAAAATATAAAACTAAAGTATAAAACTAAAATACCAAATTAACAGTTCAGTGCAACAAAAATATGAAAGAGAATTGTTTCAGGGCATACCATACATTTTTTCTTTAGGACATGCCAGCTTCGTTCTGAAACCTATTCTATAAAAAAGTTACCCTCTCAACGTCAGCAGTAAACTTCACGTACGGTGGTTGTGTGGCGTGAGGGAGTCTTGACCTTCATCGGACTAATCAGCGTCAAGCATGGAAGTTACGAGGTGTGAGGGAAACATGACCTTGAACGGACCAATCAGCTCCAAGCATGGAAGTTGTGAGGTGTGAGGGAAACATGACCTTGAACGGACCAATCAGCTCTAAGCATGGAAATTGTGAGGTGTGAGGAAAACGTATCCTTGAACGGACCGATCACAGTCAAACAGCGAGCTACACCCAGTGGTATACCACCTGAATAAAATGAGTTTAATGTTAGAAAGCAAAGATTTATCCATCGAAAATGAATAATATTACCTTATTTTTGATGTTAGAGTTCATAAAATTTAATGCGTATTAAATGCGTATTAATGCGTTTAAATAGAAGGAAATGTGACCCTTTTGACAAGTTTTTAAAATCTACCGGATGCCAAATAGTCTTAACGCTCCGGTCAATCATCCACCAAACCATCAGTAGTCCAAAGTATAGCATATTTCAATATACACTTATTTAGGCCATACCCATATAATGTACTTTTATGGGAGAATAATAGATGCATATATTTCTATTTTATTTTTAATTTGTGTTTCGTGTAATTGACGTTCCTGTAAACTCCACTAAATATATAGATAATTATCACATGAAAATGTTTAAAAAACTTCATTATTGTTAAAACGGTTTTGGCAATAATTACTTGTAAAGTAACCGGTTGATGTCTATTAAACCATTTGATTCTCTATTACATTTCACTCCGATTTCTTATTTTTCATACCACACAAGTAGGTCCGTTACACCCTATAACCAGAAAATTTATATCACATGAGCTGGATTTTTATACCCAATAACCTACACTCCTTTACACCAAATAAATTGGTCCTCTACACCTTATATTCTGGTCTGGTACATCCAAAACGTCACAACCTTCACATCCCTTAACTTAATTCTTTTGCTTTCCAATAACCTTATTTTTTACAAATCCATGACCTGGTCACTTCATCCTATACATCACATATCCTTGATCCTCTACATCACATGATTCTAAACTTCAAATAACCTGGCCCTTTACACTCCACAACCTAGACATTTACATCCCACTGCCTGAATACTTACACCACATAAACTGGTTCTTTGTATCTCATAACCAGATCCTTTGCATCTTATTACATGGTAACTTCTCCCCGTACCTAGATCCTTTACATACCATATCCTGATTACATAACGATTACATCCCATTATCACGTATATATTTCCTGTTTTTAATTCCAAATGTTTATAATCATTAATTTCTACTCCTTCTTATTTAGTTACAATATTCTTTAGCTCCTCCAAGCCCAAATACTCCCTTATTTCAAATTGCACTCTACGTATTAATTACTAATTGTTTATTCCATAATATTGTTTCTAATTTTATTTTTTCGCTCACTTAACATGAATTGTCCGTTAAATGTTAAAAACATCTCATTTTGTAACCTAACAAAACTCTTATTTATTTCTAAAATCCTTTCATGTATAATATAACAGTTACATATTTCTTTTTTTTTGTTCTAATATTTTAGTTTGTAATCGTTCTATAGTACATGCAATAAAATAACACCCCCAGCTTTATTAGTTTTTACCTGTGTCTATTTAAGAAGAGAACTGTTGACAAATGCTGTTTATGTGTAAAATGTGTTCTTAAATATACAAAAACGTTATTATTATCCACGGTAACTATCTTGTGTGAATGCAATGTCTAACTCCGGATATCAACAATTGATCTTGTCCTGTTCCATGTTACAGGTTGCCGACAGAAACACCCGAACTTCGCCAGGCTTGCTGTATCCGCTTTCGTGTGGGTTTTCTTTAGTTCGTGCATTTAATGCGTTTATTGTTGTAGCTAATATTGGAATTGACTTTGTTATATGTTGTTGATTTTTTATTTGAACGAGAAATTTCCCAAATACATTTATGTACGTTGGTGCGGTTGGTGTTAAACGTTACAATGGTTTTAAAAATATGTAAATACATTTATGTAAATAAAAGTTGTTTTATTTGCTTTTATAAAACTAGACATAGTGTGAGAAACTGACAGGTAAGAATCTAACTGTTGGTTTGTGTCGATTCTGCTGTAAATTTTCTCAAACTTTTTAAAAAAATCGGTAATTCAAATTTTTACAATTAGTAATGTTAAAATCAAAAATTATGTTGTGATAAATGGTCTAAACAGAACAAAAATAATGGTAAATTCAATCAAAAGGGCGGCCCCCTTCTCGTTCTGTCAACAATCACAATGTTAGGAATACCATGAAAAATCAAAATTAATTTTAAAATAATACGAATTAGACTATTTTTTTAACTATGTAAACTGATGTTTCCATGAAAACATATAAATGAAAGAATTAAACCTGATACAATAAAATTTATTAGTGTTGATTCAATGTAAAATGTCGCAATTAGCATAAAACATCAAATTACTATAAAGTGATCGCAGATTAAATACAAAAAAACACAAATGACCTTTCTCAATCATTTTAAGGATGAATCTATAAACGTTGTAAAATATGGATTCTAAAAAAAATATAGTGTTAGGTTTAATTTTGAGGCTAACCACATCAAATAATCCTTAATGTTAAATATTCGATTGTGAATTCAGATCATCTAAAGATCACATTTATTCCTAATAGATTATAAAAAAAAATAAATAAAGGAGTTTAATTTTCCCTCTTCCAGTCTTATAATATTGCAATATTAATGTGTTGAAACTGAGGTAAAATAATTTTACAACACAATCATAAAAATACTTTAATTTTATAAAAACGCACTTAAAAGGCCTTTAGAGTTTTATGTTCGTCCTAACTTCACGTATCTTCCTTTCGTACCTTACAGAAAACGTTTTATTATTTAAAAATGTTCTAATTTTCTTATCTAACGATATTATTCTCTCTTCTCCAATCTTTCAACAAATTTACCTTTAATCTCATCCGTCCAAGCGACAAGCACTATTACTCTTCTAATCCATCATCTAAATCCTTTCAGCGGTTTTAGACGTTACTAAATAGAAATACATCTAAATTGTTTCCTAATTTTTATATTTCTGGTTAAAAGTTAATATATTTTAAAATTATTGTATAAGGTTGTGCATTAGCTGTGTGTGCATAAAACTTCATTGTTTTCTACATAAAATTTATTTGCAACTAATTCTTAAAAGTGAATCGACGTCTCTTTCAACAATTTATACTAGTGGAAGAGCATGTTAATAAGTAAAGCCCATTTGAAAAATCTAGTCGAACAAGTGGAACAAACTGTACAAAATAAAAAGTTATTATTTATTTTTTAGATAATATGTATAAAAAAATATAAGAATAAAATAATGTGCCAAATAAGAAAGGTTTTATTAAATTTCCCTGAAACAATTTATCCTCAAGGTTTAAAATCGTATACATACCTACTTGTATATATATATATATATATATATATATATATTTATATATATATATATATATATATTTATATATGCACACATACACACATATATATATATATATACGTACATATATATATGTACCTTTCGAATTAAAATCCGTACGGAAATAATTGTCGTTATTCATTTAAAAATAAATTTTAGCTTTTCTTCGGATCAAAAAATAACTCTGCTGTTATAATATTGTAACATGATAGACGTTAATGGGCATCATTATATCGCATCATTACATCGACTTTGTCACACTATTTCTGGGGTTTAGGCTGTTCTAGAAAAAAAGTATTATTATCAAGGTAAGTCATTCTAATTTGGGGTGGTTTTTAAGTGAGTTTAAATTTGCAAGCTGAGTTGAATATTATTTCAGGTATCCCCTTTATATTTCATTGTTAGGTAAACTGTGAGTTGGTTAGAGCTCAGTTTGGGAGCAATTGGTAAATATATTGATTTAAAATTGATTTTCCTAATTGCCGCTTCGGAAGGAACAGAAAACAAAATTTGTGTTTGTATTACGGTGTTATCAAGCTTTATGAAACAAATATAATTCTATTTTGTCTAAAATAGCAGCTTGAAGGGATGCAAAAAGTTCAACAATTGTATTAATCACAAGTTAATCACAGTACACAGTAATCAATCGCTGTAAACACTATCTTACCTAATTGTGTATGCGATATTAGAAACTAAGTAATGTGGAATATTTATGCCTCTAGAAGTATTCGGTAAAACGTACAAACTACGAATATAAACAGCCAGTGACGTGGCTAAAGAGAAGCAATTACCAATCAGATTTAATAACTTTTGTTATTTTATTATATATTTAAATAGCTTTTATTGTGTTGTCTATAGTTATGTGTAACATAATAATAGTCACATGTTATTATATAACTGTTGACCTTTAGATAGGAAATGGTGAAGTTCAGGTTTTTTCAGATTTTACTCTAACGGCGAGCATGCAATGTTACGATAGCCACGTGATTTTGTTTTATAAAATGAACTAACTGGTTATTGTATTCATGGAAGCTATTTGAATACTTTAAAATAAATAAATTTATATATACACACACACACATATATATATACATATATATATATATATATATATATATATATATATATATACAGGTAGTATATTTTACTTATTTATATATATTACAAGAATGTTATTTTAAATAGTGCATACTTGTTCAACAACTGTACACAACGTTTCGTTGACAAATGTAGTTTTAGCGATTACAGGTAAGTAAAACATACTTTAGAAATTTTGCAATTGAAATCGTGAGTTAATAATTATTAAAACGTAATAATAATAAAACGTAAATAAAACGTAATATATAAAACGTAACTTACCTTCTCTAATAGTTGCGATATTGCTTCCATTCTGAAAACTAAAATTGGGTAAGCGATCGTATACGCCGTAGGTTAAAGTCTCTAAACTGTTGACAGCTGTTCATTTTTTAGTTAACCCTTAAAGGAAACCCCAACCTACAATGAATCAGTTCCCTCTTCACTCTTTGGCGTAAATGTAGCAACAAAACACTTCATCTGATTAAACGCTTTACACATGAAACACTCGTCATATCTGCAAATGGCGCGGCAATATTAACCTCAAGTAGAAGGGCACACACAGTCAAAGGCAAAGTGAAGAGTCTTGATGAAATGACACCAATATGGGAGTGATAAATGCGGCTACATTCGTGCATTACATTTAAATAAATGAAATATTGACGGAAATATAAACATGACTGTTTCTTGGTAAATACTAATGTAGGGTTCTAGACGTAGATTTGACATAAACACGTTGCAATAAAGTCAAACATAAGTCACCTTAATTACATTATAAGCCGTTTTACCGTTAAGTAACTCGATCGAAGTTCATTTACCGGTATTTAGGCCAATGGCCTATTACTCTATGCACTCACTTGTTACTTCAAACTAAGTAGCTCTCTAAAATGGTCCGGTCTGTATATGTTTGATACTTTCCTTAGCTTAAAGAACATATACAACTGTATATGTAGTTGTTAAAGTCTTTAGATTAAGGGTGGGTTTTCTAAATATACCTGAAGAAACCCCCAATTCTACTTTAGGAACGAGAAAGGGACAGTGAGATATATACTTTTCACTATATAGGAAAAAAAATCCTCTTGTGACAACTGAAAATACTGGTGCTCGTCTTGTGTAAAATCTTCCATCAAAGTTTCTGGCAAAAATCTTTATTTACAACACTTCAATTTAAAAATAATATAATTTTTAAATAGTTGGTCCAATAAGTGTACCATAGCCTATAGATAACCATCTATTCTATCGTTTTAAACATTTAGGAAGAAACACGACCTTGTAAAAACTCGTAGTTTGTACACGAATTCTCCTCCTAAGTACAACTGTTGAAAGTCAGCTTTTGTTGATCAAAACCTTTTGGTTTGGTCTTTCCTTTTATGTGTGACCTGTCGTACAGTCCTGCAATCTACATGGGGTTTAACTCATGCACATTCTAGCTGCTATTGCTCTGAAAAGTGATATCTTCCAATATCGTCCGTTCATAATTGTATATTTGTGCAATACCACATAATTCTGAGCTATGCGTAACGTTCAAGTCTCCAGGTCATGAACAAGTAGATTATAGAATGTGTACCTATCAGACAGACAGGAATGAGAGTTTAAAGAATATGTTTACAAATATAATTTATAATATCAAATAAAGATTTTATTAGCCGTATTTTTAGCCCGATTTTGAATAATCTAAATTTGGGCCTTTATTAATGCAGCACAAGAGGCCCTTTACGTTTATTGCTCTGAAAATTAATATCTTGCAATATTGTCACCTCATAATTGTATATTTGTGCGATGCCACATAGTTCTGAGCTATGCGTAACGTTCAAGTCTCCAGGTCATGAACAAGTAGATTATAAAATGTATACCTATCAGACTGACTGGAATGAAAATTAATAAGAATTCGTTTACAAATCTAACTTAGAATACCAAATGAAGATTTCATTGGCAGTATTTTTAGTTCGATTTCGAATAATCTATATTTACACCTTTATTAATTCAGCATAAGAAACCCTTTACGCCTTAAAAGTAAGAATTTATCTACCCTAAGAAACAAATCCGTTACAAAAAATCTGCCTTTTTTCATGCTCTATCATCTTATTGTAATTAAACCCTTTAAGCACAATTCTAGCTTACAAAGGAATTCCAAGTAATTAAATTTTTATTCCTTAATATGTCGCAATATTTCATAAGGGCCTCTGCAATTTGTGACCACAGATAACGAGGCGCGTAAAATAAACAAACCTGAAGTTACATCTTAGAGCAATGGTGAAGAAGCAATGTTACTTTCAGACTGGTTTTGGAAATAACGATGTTTTTTCATAAACGTATAAAAAGAGTATTTGCCAATATTTGCAAATTGATTTTATTGGCTCTGAGACAATTTCCTTGGATCCAATATTTCTTTACTTATTCCGTTATTAAAATATCGAGGTTTGGTATTTTGTAAAGTAATGACAAAGAAATGGCATCAATTTAGAAATTAAATTTGAGGAAAATTGAAAAGTTTTAATAATATATAAAATCAAATAGGTTGCTTTTTTATTTTCTAAGCACGATTTTTCAGTCATGAAAAATTAAAATTTTCGTATCTTCAACTACTTGAAGTTGAACGTAGCTCGGGTATCTCAAATATTATCAGTCAGTTCCAAAAACACCTTTATTTGTGCAAATAAATGCGCTGTAAATATCGTAGTTAGAACATATAGTAGCAAACCCATCCTAGTGCAGTTTTGCAAACAAAAAGGCCCCCCATCTCAACAAATTGTAAACCTTTCTGTTTTATTCCACTCCGGCTACAATAAACCATAGTCGTTGTATATTTCAGTATTTATACACATTCCGTATTCTGTGTCACTGACGCTCGCGCATGCGCCCTGAGTTGCAGCACCTACCTGACACTGTGTCTTTTTTTATTACTGTCGTAAATCATTTTACTCTTATGGGTTCCATATTTGTAACCAGGAACCGGAAGCGAAGGAGTACGCTCCTCCATTACGTTTTGTTTTGTGCATCGAGAAAGAAATTTATTGTAAAATATAAAACTACTATACTTCTTAAAAAGAAGCTTCATGGAAGTATCCGTATTTTTTATAAATAGAAACTTGAATGCTTTTTTACAATCTATATTGTAAATTATAAATATAAATTAAACATTTTATTATTTTTAAATATTCATTAATACCATAAAATAATGCATAAAATATGTTTGCTGTTTGGAGTCATGTGAAGTCTTTATGACTGAAAGTTAACACAAGGGGCGACCATAATCTATTTTTAACATATTTTCATTAAGTTTTTTAAAGTATGTATATTTTATTTCATATCAATGCCTTTTTACATTCAAAATTTTAAAAAATCATTTCCTCCTAAAGTAAAATTACATGTGAAATTACTTAAGTGAAATATACTGTTTTAAACAGTGGTCTATATACTTTTAATAAGTTTAGCATATTATTTCAACTTATTCATATATTATTATCTATGATGAATAAATATACAGAATGTTATCACAGCTGTACAGCAAAAAAACAATTAGGCTTACAAAATTAAAACGCGTTAGTTAAAATGAGTTAATTGATGAATATAAGTTATATATGATTGATTCGCGTGTCATCGTCACAGATTCTAACCATGATAAATTTCAGTTCAATTGGAACAAGGTAAGTGGTATAAAATACTGTTTCAAAGTTTGTAATAAAGTTATTAAAAGTATTAGTAATTACAGTTATGTCTTTTTTTGAAGAACCATTTGTGTATTGCCATCGAAATATTACTAGGTTCATTCATAAAATAGGTTCTCTATGCTGCTATGAAAGATTGCAACGTGCAAGGAGAAATGTGGCAACACTGTCTTACTTATCTACTTCCCCTATCTCTATCCCCACCACTCCCGCCTCGCTACAATGCTCTGTGAAGGGCTAGCAGCTTTCCAAGTTGGAGCTTCCTATTGCTGTTACCGCCAGTGGATAGAACATGGGCGTTTCACTTTACTCCCGAAACCAAGCAGCAAATACGTAATAGCGTCATTCAACTTCGCCCGAAATCGAAGAAGTTTAAACAAACACAGTCTGCTTCGAATGCCATTGCAAGTGTCTTTTGGGTCAGGAGGGGTCTGCTTCCAACAGATATTGTGACACATTAAGACTACTGACTTAGTAGCGATCCAGAACCGCCGAAGAGGAAGGTTGTCCAGTGGTTTGAGGCTTATCCATAACAACGCTCGACCTCATATATCACACCAAACTTAAGAACTACTGACTGAATTTGTCTGAACTGTTGAGACCCACTAGACATTATACAGGCCCAATCTTCCACCAACGCAAATGCGCGTGACGTCACAGCTTAGAAGCGATGTAGGGTTTACTGCAGCACTGGGGGAAGTAGTATACTTCATAGGTATACTTAATTAAAGGTAGATAGTAATGTTGAATAAAATTATTCCCAAATCTATCGTGACAGGATACTTCGTAGGTATACTTTAACAAAAATAGATAGTAATTCTGAATAAAAGTATTACCAAATCTATCCTGACTGGATACTTCGTACGTATATTTTAATGTAGGTATAAAAGGAAGAAAACTCACTATGTAAAAATTAAATTTAATATTGCATATTTTATTCAAAAGATATCTATATATATTTTATAATACCTAGCCTAACCTATCACTGTCGGAAAGTTGTTAAACATGTGTTTTTAATCTTAAACGAAACGAGGGTTCATTTTAGGTGCAAGTTGAATAAAAATTAGAAAAAATATATTCGGAAATAAAATGTTTTTTAGTAATTCAATTATTTTCCACAAATTTACGCGTAAATACTCCCTGTGAAAATATTTGCCTTCGTGTCTGTGTTTATAAACGCTTATTGACTTGTGAAGGTAAATAAAAAAAAAAAATAAATGTACATGCATGAAGGTGTTACTACTGTTTGCTGTTCAGCGTTTCTAAAATGTAATATTTTGTTTTTTATATTTTCGAGAGTTATCAAATCTTATCTGTTATTCTATTCTGAGTATCTATAAAAAGTAATAAATTTGAAAACAAATATTTTACTAAATGCAGAGTAATTGTCTAATGTTAAATAAAAAGAAAAAAACATATATCAATCCATACAATGCTAAGTAAACTAGAATAATTATTTGTAAAAGAATTTGCATATTTTGTTTTTCAGCATCATTATACCAATTCCATGCACGCGTGTAGTCTATTAGCCATCTGGTCCCACTCGCAAAAGTATGAACAATGCCCTTAAAGTTTACAAAAACTACAAGGTATTAGGTGCGCTTTTATACATTCTTGACACGTACTAGGTACAGTATAAATTATTGGACCCTGTGGCACTCGTATATTATTGTTTTAGTAAAATTTTTGCTGTCAACTACATTACCAGCTTCAAATGAACTTGTCTTCAAGTGGAATTCATCTGTTGTTGCATTTAAATCTCTGTGTATTAAACATTAGTGCTAGGCAAGAAAAGAGTTGTTTCCTTCTCAGAGTTTAAACAGACATACTTTTTAGAGTAGAAATATAAGAGTTAGAAATATAAACCATATGAACTACATTCTGTCTTCGTAGTCTGATAAGTTATTCTGAAAATATGTTTCGACAATATCCAAAATAATCCCTAAAACTAATCGAACTGCATAGAAATTTACACAGTTCCGCTGGCGACACAGATTAGTACGCGGTCAACAAGCCAATCACCATACATTCAACTGAACCCCTTAACTATAAAAAAACAGCGCACTTTTAATAATCCAAGCTCAGCAATAAACGATCTCCAGACTTGTTACGGAAGCAAACATTCACCGACTCAGGTTTCCAAGTTTGTTTTAAACACGGCGAAAATTTCAACGTAGTTACGCTAGATTACTCTGCTGCTCAAGTGGGTTGGGATTGCGCAACTTTTAATGTTTTCTTAGTCTAATTAAACTTCGTCTTCAGCGTTAATGCAATGCAATGCACATGTTAGACTTAATGAAAACTACTGTTTTATTTCGGAGCTAAAAATGCACTTTAATTAGGCTAATAATACTCTTTACATACAAATATATAGTGTGAGCGGGAAGATAAACAAGTGCACAAAAAGGAAATGGTAATAAAATAAAAACTGTCAACTTTTAAAACCTAATTTAATATACTTGTTGTTCTTTTTAGAATACCTTAAACAGTTTATGTGCTTTGTAGCTATTTTATTAAAGATGTTTTGACCCTCTTACAAATTCGAAACGTAATTTTTGCTATAGAAATATCCACTTTCGTAAATTTACATTATAGTCATCTGTAGCGTACTGGAGTTGCAGGGTTTAAATTATTTTCAAATTTTATAGATTCTAGGAAAGAGGGGGATTTTTTTTTAAACGTTATTCCGTAAACGGAATTTATCACGTTGAAAGTAACAACAAAATATAGGCCCTAGTAAATGAAAACTAATATTACTATAAAGTGCTTGCATAAAATATTTAGCCTATGACAAAAACCAATATACGATAAAAAAAATATTTCTCAAATACTTTTAGCTAAACCTTTTGACTAAGCACAAGATGGAAATTAATTTAAGAGCAATATCTATTCTTATTATACCACTATAGAGCACACGCTGATTTTTAAGTTTATATTATTTTTCAAAAGAAATATATAAAACAAAATGTTTACCCAGATGTCTATTGATACAAATAAAATTGTTTATAAAAATGTTTTTGAACAATAATTGTTTACCATTAATGTGAAAATGTTGAACAAAATTACGGAAATTAGAAGAGAAATGTTAGATAACTGGATAAAAACCTTTTGACGGAAAAGAAAACAATTGAAGAAATAATTAAAGAAATATATTTGTTGTAATGTATTATTTTCACTTTAAATTCAAATGTAAAATGGCTAACGAATATTTTTTCGTTGTCAGGACATATTTACGGAAAAGTAGGAGAGCCATAAAACTGTGTTCATGAAGAATCTCAGAGAAAATAGAAGCATCAATGAGTGTATTGGAAATCATACCATTCATATTTGTCAATTGTACATTTTCGTTACTCCGAAAGAAATTCATTTATAAAAAAGGTTTTACCAATATTTTTCCCCTTCATTGTTACCACTAGTAAGATATCCAATCTGTGTATCTTACAACCATCCTTTAGTGGTCTATCTGGGTACCTCTTCAATGGATCATCAGCGGTATCGTATCTAGTTACGCTAAGACCCAATCTCCTGTGTAGATTTACACAGGATGGTTCTGATTATTCCTAAACACACATCCTGACATGTATGTGCCTTCGAATTTAAATCACTATTACAATCGCGTGTTTATTTTTACCCAAATACCTTATGCGCAAAAATAAACAACTATGATCTCAATCAGCTATAGTAGAATGAATGATTATGGTTATTTTATAGACCTCAGTAGATTTTATTGTCCTTGAAACCTGCCTGTTGACAATGGTTCAAGCAAGATGGCGTAACCAGCCTTAGGCAACAGTGCTTCCCATCAAGAAACCTTTGGCAACCTCCTCATCTCCCTTAGAACAAAATTTCCTTACCAAGAACACTCCCCCGATCTTACATCACCTGACACCTACGCCTGAAGATTGATGAAGAAGAAGATTTTCTCTCGTGACCCATCAACCACCATCCAACTACAGGAAAACAACGTATATAACAAATATGAAACAACCTCTTCACCAACATTATGTAAAGCCTTCAATAACGGTTCCACTGTTCCCTTAAATTGAACAGAAGTCATAGAACATGTTTATACCCGAATTTAATCGGTTTAGCTTATTTTTAATTGTATGTATTTGTAAAACTATTCAAATAAATCGAAACCAAATAAAATGAAATCTTACAACTGCTTTACTACCATTTTTCTCTTTTTTTGCGTATAAAGTAGTTAACATACAGCCCCTCTCCTAATATGTCCCCTGCTTTCAACTATCGTTGCTTAATAATAGTGCTGGAGCGTGAGTTTATAACCTTCGTCTTCTGTTTTTGGCACAAAGTCGCGTCATAGTTTCAATACACGTGGTTCAGATAATACTTCCCCAAAGTGATCTAAAACCATGTAAGAAACTGTTACCTCTAACTTACATCTATCTTCATTAGATTCTTTATCACGGCTATAATGTGTATTTTTTATTGTTGCAATCGCATTGCTGTAAGTGGAAGCTTAAAGATAGGTTTTTATAATGGAAATAAGTTTAAAATGGTCATCTCTTTCTACCAAATGGTAATCTTCTACCGAATGGCAATCTTCTATTAAAAGTTCAGGAGAAAGTGTGAAAGTTGTAATTCTATAGCTAAGAGATTATGGCGTGCGGTTAGTAATAAAAACTATTAAAAAAAGTATTTTAATTCATTAAAAAAATAAATCGGGCCTTCCAAAAGGAAATCTAGCACACAATTAAATTTATGAGGGGCAAAGCACATACGTACGTGGAGTTCTTAAAGTAGACGTTTCTGAAGAGGACGAAATTTTCAAAATCAGGAGATGGGTAGACTTATGGCAACATATAGAAGACAGGGCTGACATTAGATAGGAGAAAGTGTTGATGAACAAGTAAGGGCGAAAGATAAGCAATGAGAAAGGTGAGCCATCAAGGAGGGAGTTAAGTTTAGGCCGCCGGAAAAAAGGAGTATAGTCTTGGGAGCAGGAGAGGACAGTAGAGTTTGGGAGCCAGAGAGAGAGAGAGAGAGAGAGAGAGAGCAGTCTATCACTGAAAGTCGGAGGTAGATGAGTCTAGACTTAAGAACCGTGTATAAACAGTCGAAAAGGATAATAATGGGGTGAGTCACGATTTGGGAGTCAAGAGAGCAGGTGGTGGTAGAATCGAAAAGTCGTGACATCTACGCTCCTAAAGGATCGACATGCGACGGAACGGGGAACGGGAAACACAGAGAATCGACCGGTTTTACTCAACACTACAATTTGTTGAAACCAAATTCATTAAAGTTAAAATTTAGACGCCAACAGAGTGAAATCTGGGAACGGAATAATAAATAAGGTTTCAACTAAAGTTTTTATATAGCCTATATATATATATATATAAAGAACATAAGTCAAAATACAAATACAAGAATTATAATTATAATTGAATTTACAATTCAATGATGATTTTGACTTATGTTCTTTATTAATAGGGCTACACAAGAATACATATTGCGATATTTATATATAAATATATATATATATATATATATATATATATATATATATAAATGAATTTTCTTGTTTAATGATAAAAAACAACATACGTTATTCAAATGCAAGAGTATTTATTAATTTATATCCAAAGCTTTTCGTTGGTAAACAGTACCAACATCACCATGAATGAAAATTACAATAATGTGTATTAATGTGTATATAAATATTTTATAAAGGTATCTACTTTAAAAGTAATACTTCTTTTACTAACGACAAAAGTATTACATTATAATGTACATCTCGGATCTTCAAATAATTAATAATAAACTAACGCAAGTCTCGACTCATTTCGTCTCAAACGCCTATTTTCGAATGGTTACACATCGCCAAACATTAAACGTATTGTCTAATGATCTAACACATAGTTAGTTTCTATAAAGTTCCACATAATATTACAAGGAAAATATCTTGGGAACTTTACACTGCAACACTATATAAATTAATGAAGCAGGTGGCGTACCTGTAGTATTACAGCACCATCTGGGGCTTTATTAACAGGTAGTTGCTAGAGTACTGTCGGTTCAACCCTTACTTGCGAAAACTCAAAAACATTTATTTAGAAGTACAGTCATTTCTAAATTAAAAGTATTAAAATTGTAATTCGATTTTGAAATCTTGGATAAATTTAATCGCACTGAATTTTTGTCCGCGTCGTTTAACACAACTTTAAAGGTAATTTATTACTTTAACTTATTAATTTATATTTAAAGTCAATTTTTTAAACCTTACATCGACTATATGTGTTTACAATCATCAAAGTCTCCTGACGACGTTCGCCTATTTCGGTTAAGAAAGATTTGTCTCCGTAGGGTTTTATAACTGTTCTTTAATTATAAATTCCTTACAAGTGTTTATAACATTACTTCATCATGAACTCAATCTTAAATATCGTTAGAAAAATAGTGTATTTAAAGTATGTTACTGTAACTTGTTCTTCTCGAGTAATACTTACATCGCCCCACCAACCCGTACTTCCACGCTTCCCAACTCGTTGCCAGTTTGGTTAGCAACCTGCACACAAAACTCGATCACATTACGCCCGGCAGTATTGTTTTAATACAGATCCGAAGCGACATCTGCGCTTCTCTTACTGTGCTCGTAAATACATTTACAACTCTAGTTTCCAAACATGTATAATTTGACGTCACAATATATAAAAGGAAAATTTTGAAAGGAATCAAAACGTCGTGGCTCAAGAAAATTACTTTTTAATCAACAAATTCCTGGGTAGAATTCTCTACTTTAAATCAGGTTTTTTTAACAACTTTGGTTTTTTATAATTTTTTTTATTTGAGATTAAAAATCTCTTTTTTAATTAAGGTAATGTAAGTCCATTTCAGAAAATATTTAATTTTTAAAGCATTAATATTTAAAACTATTACACTCCCTATAAAAAGCAAATCCAATCACACTCCGCCAAACATCTCATATGCATAATTCATAACTACATAAATAAGACAATAAATATACAATTTAATCATAAACAAAACCAATATAACCAACGATACACAACCGAACAATAGGAGATAAACAAACCTTTCAAACTACATATTACACACATACTCAACATCCAATTACATCACATACAAAGGACCGATTTTGTTAACGAAACATAGTAAATACTAAACATTTAAGAACATTGAAAAACCAATAAAAGCTAAATATTGTAAAATAAAATTTATTAACAATTTTATGTAATAAAAATTGTAATTAATAATGGCTCCAAAAATTATAGTAGGAGAAAATTGTTTTGAGTGCCGATAAAGCGTATCTTATGTATGGAGTGGTGTAAAGCTGTCATTCAAGTTGGTAATAAAATCTTAATTATGAAAAAAACCATGGTGTTAAGAAATATGAAAACGTTAAACTATAAGTAAAATTTTACTGCAGCAGTCAAAAAACGAGCACAAATCTCCGAAAGCAAGTTCAATAGGACACTGTGTTTTTAAGTTAAGACTAACAAACAGCGTAGCAGAGTGGGGAGTGCCCGATAGTGGTGGCTCTCGTGAAGAATTCACGTTTTACCTTGAGGTTCTGGTAGATTCAAAGATACTGTTCCGTGGTTAACCCGAAAAGCTAGCGCAAGATGGACGTGGAGATTGGCCGCCTTCAAGCGTCCGTGATTTCGAATTTTAAATTTTTCACTATGTAATAATTTATAGAAAGTATTAAAGGAGGCCCTTAAACCGATCATTTGCGAGTCTGAATTTCAATAGTCAATTAACCATTTATTATATTTAGTCAATTTCTTAAAATCATAGTTTCAAATTTCTTTTAAAAAAATGTAATCACTTATTGATAACTAATGATTGAAAAATATAAACAAATGACTCTAGGTATTACGATATGGAAAGTCGGGTGGGGTCATGTTTTGACGGCGGTTGAACTGGCACTTGTCTACCCTACAGTGACCATCATCAACATGTATACAGCTTAAGCGAAAAACGCCTAAATGTGGTCACCTTGTTGGTAAGGTGTCGAACGCATGAGTAGGGGGCAATATCCTCGATGGTTGGTAGGTTTGACCGCAGCAACCTAAATCCCTAAAATCCAATCCCAACCCTAACCTAAACAATCAAGGGGTCAGTTAAGTTCCGAGTTGAAAATGACAAACCTCCCGAAACGGCGGCCCCAACAATCATGAAATAAAGTGGTAGTAGAGGCAAGCGTAAAATACCAACATATGCACAAGTAATTTTAGTTAAAGATATTATTTCCAAAGCCTTACGTGAATTAATTATATGTGGTTTTCTTAAAAAAAATATCCGACAATCATATTTACTTAGCATATAATTAAAATTGTTATATTTTCAGTCTATTATATTTATAAAATTCAACCTATTATCAGCATAGGTTACTTTAGACAGTGTTTTAAAATAAACTATTATTTAACTAGTATTATACTTATCTATGATAGTGGTAATACATAAAACAACAAGGTCCTCTCAAACTACATAGGTTACTAAATCAGAACCTACCATCGGAGGTCGAATGAAAACTTGATAAGCCCCCAATTTCGTGTGTATAATCTTTTGACTGGTTTCGAAGAAAGATATCATAGATTTTATGAGATAAAACTAAAAGATTGTAAAGCAAGAGTTACGTAATTCACTAATATTTGAGCACACTAAATAAGTAATGAATAAATGATAAACCGGAGAATATCTAGTCAAAGAAGGTTATTTATTTAATGCACCATTTTAGCACCCTATTCGTTATCCTTATCATGCCTGAAAGCAATATCACATTACTTATAAAAACGCACATAGCCTACACTCAGTACAATAGTTTAAAGATTTTTAAATATTCAATGAAATTTTAGTCAAAAATTTAATAAGATACCCCACCAAAGTAGTGAGATTAATTTAAGCATTGTAATATTTATAAGGAAGTTAATGCAATGTTTTCAGGCTTGATTAAGGCAACAAATTAGTTTTCGAAACGTCTGTCTGTCCGGTTGTAATTTTGCAATTGAGTTTAAAATACTTCCCGACGGCCTGATATTTTAAATATAGGTCAGAATTAGATAATAATGTATTGTCTTTATATCCATGGCATTAAAATCACTCATCAAGAGTTTATTCGGTTATGAAAATTCCTCCACTGATATATTCAACTCAGTTTTAATCCCCATGATTTTATTTTTTTTTTAGCAATATCTGAATATATTTAGTTCCTCCTTCTTATAAATTGTACTATATTTACCCCGCAACAAGAAAACAAACATAACTAATATATAAATCACAAAAATGCATGTATTGAAGCTTAGAAATGCTGGTAAAAATACTATACACCGAGTGTTTGTAGAGACTACGACGACATACACGTAAGAGTAGTTTGTGTAAGTGACTTACGTGTGTGTGATTTTTTGTGACTTTTACGAACTTTAAAAACAAAGTAGAAGAAATTTTAAAATAAATTTTGTCAAATTGATCATGCAGTCTTACTAAATTCAGCAAAACGTCTTTAGACAAGGAGTAGTAAAATACCGAAACAATATGCTTGATACAATCCTCCATTTTAATACACACCTTATGAGTAACAACCCTCTAATCAATTTCTCTTATCCATTTCTTACCAATTTTATTACTACTACAGTTAAATTCAAACTAGTTAAAAACTGTCAACTTTTAAATTTATGAAAACTATCTTTACGAGACGACAATATGTTTCACTTTATTCATGTACACGTTACTTGTGGAGAAGCAGTACACGTAAATGATTTATGGACACTGAAGCTTGTCCATTTTTACAACCCTTAGCCCGAATTACGTCCACGTGCTAACTTATTATTAGTCCAGAATCCGACACAGCCACCTGAATCCGATGTTGCTATGTTTTATTGATCCAACGGCAGCGTTTCATTCGCTTATGGATTTATTGTTTTATTGCCGTTAGTATTAGACCTAATCAATTATTTTCTTTAAAAAATAATTTTTCATACACAGACCCATATTTTAAGCAATATATGTTCCAAAATATTTAAAACTAGTTACTCTGATAGTGAAATAGCACTGTGTATTGTTTTTTCTACAAATTCACCACTTAATATGGAAAACACTGTGCGAGAAATAAAGGATAAGGAATTTGAACTATGAATTAGTTTCTTAGCTTTAACGGACGGAAAAAGATTCAGTTTTATAGTTTTATAAATCTATTTCATTAATATTATTTTGAAAAAAGAAAAAACGCCATGTATATTATTTGTACTGTTTTTTAAGAAAGATATCTGAGATTTTATAAGGTAAAAATCACAGATTGTAAAGCAAAAATTACTTAGTTAACGTATATTTGAGCACTCGATATAATTAATGAATAAATGATAAACCGGTCGAATATCTAGCCAAAAACGTTTATTTATTTAATGCAACGTTTCGGCAAACAATTCCTATTAATGCCCAAAACAATATCACATTGCTTATAAATACAACTACCCTACACTCAGTACAATAATTTAAAGATTTAAAAATATACAATGAAATTTTAGTCAAAAATTTAATAATATAAGCCACCAAAGTAGCAAAATTCATGTAAGCATTGTAATATTATAAGCAAGGTAATGCAATGTTTTCAGGCTTGATAAAGGCTACATACTAGATGCCGAAAAGTTGCACTTAATAAATAAACCTACTTGACGCCATATTCAAACGGTTTATCATTTATTAAATAGTTACTTAAAACTATTTTATATTTTAAACATTATTTTAACAACGTTTCTAATAGTTCGGTTTCCTTTGTACCTGTTTGTCTGTCCTGGTGGAATTTTGCAATCGAGTTTTACCTAATTTCCCGAAGAGACCTGAAATTTTAAAAATAGATCAGCATTAGATGACAGTAATATTCACTGGGTTTCTTGTGTCTACATCTATAGACATCCTGAGAAATATTAAAGGACGATTTTAAGTAAAATAGGGCCGGAGAAAATTTGTCTAATTAGACACTGTAAATAGTTTTAAAGAGGTTTTTAATTTCTCAAAGTTCGGTTTCGGAAAAGCTATTGTTGTTATGTGTTTATTTATTGATAGAACATTGGTTGGTAAGTTTTACTCAGGTAAACGAACGCTTTACTGAGTTCTAGGTAGTGTGTGTTGACAATTTGTACCAAGCACAATAAACACATACCTGAACCAGAAACAACAGTATTTTGTGTGTATTGTTCATACTACCTTAAATACAATAACAATTATTAAACATAAAGAGAAGTGCTTAATGCATAATGAATATCATTGCATTACTTACAAAACGTTCAAGGGCATTCCTTACACAATTATTACCAACAAAAGGTGAAAAAATGTATTCTAAGTTTCAAATGTTTACTAAATTCTCTGATTTAGTAAAATAATTTGATAGTTTAATTTATAAAATGATTATTTACTTATCATGGCATATAGGTGTAGAACAGGGTAACGATGCCATTTATCAGCTACTGAAGGATTGGAGTAATATAAAGCTTTAAAAGTTATTCATATTTTGAAAGGTTTTTCAATATATTGTTAATTTAAACATAAATAATATTGAAACAATTTCATTTCTTAATAATACGTACTGCTTTAAATTCCTTTTATTAGCCCATACTCTCTAGACATATATCTTATAGAAATTTGCAATTTTTAGTAAAACATGTTTTTATCATCCAATCAAGCTCAGAAGCATTTTCCCCCTTTATTGGTTGACTATTCATGATAATACAGTTTCTTCAAATATCTATTCAAGAATTAAATTTAAACAATTTGGCTACTCTAGATAGGATTCGAACTGAATATCTTCGTGTTCCAGGTCTGCTTTGACAATAACCCAATTTTCCCATAGCTAGTAATGTACTTCTCAAATATGTATATGTATTTTTTCCTTACATGGTTTTGGTCGGAGCCGCCATTGCACGACCTTAAAATGTCTGCCATTCATTACCATAAATAATGTTCAAGAATTAAAACTGAATGTAAAGAGTGAAATGAACAGGCTGTATTAACGGTATCGAACCTTACTTCACTCAGCGAAAAATACTACAAGTCAATGCAAGCGACAAAAAAGCGTATAAATAGTGACTATCAAAAATAATAGTACAACACCATACATAGAAAGGACAGATGAAAATCGCATTGCTATTTTCACATTTACGTATTTACGTATTTAAATTAACTGTAATTATAAAATAAGAAGAAACTAAAATATTATTTTCTTTCTTCATTTAAGTAGAAATTGACTTAAAATACTTTTTTTTATATAATTTGTTTTAAATATGAATAATGGTTGGAGAAAACTACAGTTTTTCACGTCTTAACAATTGTTCTTCCATTTAGATAACTGTTAATAACCACAACAAAAAACGTCGGAACGGTACTGTTAAATATTTGTAAAAGCTATTTTCAACCCTTTCGAAAATGACAAAACACTTGACTATCTGGTGTGAAGTCTTATGGGGAAGTCCGCTCCGGTGCCATGAACTCTATAATTATTAAAGTGATATCTTTTTCAAAGTTGGAGCTTTCAGTCAGCCCCATCAACATGTTCGACAACACGAGAAGATTTTCGCCGAGACCTTGGATTGTATATAAGTCAGATGGGGTTGTTAGGTTTGAAGGAATTGAAGCTTCAAGGAACCACCCTCCCCCCTCCCCAACATACCATCAAGGGAACTGAGTGCAATACGATGCAGCTCTGAGAAGTAAAAAGATATTCCAATATAAATTCACAAATTGTTGTAATTCATTCTAAAATACTTTCATTTTAATTATCTAATCACATTAAAATTATTAGTGACGTTCTGTTTTATTGTCATTTGTAACGATTTTTGTAAACGCACTAAACACACGGCCAAGCGCTGCCGCTGAATAGAAATAAGGGCATAAATTTAGGAACAATAAAAGACAAAAGCACCCTTGCAGTTAAGCCTCAATGTTTAATGTAAATTATTTTAAACAATGGGCAATTGGATGGAAGCCAGTTTACGAAATAGAAAAGCTTTCGGAGTAAGTTAAGTGGACTTTCCAGAAATTACTTTGTTAGAACTAAAGACGTTGCTGGACACAGTATGCAAGAAGTGCTCGGGTGATTCATCCTCTTCCTTAAACTCCTTCTACTCACCCTCATTCTTCAGCTGTTGTTTGTATATATAAATATATATCCACAAGTTTTTATTACTCACATTTTTATTTCCGTTTGTAGACTATATTTACGTTCTGTTACCCTTATCTGCCCAGAACATTTATCCGTCACCGAATCTTTCTCATTATAGTGGAATGAACGTCATAGCGACAAATACGAAGATATCTTTTGTTCTTTAGTCGAACCTAGTATATGTTCATCCTGCTAATCCACTATTCCTACATAAAATTTAAATTCTATTTTCGCAAGCCAAAATTAGGTACATCAGAGACCTCGATATCATACCGACGCCATACTGACTTGAACTCCAATCCATCTCATCTCTCATACCAGCTTTATATCCTTCTTCTTCTACCCCTTTCCAACTAAAACCTGTAAAAGTTCTATTCAGCTCCCATTTAGCTATTCTCCTTGAATAAAATCTTTCCCCATCGCCACTTTTCGTTATAACTTTTGTTTCTTACTCATTGTCTTTATACTTTCATTATTATCTATTTAATTTGCATCTCTTACTTCCTATTTAATCTCCGTTATTGTTCAGTGTAACGGATAGAAACTTGTTTATGCCCCACTAGAGAATAGGTCTGTTTCATGTAAGCGATCCTGCACACCCTCCTGACACCCTTATGTACTGTGGTTGAATTATCCCTAACGGATCCTTACCTGTATCTAACACCTCTTTCTGTCCTTCGAAGGCGATGTTAGGTACACCGAATCAACCGGTAAAAATCTATCATTACTTGATAGCGGTTTAAAATTTATAATGCTCTTTACAATTTTAAAGGTAATATCAGACACATGTCTCATTGAATTTTTAGTTTTAATTTAATTTTTCTAGTTTTAATTCGTCCATCGTTGACTCTACAGTTCTACGCTACTAAACCATTGAAAGAATACTATTAGTTTCGGTCATTTCCAATAATCTCATGGTACGTCTCATGACTAAAATCTTACAAGGTACTTCGCCATTTTTAAATCCATTCAACACATATATCACCAGAAATACCGAAAATAACTGCTGAATTACATATGAATTGAAGCAATGCATCTGGTAGGATTTCAAACTTGATTAGAAGAGCATGACAATAAGAGATACGAATGGTCGAAACATAGACAAGAAGTAAAATAATTAGTTGCAGAATTATGTCTTGCTATTCATTAAAGTTTCTATCATTTGCTATTGTTCTACAAGACGTTAAAATTAATATAACCTTCTCGTCTAGTTAAAGGTTACTGTAACTGGAGATATTGTAGGAAATCTGAACGGGTAGTAAATATAAAATACATTTATTGCAGCCACTTCAGTGCATAAGTACATGGTAATAGTATAAAGTTTCCATGAATTTAAAATCGTAAAATTAATAACCTGCAAGGTGGGTTAAGCAAAACTCGATTTAGAACATTTGGAGAACCTTCATCAATCAGAACTTTCAAAAGAAAGTTAGTATTGCTGTAATATAAAATTCCAATTGCTGGTAAGTTTTGATCGACCGAAGATCACCGAAACGGGTCAACAAAAGTTATTGTGACAATGTATGAAATGGCAAATAAAATTGCCAATGAAACCTTCACTGATGAAACAAATTTGTAAAATATTTGCTGAAGTATTTATTTTTGTTAGATTAAAGTCCATCAGTCAGTCTGATTATTACTTTTGTTCTCAAAGTAATGGACCTGATTGTGAGTAAATGCAACTTTAGGTAGGGACATAAAACTCACTGACAAAAGATATAGCTGAGATAATATCGCCACGGGTAGGCATAGTAGTAGATCCGAGGCTCAGGATCTTTTAACTAGGGACATAAAACTATGTCCAATCGTTGCACCTCATCATAAGAAAAAGAACAAGTAAGCGATGATAAAATTATTCAGAGCTCAGAAAAGGACATTATATTCCACGGTACGGGGACAGGGTAAAATTAGCCTATTTCTTATTCATAACCACTTGAAATAGACTTGGTCCAAACTGGAGGAAAGAGAAGTGTCTCTTGCTACCGTCTCTAAACGTGATGTATTAGTAAAACTAAACGTAATATAATTGTAAGAAAAAAACGTTAGATCTCTGTCAAGACATTTGTAAGCCGACAAACAGGGATGAAAATATACCCACCCTAACTTGCATTTTGTAAATTTTATAGTAAGCTGAAACCTAGCTTACAAGTACTATAAGCGATCACATGACGGATATTATTGGATATGAAATCGTTATTTACGACTTGGTCTCCACGGAAAGCTAACTAATCACGTGACCAATAATTCCAAGCATTATCCGCGATAGATATAAATCCTTTACACTAATGGCCGGTCATTACCGTGAATGCAGATGACGTCACTAGAATTAATACACAGTTCTAAGGGGACACGCTGTAAACGTAATACGTAAGGAGTAGGAACATAAAGAGGTTTTACTTCCAAACCAGCCCCGTAAGCTATTTTATGGAATGTAAAATTAGAGTGTTGCTAAAATATTATTAAAAAATAATATTTATAATACGTCTACATCTATTTTTGTTTTATTTTTACTCTATTTTAAAAATCTCTTTTCCTTTTTTATTATTTTAAAACATTTAGAGGACATTCCTCGATGAGCAAAACTCAGACGTTTTAAATGTAAATGGAAATTGTGATCAATATTGAAATTTTAGGAGATTGTAATATTTTAAGTTATTTAATTGCTTTTATTGTTATAGCTTTCAATAACAATGCAAGTTTGCCAATACAGTGTTTCAAGACATGCAGTGGATGAGGTAGGGTGGTCCCTATGGGTTTTCTTTGCAATAAAGTATTGTACTGAAAGAAAATAACTTCTAAAACTTTGAAACACATTTGTTTTTTTACTGTTTGGAGGTTGATTTCTGATGTTACTGTGTTATACAGTTGTTACTACAACTGAATTCACGTTTGAAGTATTAGCAACCAGTTCCGAAAATAAGTAAGATTGATTGTTTATAATTGGGTTCTGTACAGCTTAAAAGTTATACTATGTAACCACCTAGCTTCAATCTTTAAATAAAAATATATACAGTATAGGCGTTGTCATTCAAGCTGTAAAAACGTTTTGGCTATACATATACTATAACGATATGTTAACGAGGACTCTAAAAATCTACAAATTAATTTTGTAAAATTAACACTACAATGTACAAGGCCAATCTGGTAGTATTATTACTTTATAGTACCATAAATTCCCAAAAAGGGTTGTCAGTTTTAAGATGTAAGAGCGCGTAAAAAAACGTTAAAAAATTTTAAATTAAGAAATGTGATTGAGAATTGATAAGAGGTTCAAAAAGTTAGTCGGGAGAAAAATCGAAACGGAAGTTCATCCAGGAACGTTCGATGAGAGTAGAGTCTGTCAAATTACCTCCAATTCGTGTAATTTTATTAGGTAAATCGTCGACAGTAGCAACCTATGCGTTGATAGTAAAGATAGTGAATATTAAGTCTATCGTCGGAAGTGGATTGTGATTATATTGCAACGAACGGACGGAACGTCAGGACCACGAGCTACGAACAGGTAACCCTCAAATAATAAAAAAAACTTTCTCTTAATCTTTGAACTTTAAACATGTTTTTATTGATCTGCCAACCACATAAACGTTATTTATTAATCCATAACAGCAATATTCGTTAAATCAGAACTGAATGATAATATTAAACATGTTTCTCCAACTGCAACCCGAACCCTAAATAGCGGCCCTTATATCAAAATAAATTTATATAAATTAAGTTGAGTATAAAAAAAAGAAAGTTAGGTGTCCCTTGCAAATTAATATAACTGAGCAATCCAAATTTAAATTAAATTAAGAAATTCTCATTTAAATAGTATTGTAGTTTTGATAACACGTAATCAAGTTATCTTAACCAGTAAATTGTGTGTTATTTCAGTATAACAAAGAGATCAATAATTTAAATAATTAAATTAATTCTTATCAAAGATAAGTGACGACTAAAGCTTAATCGTAATAATCATTGAATAAATAAAATTGTTACATTGAAAAAAAAACAAAGTGCGTTAGAGTTTGGCATCCAACGTAAGGCACGATTATATAAAGTATGTTTGCTTGGATTCTTAAAAAACTATAAATTAAGTGTGTAAAATTAAGACTCCAATGTACAAGGCCAAACTGGCAGTATTATTTCTTTACTGTACCATAAATTCCAAAAAAAAGGTTGTCACTTTTAAGACGCAAGGGCGCTCAAAAATTTAGAGAAATAAATTGGTATTGTTAAGAGGCAGTCAGTTGCGAAAAGACTTTATATTTCAAAAAATTCGTCAAAAAGTAAAAACTAAGAAATAAGATTGGTCTAAACTAGGATAGAAAGGATAAGAGGTTCAAAAAGTAAGTTGGGATAAAAATACACAGCATACATAAGCCTATGCATTTATGCGTGTGTAAATATCACTTAAAATAAAAAGGACTTGTACAAGGTATGTTACTTGGTATGTTTGCGAGTCGAATTTCATGAGCTTATAAATTACAGTGCTAATTACGAGCCTATTTACTGCCGTCTTCTAAAGCTCAAAAATGAGAGCGCGATTAATAAGCCTTCGACGGTCTACTCTCAATAAGGTTTTTCTTGCAATAGATTCCTCTGAAAATGAAACTTGTGCAATCAAAATGTAAAAAGAATTTTTTTAAATTAATTTTTAAAATGAGGACATTCCGAAACACGTCAACAAAGGAAAATATTGTAATGCTAGAAAAGGCAGAAAAATGTACTAGAATATATACAAACATTCCTAACAGAAGTAAAGATAAGAGTTTATTAAGAATTTCAAAGTTTATTTGTAGTTAAGAGGTTTTATTTCTAAAAGAATTGCCACGAGTGCTTCAAGTTGATAAACACAAATATCCGTACTTTAAATGCTAAAACAAAATTTAAACAAGTTATGGGAATATCAGTGAAACACATTCAGTAAAGGTAGCTTTTTATTCTATTATGCTGTAAAAGTAGCTCAAGGTTTCTTGAAACCGAAACAATTGTTTTCCGGGAGAAAGAAAATTCCATAAAACTGATAATAATCGCAGATCTTCTACAAATTTAATTAAAAACCGAATATGAAATATAAACATTTTATTTCATGAATGTCGCTGTATAAAAAGCCAAAATTTAAAGCAATAAATACGTGATCCAGTGTGATAGATTTCCCGCAGGTAGAGATCTGAGTACTTTATGCGAACGTGACTGGTTGTACGTGGCTTGAGTACAAACAGGGATTCGCACAAGTAAAGCTTTGCTGAATGAGTTTTATCAAAAACCCATTGGGAGGCGCACGGCTATAAATTTATTTTTATTTTTAAGAAAGCCAGTCTTTGATTTACTTCAGCTATATTGTTTTCGTATGTTAATTTGAAATTTAAAAGGTGGACGATTCATTTTATTTTTGTAATTGTATTGGTCCGCATACATCAATTCATCACATCTTTGTCATGTCACATTCTACATCTCGTCATACTAATCATTTTACTTATGTTAACTTTAGACCCTTTTATAAATAAGATTCGGAAAGAGGTAGGTTGATAGGCGTGACAGTGTATGCGGTTTTTAAGGCGATGATTAGAAAAAACTCTAAATAAAAATACACTGGAAATACAAGTAAACGATTTTAATAGTCGACAGAAGATGATTCATAATTCTGTTCTGTTTGATAATACTAATTTTAACATATATCACAAGTGAAACAAGCTCTTATTAATCTTTCAAAAACCAATTGCACTTATGCCAATGATTGTTATATGTGGAAATACCTTATTACTACAAACACTTTATCTACTTTTCTACTCGAGTGTGAACACATTGAAATAATTTAAAGTTCCAGATTTTATTCTATTTTTTAAAAAATTTTATTCATGTGTACATATCTATGTTGGTAAAAACATATTAAAATTATTGACTTGTTTTTCTCTGACTATTTTTAACTATAAACTTTAACCTTCAAAATATATAAATGGTGATATTTTCAAGTGACACCATTAATATCACCCAAATTGAAACATATTTTTAATAATGATTTTAAAATACTGTACCGTAATTATGACTTAATTTAGAAAATTTGATATTTTCCAACACAGCGTCCAACTTTTACACGTATAACAGAAACTCCTTAAATTTTTTGTAGAATTTAATTTTTGCGAATTATTTGACGCTATTCTAATTTTTGACATTTCCTTATATTAACATAAACAGATAAGAGTATTAAGAGATTATAAGTATTACAATGAAGAACGTTCATCGCATGCTATTCCCATATGACAATGGAAGTAGCCTCAAGTTCCCAGCAGAATATCAGATGCATTGTAGACGATCGCAACTTGTTGTCAAGTTCTGTACAGACTGGCAAAACTCAAACAAAAAAATTACTACATTTTAACCGAGCTGTAAAATTAATACTTAGAGAGATCCCGTGGTTGATGGCATAAAACTCTCTCTCTCTCTCTCTCTCTCTCTCTCTCTCTCTCTCTCTCTCTCTCTCTATATATATATATATATATATATATATATATATATATATATGTGTGTGTGTGTGTGTGTGTGTGTGTGTGTGTGTGTTTGTGTGTGTGTGTGTGTTTGTGTGTGTGCATAAAATCGCAGTTCCAAAGTTTCGTTAGAATCTCATCTAGCATTGACGAGGTGAACCCAACAGATTCTCACGGACCTTAACCTCCCCGCTGCTACTTCTTTTCTCTCCGACTAGTCTTTTCTCTTACTCTTCACCCGTCTTCCTCTGACTACACCTTGTCCGTAAGAGAGTAATGGTTTATCCCTTAACTACGAACCTTGGTTCGAAACCTGTATCTCAAGGAATAAACCTCTCAGGAGAACTAACTCCTGAATTTTTTATGAAAACCAATTAGCCTCCCATAAGCATCTTTAAGCTCCTTTCGGTGTAGTGGAATTTTTGAGAGACATTTGTGACTTAAAAACTATGGATGGATATCTAGTGAACCTATTTTATTTTAAATGGAAACACAGCTAATTGGAAACTACAAATTTTTATTTATTTGTTTATATTTAGAATTACATATTATTATTTGATTTATTTTAATTAACAGGACTTAAAATTTTTAATTTTACCTAACCTTACTTTTGATTTACCATGACTATCTTGTTTCATGGTATTATTATAGGATATATCCCCTTTATTATGTTTACAATTTTATTATTACTTATATTAACACACACACACACACATATATATATATCTACACATTCTATATCCTTTTCTAATAGTATAATCGAAATCCCAAATTGCTTAATATGTTTACTATCATTATTTAAATTCAATTATTATAAATAATTTGCACATAATTTGGAGTATTCAAGTTAAATTTTACGTATTTTAGAGTCTTGTTTACTTTCAAACATTTTAAGGTTAATTTCTAGTTACTTTAAACTCTGCCTTTTAACGAACAATCCTTTTAAATCACTAATAGACTCTGGTAACATTTACCTATTTATAGGTTGACCTAATTAGTTATAACATGCTAGGCATTTAATAAAACCTTCCTGCTGATACTTATACACTAAGACAAAGGATTTCATACACTTTTCAAGAAAAAAGCCATATCAGATAAACATTATTTAAATGCAATGCGTTTATTTCCAACTCAGGCAAATGGTTGAATGGAAATCAATTTAGAATATTTGTTAATTAATTTAGGTAACCTAAGAGAGTTTTCAGTCCCTTAAGTTATTCAATTTTTTGTTAATTTTGATTTTAAGTTAGCATATTTTGAAATAAATATCCATCTGAAAGAAAATAAATTGTTTATATGACCTTATACAGAAAAACGTTAGGTATCTTCTATGGTTGGGTTGTCTTTCGGCCTCTTCACAGCTCCCATGGGGTTTTGATGTAGGCTTCACTGCATGGCATGACGTCGGTTAATTTTTATATGTTCGGCTTCTTTTTTCATTTTCTTGGTCGAGATGTTGGTAGAAATATATATGAGCCTCAGCTCATATATTGGTACAATTCCCGGGTCACATCGTAGCACTTTACACGGACTTCCTACCACATATTGGGTCGTTAATGGTTCTGTGTGTATCAATACGACCGGGATCGCTGTCCGTCCAAACTGTACTGACTAGGCGTCACTTTTTTGGCTTCGTCCCACCAATTTCTTCTTTCCGCGTTTTCGATATCCATCTTACACTTTTAACCAATGAGAAAGCCGTAGCTATGGCGACTGAATTTGTTTATTTTGTAATTTTTAATATTAATTACTTTCAATTTTTGTGATATACATTTCTTTACTCCAATGTGTTATTTTCGTTTTATTAACTTCCATTTTATAATTTGTTTTTTCTTTATTCTTCTAATTTAAATAACTTGCTGTTTCTTCTTGCTAACTCAAACTTCGACGGTAGCGCTGTCGTTGCAGTGTGGCAGATCGTATAAACAATATCCCCACGCGGGTTTTTACCGAAACTAATATAGCTCCATGCTTGGATAACCTGTATTTTATGCTATTATGTTTAAAATTAAAATTTGCATCGTTACAGAAATACAATTCTCCCTAGCTAAATTCTCCCTCAAAATTAATTTAGTATTATACATTTTTTGGCTGGGTCCCATAGGCCTCACTTTTACTCTTTCATTTAAATCGGTCTATTAGCCGTTGGCCTAATTAATGTTGTGTTGGTCTTATAATTTATTCTAACATTCTCAGTTTGTCTATTTAGTTGTAATTACTTTAGTTTACATTGATTTTTCCTATTTTTAACATTTTTATTATAATACTATGACATAATTGGAATATCAGTTGATTGATCTATTTACCTATTCTATGCTTAGTTACATTTATCTTTACTAATAGCAGATTTATTTGCATCGGTCATTCTGGCCGTTGGAAGTTGAACGCTGGCTCAAAAACCAGATTATATCTGAAATTGGTAGGCAGGCATCACCTTACAATGACGAGATATAGCCTAGCCTCTGGGTTTGACCCTTGACAAAGTTTCAAAAGGAAACATAGACACGTTATTTCCTGTTTTAAGAACACAATTTCGCGATATAATAAGTGTAGAACTAAATAAAGTCTTCGTGATTTGAAATTTTCTGAACGTAGGAGGCTAAAGAGTAAATTCAGCTTATATCCAAAACGAAAAATAGTCTGAAGAACTATTAAGCAAAAGTGACAAGAATAGTTACTAAAGAGACGGACAAAATACTTAACCACTGTTCTATTTCAAGTGTAGTAATAAAAACGCTGGGGAAACTTTAACAAATGAAGGGTCCAACTATTTTAAGATAGGAGTTTCCAAGGACCAAAATACCTGGGTTACAATTAAACTGTACCATTAGAGAAGGCACTTTCTTAATGGTTGTGGGGATGGCCAATTAATTAAAATACGTAAGGGGGGACAGATGATGCGAGGTTGGAAAAGGAAGTGATCGAAAGAGTCTTGGAGGAATTTCAGAAGAGGGCAGCCGTATTGGGGAGGGGGGAACCAAGTATCAGCAATGTTAATATAGGGTAAAATTTGTTTAATAGAATTACTTTTTTTGTATAATTTAAAAGTGCGACGTAAATAATTTAATAAAGAATTAGGAACAATAATTTGGTTATATAAAAGGGCATCGAAGCAGTATCAACGGTCAAGATCTGAAGAACTCAACAAATAATAAGTACTTCCATTTTACATTAAAATTATCGAACAGAGCTTTATAAACAGTAAATTCAGAACCATTTTAAATTCATAAGTATAAAATAATCTAGTTTTCTTTCACCACGTTCTAATGTATAAAACAGTTCCACAATAACGACCCCAGAGAAAGAGCAAATAACACTGTCATTATTCAACTTTATTGTAATAAACCTAAGCCTCAAGAGACCCCTTTTTTTTAAATTGTAACATTAGTTGAGCAGTCAATCTTGGCACTAAATAGTAATAAGGTTAAATGAGTATAGTGTGTAATAATTAACCATATATTTTACAAATACATGACCTGGTAACTTCATCCTATAATCTGATCCTCTACATGACATAAACTTATTATTTTTCTTCCCATAACCTGTCCCTTTAAACTCCATAACCTATTTTTATCCCACTGCCTGAACACTTACACCACATAAACTGATTCTTTGTATGCCATTACCTGGTCACTTCACCCAACAACTTGATACTTTACATCTTATATCCTGATCATTTACATCACCTAACTTGGTCCTTTACACTCCTAAACCTAGAAATTTACATCCCACTGCCTGAACACTTACGCCCTATAAACGGGTCCATTGCATCCTATTACCTGGTCAATTCTCCCCGTACCCTGAAACTTTACACACCATATCCTGATTACATAACCATCCCATTGCCATAACATAGCCTTAACATTCCATTATCTCATATATCTTCTGTTTCTAGTTCCAAATATTTATAGTCATTATTTTCTACTCCTTCTTATTTAGTTTAGAATATTCTTTAGCTCTTCTCAGCCCAAATACTCCCTTATTTCAAATTGCACTCTATGTAATAATTACTAATTGTTTTTTTACATAATATTTTTTCTAATTTAATTTTTTCGCTAACATAAAATTAAATGTCCATTATATGTTAAAAACATCTCATTTATTTCTAAAATAATTTCATATATAATATAACGGTTACATATTTCTTTTTTTTTGTTCTTATATTTAATTTTGTAATCGTTCTATAGTAAAATATTTAATACATTGGCAATAAAATAATACCCCCAGCTTTATTTTAGAAGAAAACTGTTGTCAAATGCTGTTTATGTGTAAAATGTGTTCTTAAATATAAAAAATTATTATTAAAATCCCCGGTAACTATCTCGAGTGAATGCAATGTCTAACTCTGGATATCAACAATTGATCTTGTCCTGTTCCATGTTACAGGTTGCCGACAGAGACACCCGATCTTCGCCAGGCTTGCTGTATCCGCTTTCGTGTTGGTTATCTTTAGTTCGTGCATTTAATGCGTTTATTGTTGTAGCTAATATTGGAATTGACTTTGTTATATGTTGTTGATTTTTTATTTGAACGAGAAATTTCCCAAATACATTTATGCACGTTGGTGCGGTTGGTGGTAAACGTTACAATGGTTTTAAAAGTATGTAAATTCATTTATGTAAATAAAGTTAGTTTTATTTGCTTTTATAAAACTAGACATAGTGTGAGAAACTGACAGGTAAGAATCTAACTGTTGGTTTGTGTCGATTCTGCTGTAAATTTTCTCAAACTTTTTAAAAAAATTGTTAATTTAAATTTTTACAATTAGTAATGTTAAAATCAAAAATTATGTTGTGATAAAAGGTCCAAACAGAACAAAAATAATGGTAAATTCAATCAAAAGGGCGGCCCCCTTCTCGTTCTATCAACAATCACAATGTTAGGAACACCATGAAAAATCAAAATTAATTTTAAAATAATACGAATTAGACTATTTTTTTAACTATATAAACTGATGTTTCCATGAAAACATATAAAGGAAAGAATAAAAACTGATAAAATACAATTTCATTAGTCTTAATTCAATGTAAAATGTCGCAATTAGCATAAAACATCAAATTAATATAAAGTGATCGCAGTTTAAATACAAAAAAACACAAATGACCTTTCTCAATCTTTTTAAGGATGAATCTATAAACGTTGTAAAATATGGATTCTAAAAATTAATATAGTGTTAGGTTTAATTTTCAGGTTAACCACATCAAATAATCCTTAATGTAAAAATATTCAATTGTGAATTCAGATCATCTAAAAACCCCATTTATTCCTAACACATAAAAAAAATTAATATATAAATCGATTTAATTTAATTTTCTCTCTTCCAGTCTTATAATATCTCAATATTAATGTGTTGAAACTGAGGTAAAGTTATTTTACAACACAATCATAAAAATACTATAATTTTATAAAACCGCACTTAAAAGGCCTTTAGAGTTTTATGTTCGTCCTAACTTCACGTATCCTCCTTTCGTACCTTACAGAAAACGTTTTATTATTTGGCAATGTTCTAATTATCTTATCTAACGATATTATTCTCTCTTCTCCCATCTTTCAACAAATTTACCTTTAATCTCATCCGTCCAAGCGACAAGCACTATTACTCTTCTAATCCATCATCTAAATCCTTTCAGCGGTTTTAGACGTTACTAAATAGAAATACATCTAAATTGTTTCCTAATTTTTATATTTCTGGTTAAAAGTTAATATATTTTAAAATTATTGTATAAGGTTGTGCAATAGCTGTGTGCATAAAACTTCAATGTTTTCTACATAAAATTTATTTGCAACTAATTCTTAGAAGTGAATCGACGTCTCTTTCAACAATTTATACTAGTGGAAGAGCATGTTAATAGGTAAAGCCCTTTTGAAAAATCTAGTCGAACAAGTGGAACAAACTGTACAAAATAAAAAGTTATTATTAATTTTTTAGATAATATGTATATGAAAATATAAGAATAAAAAAAATGTGCCAAATAAGAAAGTTTTTTTTAAATTTTCCTGAAACAATTTATCCTCAAGGCTTAAAATCATATACATATATATATATATATATATATATATATATATATATATATAAATATATATATATTTATTTATACATATATATATATATATATATATATATATGTGTGTGTGTGTGTGTGTGTGTGTGTGTGTGTGTGTGTGTGTGTGTGTGTGTGTGTGTGTGTACCTTTCGAACTAAAATCCGTAGTGAAATAATTGTAAAAATAAAAATGAATTTAAATAAATTTAATTTAAAAGTAATCTTTAGCTTTTCTTCGAAACAAAAAATAACTCTGCTGTTATAATATTGTAACATGATAGAATTTAATGGGTACCGTTTATCTTCTTTGTCACACCATTTCTGTGGTTAAGGACGTTCTAGAAAAAAAGTATTAATATCAGGCTGAGTCATTCTCATTTGGGTTGGTTATAGTAGTGAGTTTAAATTTGCAAGCTGAGTTGAATATTATTTCAGTTATCCCATTTATATTTCATTGTTAGGTGAACTGTGAGTTGGTTAGAGCTCAGTTTGGGAGCAATTGGTAAACATATTGATTTAAAATTGATTTTCCTAATTGCCGCTTCGGAAGGAAGAGAAAACAAAATTTGTGTTTGTGTTACGGTGTTATGAAACAAATATAATTCTATTTTGTCTAAAGTAGCAGCTTGAAGGGATGCAAAAAGTTCAGCAATTGCATTAATCACAAGTTAAATACAGTACACAGTAATCAATCGCTGTAAACACTATCTTACTTAATTGTGTATGCGATATTAGAAACTAAGTAAAGTGGAATTTGTATGCCTCTAGGAGTATTCGTTAAAACGTACAAACTACGAATATAAACAGCCAGTGGCGTGGCTAAAGAGAAGCAATTACCAATCAGATTTAATAACTTTTGTTATTTTATTATATATTTAAACAGCTTTTATTATGTGGTCTATAGTTATGTGTAACATAATAATAGTCACATGTTATTATATAACTGTTGACCTTTAGATAGGATATGGTCAGTTCAGTTGTTTTCAGATTTTCCTCTAATGTTATGAGAGTCACGTGATTTTGTTTTATAAAATGAACTAACTGGTTATTATATTCATGGAAGCTATTTAAATACATTTAAATATATAAATAATTAAATATACATATGTATATATATTTATATACAGGTAGTATATTTTACTTACCTGTAGAAGCTAAAACACATAAATACATATATATATATATATATATATATATATATATATATATAATGGTGATATATTTTCTTGTAATATAGTTAATAAATTAAAAATATTTCAAAAACAAGTATACTTTTAATGGATAAATTTATTCAAAGCTTTTCGCCGATAAAATAGTAGTAGCATCTTCAGGAAAATAATTATCTACTAAATATCCAAATATTATCTAACAAAAAGCGAAAAGCTTTAAATAAATGTATTCATTAAAAGTATTCTTGTTTTTGAAATATGTTTAATTTAATATATATATATATATATATATATATATATATAAGTAGGAATGAGCATAGAATAGTACAGCCACCCCTAAACTCGGCCGCTACGTAACCTAGGACTATAGGGGTAGTTTTGGATGATGCTCAAGGTCATCCCGACCTTGACCCCAGACCAAGGGGTGGTTTCGACCACGTTCAGGGGGGTAGGGGGTAGTTTTTCGAAAAAAAAAAAAAATCGGCCGCTACGTAACCTAGGACTTTAGGGGTAGTTTTGGATGATGCTCAAGGTCATCCCGGCCGTGACCCTAGACCAAGGGGTGGTTTTGTCCACGTTCAGGGGGTAGGGGGTAGTTTTTCGAAAAAAATTTATTTCCAACACACTGACCTAAGCCAGCCAAAATGGATCTAACCTAACCTAACCTAAGTGTAGGGGGTGACCTCGGCTACGTTCAGGACCATCACCGGGGGTAGCTCCGGGGGTGGATTGGGGGTGGGGGGTAGTTTTCGAATAAATTTTGGAAAATCGTGTCATGACCGACAGGGTGAGTTTAGAGTCTATTACGGGCTGCTAAGGGGTAGTTTCACGTAGGGGTAGTTTTTACAAAAAATACGAAATTGCCGAAAATCGATCGGTTGGATCAACAGACAGTACGGGATATGTCTAGAGTCCAATAAGGAACGCTGCGGGGGTGGATTCACCGAGGGGTAGTTTTTACAAAAAAATATAAAATTGCCGAAAATCGACCGGGTGGATCAAATGACCGTATATGGTATGGTTAAATTCTATAATGGACCGTTGTGGGGGCGGGTGCACCTGTTTTCAGATTGTCAAAAATAATCGGGGTCCTAGGTAAAATCCACCCGGGCATTAGTTAAACCCGCCAAGGCAGAGCCAATATGGAGCACGCACTCGGTTAAAGCCAATCCGAGCCCAGCCACCCGGCAGCTAGGCCTTAGGTAAAGCTAACACGGAGCTAGCCCTCGGGTAAAGCCATCACGAGGCCGACCCTTAGGTAATGTAACCCCGGAATAGCTCCGGTGGTGGGGGTAACTTTTGGAAAGATTTAACGGTTATCTGATGACGTATCAGCGCTTGAGCGAGTCTAGGCAAGTAGTAGGCTCACCCTAACTATAGTGGTCTACCCCTAAATGATGTGGCTGATGCAGGGCAAGGGGCAAACCTGCAGAGTTAACACACTATCTTGGAGGTAGACCCACCCAAACCTCAGGCATAGCATCCCTGCAGCGGGGATTTAGCCAACCCAAGACAGGCCCTTAAGTAAAGCCACCCGAGGAAAAGGCTTAAGGTAAAGCTACCTTTGAGCCTGGTCTTAGGTAAAGCCTCTTTGGAGGTAGACTTTAAGTAAAGCTACCCAAGAGTCTGGCCAGGATGGCTGCTATATCAATTACAACCTATCGACCAAGACAAACACCTCCACCAAGTCCTAGGTAAAGCCATCCAGGTGTCAGACCATAGGTAAAGTAACCGAGGAGTCGGGCCTGAGGTAAAGCCAGCCGGGCCCTAGGTAAAGCTACCATTGAGGCAAACCAACGGTAAAGCTACCATGGAGTTAGACCATAGGTAAAGCAAACACGGAGCAAGGACTCAGGTAAAAGCCATCTCGAAGCCTGCCGATAGGTAAAGTAACCCTGGATTCAGGCAACAAGTGGGGGGTGGTTATCAAATGAAATTACCCAAAAATGATCGGTTAGATCAAACGACCAACGACCTACATAGAGTTCAAATAGTCAACAAGTTGAATCAACCAATCACAACGCGGGGGCCCGGTAGGCCTACGTAAACGGTCAATGTAAGACGTGACATGTTAAACCAATATATATGACAGCCCACATAATGTGTTAAACAAATATGCAAGCCTACATACATACTATGCTAGGTCGACATACTATGTCGGTAAATCACCGGCCAAAGCCTATATGAACTGAGATAGTTTCACCTCATATATCAGGCAGAACCACGGGCAGGCAACCGTATAATATGGGGAGTACTATAAGGTACAGCTAAACCAATATATACGATAGACCACATAATGTGTTAAACAAATACGCAAGCTTGCATACATACTATGCTAGGCCTACATACATGAACCCCTAAATGCGCCTACTATGTCGGTAAATCATTGGCCACAGCCTATATGAACAGAGATAGTTTCACCTCATATATCAGGTAGAACCTGGCAATCGTATAATATGGGAAGTACTATAGGGTACATCTACCAATGCATAACCTATCACGCCCATGACGGTCAACAAATATTACAATATAATTTAAAAAATTTACGCAACCCATATACATACAGTGCTAAACCAACATTCAGGCATATATACTATGTTAAACCATCATGCAATATACTCTAAATAGCCATAACGCTGTTTAACCAATATGCTGTTTAACCTATATACATCCTGTATTAGGCAAATATCCCCGTTACCCACATAGGCCTATACAATATGTTAAGCCAGGATGAATGATAGCTTATATAGTGTGTTGAACAAATATGCTTGTAAACCTACATAAATAATATGCTAAGCCTACATACTGTGCTAAACAGATATGCGTGTAAACCCACATAAATACTATGCTAACCAGCATGGATGCTATCCTACATAGGCTTATATACTATGTTAGGCCTGCATACGTAATCACCCTATATAGTGTGTTAAATAAATATGCGTGTAAACCAAATAAATACTATGCTAAGCCAACATGCATGCTATCATACTATGTTAAGCCTACATAATGTGTTAAACATATATGTGTGTAAGCCTGCATAGATATTATGCTAGGAAGGCATGGGCCTGAACACATTATATCCAGTGCATAGTTTAGCTAATGGTTATCAAACAGTATCCGATGAGTAGCCTGACTACAAGTTGCCCGCAAATTACCACATAATACCCGATACATAGCCTGGCTAATCATTAACACATAGTAATCACCAACACATAATATCCGGTGCATAGCCTCGCTAAATAAGCATAAACTTCCCAAAATTGGCTTATCAATTATGTATGGTCTAGATATAGTCACACATGTCAGTTCAAATGTCAGCCGGAAAGAAACACTAGCCTGGCTAATCATTAACACATAGTATGCCCCAACACATATTATCCGGTGCATAGCCTCGCTAAATAAGCATAAACTCCCCAAAATTGGCTTATCAATTATGTATGGTCTAGATATAGTCACACATGTCATTTCAAAAGTCAGCTGGAAAGAAACACTAGCCTGGTATATACTATGTTAAACCAGCATGCAATATACTCTAAATAGCCATATATACACTGTTAAACAAATATGCGTGTAAACCCACATAAATACGCCAAGCCAATATCCATGCTATCATAGATAGGCGTATATACTATGTTAGGCCTACATACTGCGTTAAACAAACATGTGTGTAAGCCTGCATACATATTATGCTAAGCCGACAAGGGCCTACAAATTATATCCAATGCATAGTTTAGCTAATGGTTATCATACAGTAGCCTGACTACAACTTGCCACATAATACCTGATACATAGCTAGACTAATCATTAACACATAGTATCCGATGCATAGCCCGACGATGGGTTAACATATAGTATCCGATAAGTAGCTTGAGTATGCCCCCACATATAATATCCGGTACACAGCCTCGCTAATGGTTAGCACATAGTAGCCGATGCTGAGCCTGGCTATGGAATATCACATATTATCTGATGTGTAGCCTGACTAATGGTTAACATAGCTAGGCTAATGATTAACATAAAGTATCCAATGCATGGCTTGGGTAATGTATATAGTTAGCCTACATTCTGTGTTATCTATGTAAACCCACATACTATGCTAAGCCGGTTATCCATAGACACAGATCTATGGTGATGCAAAAGTAACCAGCACCCTGACAACAGATACCTAGCATGATCATAGCCTACATTGTCTGATAACAGATACTTAGCCTGACCATAGCCTACATAGCTAGACAAAAGATACATAACTAGACAATAGATACCTAGCCTGACAACAGACACCAATCCTGGAATCAAATACATAGCCCGACAAACGATGCATAGCCCGACAAGGGCTAGCACATAGTATCCGAGGTATAGAATGACTAACGGTTAACACATGGTATCCAAAGCATAACTAGGCTAGTGAATAACTAATGGTTAGTTTGACTATGGTTAACACACACACAGTGTCCGATGCATAGCTTAGCTAATGGATAACACATAGTAACCTATGCCTAGCCTGACTAGGGCTAACACATAGTACCCGATGAATGGCTCGACTAAGGCCAACACACAGTATTCGATGCACAACTTAGGATCGTATATGACGCCATCCAGGGCGGAGATGGTGGCAATGTTGATACCGTGATGGCCAGTGTAGGCTAGATCAAATAACCAGCGTTTCAACCAAACTTCTGTCTTACGCATCGTTTAACCAACATACGCGAAGTTCAAACGAACAGCACTGACACCAAGTCCAAATAGGCTATGGCGGCTATGCCCAGATCAGCGTTTCAGCTAATCAAAATGAAAAACTTACGCTAATCAACCAACATCTACACCGAAGTCAAATGGGTTATGGTTAGTGAAGGCACCGGCAAAAGCTTTAAGCCCTAGACATAATTATAGCTATCAACGCGTACCAAAACAGCTATGCAGAAACCGTCAAGGCCATTACACATTTTGTCCAGGTATGTTCTCCATCAAACCGAGACTTTAGACACCATCTCTGTAAAACAGCTAACAAATTATACTCCACCACAATAGGTATGTCAAAACTGTTACCGACTCCTAATCTAATACAATGGTTACGTAACGCCAAAACCACCCCCAAAGCTAGGGTCGGGGTCACGACGTCCGCCCGCATCATCCACAACTACCCCTATAGTCCTAGGTTACGTAGCGGCCGATTTTTTTTTTTTTTTCGAAAAACTACCCCCTACCCCCCTGAACGTGGACAAAACCACCCCTTGGTCTAGGGTCACGGCCGGGATGACCTTGAGCATCATCCAAAACTACCCCTATAGTCCTAGGTTACGTAGCGGCCGATTTTTTTTTTTTTTTCGAAAAACTACCCCCTACCCCCCTGAACGTGGTCGAAACCACCCCTTGGTCTGGGGTCAAGGTCGGGATGACCTTGAGCATCATCCAAAACTACCCCTATAGTCCTAGGTTACGTAGCGGCCGAGTTTAGGGGTGGCTGTGCTATTCTATGCTCATTCCTACTTATATATATATATATATATATATATATATATATATATAAATATTAGTGTGTGTGTGTGTGTGCATGTTTGTGTTTGTGTGTGTGTGTGTGTGTGTGTATTACAAGAGTCTTATTTTAAATAGTGCATACTTATTCAGTCAACATTTATTTCAGGCACTAAAAACTATACACAACGTTTCGCTGAAAAAATGTAGTTTTAGAGTTTACAGGTAAGTAAAACATACTTTATAAATTTTGCAATTGTAATCATGTGTTAATAATTATATAAAACCTAACTTTCTTTCTCTAATAGTTTCGATATTGCTTTTATTCTGAAAATTAAAATTGGGTAAGCGATCCTATACGCCGTAGGTTAAAATATCGAAACTGTTCATTTTTTAGTAAACCCTTAAAGGAAAACCCAACCTACAATGAATCAGTTCCCACTTCACTCTCTTTGGCATAAATGTAGCAACAAAACACTTCATCTGATTAAACGCTTTACACATGAAAACACTTGTCATATCTGCAAATGGCGCGGCAATATTAACCTCAAGTAAAATGGCACACACAGTTAAAGGCAAAGTGAAGAGTCTTGATGAAATGACAACGATATAGGAGTGATAAATGCGTCTACATTCTGTGCATTACATTTATATAAATGAAATATTGACGGAAACATAAACTGGACTGTTTCTTGTTAAATAATGATGGAGGGTTCTCGACGTAAGCTTTGACATAAACACGTTGAAATAAAGTCAAACATAAGTTACCTTAATTACATTGTAAGACGTTCTACCGTTAGGTAATTCAATCGAAGTTCATTTACCCTTTTTTAGGCCAATGGCCTATTACTCTATGCACTCACTTGTTACTTCAAACTAAGTAGCTCTCTAAAATGTTGCAGTCTGTATATGTTTGGTACTTTCTTTAGCTTAAAAAACATATACAACTGTATATGTAGATGTTAAAGTCTTTCGATTAAGGGTGGGTTTTCTAGATATACCTGATGAAAGCCACAATTCTCCTTTAAGAACAAGAAAGGGACAGTGAGATATATGCTTTTCATTATATAAGAGACAATATCCTCTCGTGGCAACTGAAAACGTTAGTGCTCGCTTCGAGGTAAAATCTTCCATTAATGATTCTAGCAATCATCTTTATTCACAACATTTCATTTTAAAAATATTTAAAATTTTAAATAGTTGGTCCAATAAGTGTACCATAGCCTATATATAACCATCTATTCTATCGTTTTAAACCTTTGGGAGGAAACAGAATCTTGTAAAAAGTCATAGTTTGTACACGAATTCTCCTCCTAAGTACAACTGTTGAAAGTCGGCTTTTGTTGATCATAAGCCATGCAGGGTTTTGGTTTGGTCTTTCCTTTTATCTCTAATCTGTCGTACAGTCCTGCAATCTACATGGGGTTTAACTCATACACATTCTAGCTTCTATTGCTCTGAAAAGTGATATCTTTCAATATCGTCACTTCATAATTGTATATTTGTGCGATACCACATAATTCTGAGCTATGCGTAACGTTCATGAACAAGTCATGAACAAGTTGATTATATAATGTGTACCTATCAGAGAGACAGGAATGAGAGTTTAAAGAATATGTTTACAAATATAATTTATAATACCAAATATTTATTTTATTAGCCGTATTTTTAGCCCGATTCTGAATAATCTATATATGCGCCTTTATAAATGCAGACAAGAAACCCTTTACGCCTATTGCTCTGATAGTTATTATCTTGCAATATTGTAACCTAATAATTGTATATTTGTGCGATGCCACATAGTTCTGAGCTATGCGTAACGTTCAAGTTTCCAGGTCATGAACAAGTAGATTATAAAATGTGTACCTATCAGACTGACAGGAATGAAAATTATAAGAATTCGCTTACAAATCTAATTTAGAATACTAAATGAATACTTCATTAGCAGTATTTTTAGTTCGATTTCGAATAATCTATATTTACACCTTTATTAATTCAGCATAAGAAACCCTTTACGCCTTAAAAGTAAGAATTTATCTACCCTAAGAAACAAATCCGTTACAAAAAATCTGCCTTTTTTCATGCTCTATCATCTTATTTTAATTAAACCCTTTAAGCACAATTCTAGCGTACAAAGGAATTCCAAGTAATTAAATTTTTATTCGTTAATATGCCGTAATATTTCATAAGGGCCGCTGCAATTTGTGACCACAGATAACGAGGCGCGTAAAATAAACAAATCTGAAGAGACATCTTAGAGCAATGGGGAAGAAGCAACGCTACTTTCAGACTGGTTTTGGAAATAACGACGTTTAATTATAAACGTATAGAAAGCCTATTTGGCAATATTTGCAAATTGCTTTTATTGCCTCTGAGACAATTCCCTTGGATCCAATATTTCTTTATTCCGTTATTAAAATATCGAGCTTTGGTATTTTGTAAATTAATGACAAGAAATGGCATCAATTTAGAAATTAAATCTAAGGAAAATTTGAAAAGTTTTAATAATATGTAAAATCAAATAAGATGCTTTTTTATTTTCTAAGCACGATTTTTCAGCCAGGAAAAAATACAATTTACAAATATCTTCAACTACTTGAAGGTGAACGTAGCTCGGGTATCTCAAATATTATCAGTGAGTTCCAAAAACACTTTTATTTGTGCAAATAAATAGGCTGTAAATATCGTAATGAGAACATATAGTAGCAAACCAATCCTAGTGCAGTTTTGCAAACATAAAGGCCGCCCATCTCAACAAAGAGTAAACCTTTCTGTTTTATTCCACTCCGGCTACAATACACCATAGTCGTAGTATATTTCAGTATTTATACACATTCCATATTCAGTGTCACTGACGCTTGCGCTTGCGCCCTGAGTTACAGCACCTACCTGACACTGTCTTTTTTTATTACGGTCATAAATCATTTTACTTTTATGGGTTCCATATTTGTAACCAGGAACCTGAAGTGAAGGAGTACGCTCCTCCATTACGTTTTGTTTTGTGCACCGAGAAAGAAATTTATTGTGAAATATAAAAGTACTATACTTCTTAAAAAGAAGCCTAATGGAAGTATCCGTATTTTTTATAAATAGAAACTTGAATGTTTTTTACAACCTATATTGTAAATTATAAATACAAATTAAACATTTTATTATTTTAAAATATTCATTAATACCATAAAATAATGTATTTTGCTGTTTGGAGTCATGTGAAGTCTTTATGACTGAAAGTTAACACAAGGAGTAACCATAATTTATTTTTAACATATTTTCATTAGGTTTTTTAAAGTATGTATATTTTAGTATGTATATTTTATTTCATATCAATGCCTTTTTTCATTCAAAATTTTAAAAAATCATTTCCTCCTAAAGTAAAATTTTAAAAACTTATGCATTTAATTTTAGTGTAAAAAAATTCAAGATTACGAAATATAAAAAAAACCTTATATTATTTGCAATAGTTTAATTCGAAATAAACTGTTTTAAACAGTTGTCTATATACTTTTAATAATTTTAGCATATTATTTCAACTTATTCATATATTATTGTCTATGATGAATAAATATACAGAATATTATCACAGCTGTACAGCAAAAAATCAATTAGGCCTACAAAATTAAAACGCGTTAGTTAAAATGAGTTGATTAAAAATACTGTTTCAAAGTTTGAAATAAAGTTATTAAAAGTATTAGTAATTACAGTTATGTCTTTTTTTGAAGCACCATTTGTGTATTGCCATCGAAATATTACTAGGTTCATTCATAAAATAGGTTCTCTATGCTGCTATGAAAGAATGCAACGTGCAAGGAGAAATGTGGCAACACTGTCTTACTTATCTACTTCCCCTATCTCTATCCCCACCACTCCCGCCTCGCTACAATGCTCTGTGCCGGGCTAGCAGCTTTCCAAGTTGGAGCTTTCTATTGTTGTTACCGCCAGTGGATAGAACATGGGCGTTTCACTTTACTTCCAAAACCAAGCAGCAAATACGTAATAGCGTCATTCAACTTCGCCGAAGTCGAAGAAGTTTAAACAAACACAGTCTGCTGGGAATGCCATGGCAAGTGTCTTTTGGGTCAGAAGGGGTCTGCTTCCAACAGATATTGTGACACATTAAGACTACTGACTTGCGATCCAGAACCGCTGAATAAGAAGGTTGTCCAGTGGTTTGAGGCTTATCCATAACAACGCTCGACCTCATGTATCCCACCAAACTTAAGAACTACTGACTGAATTTGTCTGAACTGTTGAGACCCACTAGACATTATACAGGCCCAATCTTCCATCAACGCAAATTCGCGTGATGTCACAGCTTAGAAGCAATGTAGGGTTTACTGCAGCACTGGGGGAAGTAGTATACTTCATAGGTATACTTAAATAAAGGTAGATAGTAATGTTGAATGGATACTTCGTAGGTATACTTTAACAAAAATAGATAGTAATTCTGAATAAAATTATTACCAAATCTATCCTGACTGGATACTTCTTACGTATATTTTAATGTAGGTATAAAAGGAAGAAAACTGACTATGTAAAAATTATATTTAATATTGCAATTTTTATTCAAAAGACATCTATATATATTTTTATAATACTGTAACACTCTTAAAAATAAGGTGTTCCATATAAATTCATTTATATATTTAATTTTTATTTAATAATTATATCTTCCCAATGTAAAAGAAAATTTTTGTTTTATTCGTGCTCATTGTGAAGCTAGCATAGATAGTAGCACCCCTAGCGGTTAAAAATGTAAAATATCGTACGAGTTGGTAGCTTAACTTAAAAAACTGACATCTCCCGATGTGACGTAAGCATGGTCTGATATCGCATGATCTGACGGACCAATCAGAATATTCAAAATAATAACCGAGGGTGGGAATTTCCGTTGGCATGCCCCTTCAGAAGGCCCACTTGTCCAGAGGTTCTTGAACAGAACAGACGTGGTGGCATTTTCGGACGTAACCTAGAAATTTATAAGCTTCCAGTATTCAAAATTTAAGATGTCAAGGCCGGAACCAAATTTATTTAACTCAGCAAAAGAAGAAGTCAGAAGCGATTATTTATGTATTTCAAATGAGTAAAAGTTAATACCATATTGTTTAAGTGCGCTGATTTGCAAGAGCGATGTGTTAAGTGTTTAGTGATTCCAAAAGCCATGGGCAATGTTTAATATGTTTTAAAGTGTTTTATAAGTGATGTGCATAATCAGGTACGTTTTAGATGATAATAAAGAAAATGTTTTTTAATGTTAACTAAGTTGAAGAATTTTTAATTGATAAACGGTTAACACATGAACGGTAGAAATTGTCCTTTGAATAAAAATTCAAAATTAATTTGGAAAAATTTAAGTTACTATCTTGTCGATATAAATATAATTTTAAAGGATAATAAGTAATTAAAATGTATGGAATAACTAGCAGTAATTAAAAGTAAATTACTCGCCACATTGCTGTCTTTTGTAATTTGTGATTGATTAATAAATTGTATAACATTGTATTTTAAAACTTTATATTCTCATTTCAAAAGTAACCTCAACCGTTACAATACCTAACCTAACCTATCACTGTCGGAAAGTTGTTAAACATGTGTTTTTAATCTTAAACGAAACGAGGGTTCATTTTAGGTGCAAGTTGAATAAAAATTAGAAAAAATATATTCGGAAATAAAATGTGTTTTAGTTATTCAATTATGTTCAACAAATTAACGCGTAAATACTCCCTGTGAAAATATTTGCTTTCGTGTCTGTGTTTATAAACGCTCATTGACTTGTGAAGGTAAATAGAAAATAAAAATAAATGTACATGCATGAAGGTGTTACTACTGTTTGCTGTTCAGCGTTTCTAAAATGTAATATTTTGTTTTTTATATTTTCGAGAGTTATCAATTGTTATCTGCTATTATTTCTGAGTATCTATAAAAAGTAATAAATTCGAAAACAAATATTTTACTAAATGCAGAGTAATTGTCTAATGTTAAATAAAAAGAAAAAAACATATATCAATCCATACAATGCTAAGTAAACTAGAATAATTATTTGTAAAAATTGCATATTTTGTTTTTCAGCAACTATATACCAATTCCATGCACGCGTGTAGTCTATTAGCCATCTGGTTCCACTCGCAAAGGTATGAACAATGCCCTTAAAGTTTCCAAAAACTACAAGGTATTAGGTGCGATTTTATACATTCTTGACACGTACTAGGTACAGGATAAATTATTTCAACCTGTGGCACTCGTATATTATTGTTTTAGTAAAATTTGTGCTGTCAACTACAATACCAGCTTCAAATGAACTTGTCTTCAAGTGGATTTCATCTGTTGTTGCATTTAAATCTCTGTGTATTAAACATTAATGCTAGGCTAGAAAAGAGTTGTAACCTTCTCAGAGTTTAAAAAGACAATTTTTTTAAAAAAGAGTTAGAAATATAAAACATTATATGAACTACATTCTGTCTTTGTAGTCTGATAACTTATTCTGAAAATATGTTTCGACAATATCCAAAATAATCCCTAAAACTAATCGAACTGCATAGAAATTTACACAGTTCCGCTGGCGACACAGATTAGTACGCGATCAACAAGCCAATCACCATACATTCAACTGAACCCCTTAACTATAAAAAAACAGCGCACTTTTAATAATCCAAGTTCAGCAATAAACGATCTCCAGATTTGTTACAGAAGCAAACATTCAGCGACTCAGGTTTCCAAGTTTGTTTTAAACACGGAGAAAATTTCTCCGTAGTTACGCTAGATTACTCTGCTGCTCAAGTGAGTTGGGATTCCGCAACTTTTAATGTTTTCTTAGTCTAATTAAACTTTGTCTTCAGCGTTAATGCAAATGCAATGCACAAGCTAGACTTAATGAAAAGTACAGTTTGATTTCGGAGCTAAAAATGCACTTTAATTAGGCTAATAATACTTCTTCACATACAAATATATAGTGTGAGCAAGAAGATAAATAAGTGCTCAAAAAGTAAATGGTAGGCCTAGTAAAAGTAAATTCTGTCAACTTTTTAAACCTAATTTAATATACTTGTTGTTCTTTTTAAAATACCTTAACCTGTTTATGTGCTTTGTAGCTATTTTATTAAAGAGGTTTTGACCCTTTTACAAATTCGAAACGTAATTTTTTCTATAGAAATATCCACTTTCGTAAATTTACATTATAGTCATCTGTAGCGCTCTGGAGTTGCAGGGTTCAAATTATTTTCAAATTTTATAGATTCTAGGAAAGAGGGGAATTTTTTTTTAAACGTTATTCCGTAAACTGAATTTATCACGTTAAAAATAACAACAAAATATAGGCCCTAGTAAATGAAACCTAATATTACTATAAAGTGTGTGTATAAAATATTTAGCCTATGAAAAAAACCAATATACGATAAAAAAATATTTCTCAAATACTTTTAGCTAAACCTTTTGACTAAGCACAAGATCGAAATTAATTTAAGAGCAATATCTATTCTTATTACACAAATATAGAGCACACACTGATTTTTAAGTTTATATTATTTTTCAAAAGAAATATATAAAACAAAATGTTTACCCAGATGTCTATTGGTACAAATAAATTTGTTTATAAAAATTTTTTTGAACAATAAATGTTTACCATTAATGTGAAAATATTAGAAGACAAATGTTAGATAACTGGATAAAAATCTTTTGACGGAAAAGAAAACTATTGAAGAAATAATTAAAGAAATATATTTGTTGTAATGTGTTATTTTCACTTTAAAGTCAAATGTAAAATGGCTAACGAATATTTTTCTCGTTGTCAGGATATATTTACGGAAAAGTAGGAGAGCCATAAAACTGTATTCATGAAGAATCTCAGAGAAAATAGAAGCATCAATGAGTGTATTGGAAATCATACCTTTCTTTGTCAATTGTACATTTTCGTTACTCCGAAAGAAATTCATTTATAAAAGAGGTTTGACCAATATTTTTCTCCTGCATTGTTACCACTAGTAAGATATCCAATCTGTGTATCTTACAACCATTTTTTAGTGGTCTATCTGGGTACCTCTTCAATGGATCATCTATCGTATCTAGTTACGCTAAGACACAATCTCCTGTGTACATTTACACTGGATGGTTCTGATTATTCCTAAACACACATCCTGTCATATGTGTGCCCATCGCATTTGAATCACTATTACATTCACTGTTTTATCCTTTACCCAAATACCTTATACGCAAAAATAAACAGCTATAAACTGAATCAGAAATAGTAGAATAACTGATATAGGGTCATTTTATAGACCTCAGTAGATTTTATTGTCCTAGAAACCTGCCTGTTGACAATGGTTCAAGCAAGATGGCGTAACCAGCCTTAGGCAAATGTGCTTCCCATCAAGAAACATTTGGCAACCGCCTCATCTCTCTTAGAACAAAATTTCCTTACCAAGAACACTCCCCCGATCTTACATCACCTGACACCTACGCCTGAAGATTGATGAAGAAGAAGATTTTCTCTCGTGACCCAACAACCACCATCCAACTACAGGAAAACAACGTATATAACAAATATGAAACAACCTCCTCCCCAACATTATGTAAAGACTTCAATAACGGTTCCAGTGTTCCCTTAAAGTCATAGAACATGTTTATACAGAAATTAAATCGGATTAGCTTATTTTTACTTGTATGTGTTTGTAAAACTATTCAAATAATTCGAAACGAAATAAAATGAAATCTTACATGCTTTAGTACAATTTTTCTCTTTTTTTGAGTATAAAGTACTTAACATACATCCCCTCTCCTAATATGTTCTTGCGATCCACTATCGTGGCCTAATAATAGTGCTGGAGCGAGAGTTTATAACCTTCGTCCTCTGTTTCTGGCACAAAGTTGCGTCATAGTTTCAATACACGTGGCTCAGAAAATACTTCCCCAAAGATATCTAAAACCATGTAAGAAATGGTTACCTGGAACTTACATCTATCTTCATTAGATTCTTTATCACGGCTATAATGTGTATGTTTTATTGATGCAATCGCATTGCTGTAAGTGGAAACTTAAAGATAGGTTTTTATAATGAAAATGAGTTTACAATGATCATCTCTTTCTACCAAATGGAAATCTTCTACCGAATGGGAATCTTCTATTAAAAGTTCAGGAGAAACTGTGAAAGTTGTAAATCTATAGCTAAGAGATTATGGCGTGCGGTTAGTAATAAAATCTATTAAAAAAATGTATTTAAATTCTTTAAAAAAATAAAGCAGGGCTTTCAAAGGAAATCTAGCAGACAAGTAAATTAATGAGGGGCAAAGCACATACGTACGTGGAGTTCTTAAAATAGACGTTTCTGAAGAGGACGAAATTTTCAAAATCAGGAGGGGGTAGATTTATGGCAACAGATTGAAGACAGGGCTGAAATTAGATAGGAGAAAGTATAGGTGAACAAGTAAGGGCGACAGAAAAGCAATGAGAAAGGTGAGCCATTAAGGAGGGAGTTAAGTTTTGGCCGCCAGAAAAGAGGAGTATAGTCCTGGGAGCAGGAGAGGATAGTAGGGTTTGGGAGCCAGAGAGAGAGAGAGAGAGCAGTCTATCCCTGAAAGTCGGAGGTAGATGAGTCTAGACTTAAGAACCGCGGATGAACAGTCTAAGAGGATAATGAAGGGGTGAGTCACTGTTTGGGAGTCAAGAGAGCAGGTGGTGGTAGAATCGAAAAGTCGTGACATCTACGCTCCTAAAGGAGCGATATTCGACAGAACACGAACGGGGAACACAAAGAATCGACCAATTTTACTCAACATTACAATTTGTTGAAAGCTAATTCATTAAACTTAAAATTTTGAAGAAAACAGAGTGAAATCTTGAAACGGGAAAATAAAAATGGTTTCAAATAAACATTTTATATAGCCTAAACATATGTATATATATATATATATATATATATATATATATATATATATATATATATATATATATATATATATATAAAGAACATAAGTCAAAATACAAATACAAGAATTATAATTGAATTTACAATTCAATGATGATTTAGACTTATGTTCTTTATTAATACACAAGATTACATATTGCGATATATGTATATATATATATATATATATATATATATATATATTACATTTTCATGTTTAATAATTAAAAACAACATAGGTTACTCAAATACAAGAATATTTATTAATTTATATCCAAAGCTTTTCTTTGGTAAACAGTACCAACATCACCAGGAATGAAAATTACAATAATGTGTATTAATGTGTATATAAATATTTTACAAAGTTATCTACTATAAAAACTAATACTTCTTTTACTAACACCAACAGTGTTATATTATAATGTACATCTCAGATCTTGTAATAATTAATAATAAACTAACGCCAGTCTCGACTCGTTTCCTGTAAAATGCCATCTTGGAATGGTTACACTTCGCCAAATATTAAACGTATTTTCTAATGATCTAACACATAATTAGTTTCTATAAAGTTCCACATAATATTACAAGGAAAATATCTTGGGAACGTAACACTGCAGCAGGTGGCGTAGCTGTAGTATTACAGCAACATCTGGGGCTTTATTAACAGGTAGTTGCTAGAGTACTGTCGGTTCAACCCTTACTTGCGAACACTCAAAAACATTTATTTAGAAGTACTGTCACTTCTAAATTAAAAGTAAAAAAGTAGTAATTCAATTTTGAAAACTTGGATAAATTTAAACGCACGGAATTTTTGTCCGCTTTGTTTAACACAACTTTAAAGGTAATTTATTACTTTAACTTATTAATCTATATTTATAGTCAATTTTTAAAAACTTACATCGAGTACATGTCTTTACAATCATCAAAGTCTTCTGATGACGTTCGCCTATTTCGGTTAAGTAAGATTTGTCTCCGTAGGGTTTTAAAACTGTTCTTTAGTTATAAATTCCTTAAAGGTGTTTATAACATTACTTCATCATGAACTCAAACTTAAATATCGTTAGAAAAAATGTGTACTTGAAGTATGTTACTGTAACGGGTTCTAGGAGGTTCTTCTCGAGTAATACTTACAACGCCCCACCAACTCGTACCTCCACGCTTCGCAACTCGCTGTCAGTCTGGTTAGCAACCTGCACACAAAACTCGATCACATTACGCCCGGCAGTATTGTTTTATTACAGATCCGAAGCGACATCTGCGCTTCTTTTACTGTGGTCGTAAATACATTTACAACTCTAGTTTCCAAACATGTATAATTTGACGTCAAAATATATAAGAGGAAAATTTTGAAAGGAAACAAAACGTCGTGGCTCAAGAAAATTACTTTTTAATCAACAAATTTCTGGCTACCTTAAAGCAGGTTTGTTTTACAACTTTGGTTTTTTATAATTTTTTTTATTTGAGATTAAAAATCTCTTTTTTAATTAAGGTAATGTAAGTCCATTTCAGAAAATATTTAATTTTATAAGCATAATATTTAAAACTATTACACTCGCTATAAAAAGCAAATCCTATGAAACTCCACCGAACATCTCATATGCATAAATCATAACTACATAAATATAACAATAAAAATACAATTTAATTATAAACAAAACCAATATAACCAACGATACACAAACGAACAATTGGAGATAAACAAACATTTCAAACTACATATTACACACATACTCAACATCCAAACACATCACATACAAAGGACCGATTTTGTTAACGAAACTTAGTAAAGACTAAACATTTAAGAACATTTAAAAACCAATAAAAGCTAAATATTGTAAAATAAATTTTATTAACAAATTTATGTAATAAAAATTGTAATTAATAATGGTTAATAAATTGCACCAAAAATTATAGTAGCAGAAAATTGTTTTCAGTGCCGATAAAGCGTATCTTATGTATGGAGTGGTGTAAAGCTGTCATTCAAGTTGGTAATAAAATCTTAATTATGAAAAATACCATGGGGTTAAGAAATATGAAAACGTTAAACTATAAGTGAAATTTTACAGCAGCAGTCAAAAATCTAAAGCACAAATCTCCGAAAGCAAGTTCAATAGGACACTGTGTTTTCAAGTTAAGACTAACAAACAGCGGAGCAGAGTGGGGAGTCCCCGATAGTGTTGGAGACGCTCTCGTGAAGAATTCACGTTTTACCTTGAGGTTCTAGGAGATTCAAAGATACTGTTCCGAGGTTAACCCGAAAATCTAGCGCAAGATGGACGTGGAGATTGGCCGCCTTCAAGCGTCCGTGATTTCGAATTTTAAATTTTTCACTATGTAATAATTTATAGAAAATATTAAAGGAGGCCCTTAAACCGATAATTTGCGACTGCTGTAAGATTACAGACTCCATGGAATCCATGGGAGAAGAGGAGCGTTCACAGTGAAGGTGTTTGGGGTAAGTCTGAATTTCAATAGTCAATTAACCATTTATTATATTTAGTCAATTTCTTAAAATCATAGATTCAAATTTCTTAAAAAAAAAATGTAATCACTTATTGATAACTAATGATTGAAAAATATAAGCAAATGACTCTAGGTATTACAATATCGAAAGTCGGGTGGGAACATGTTTTGACGGCGGTTGAACTGGCGCTTGTCTACCCTATAGTGACCATCATCAACATGTATACAGCTTAGGCGAAAAACGCCTAAATGTGGTCACCTTATTGGTAAGGTGTCGAACGCATGAGTAGGGGGCAATATCCTCGATGGTTGGTAGGTTTGACCGCAGCAACCTAAATCCCTAATATCCCATCCCAACCCTAACCTAAACAATCAAGGGGTCAGTTAAGTTCCGAGTTGAAAATGACAAACCTCCCGAAACGGCGGCCCCAACAATCATAAAATAAAGTGGTAGCAGAGGGAAGTGTAAAATACCAACATATGCACAAGTACTTTTAGTTAAAGATATTATTTCCAAAGCCTTACGTGAATTAAATATATGTGGTTTTCATAAAAAAATTATCCAACAATCATATTTACTTGGCATATAATTAAAACTGTTATATTTTCAGCATTAAAATTCAACCTATTATCAGCATAGGTTATTTTAGACAGTGTTTTAAAATAAACTGTTATTTAACTAGTATCATAAGTATCTATGATAGTGGTAATACATAAAACAAAGTCCTCTCAAACTACATAGGTTACTAAATCAGAACCTACCATCGGAGGTCGAATGGAAACTTGAAAAGCCCAGAATTTCGTGTGTATAATCTTTTGACTATTTTCGAAGGAAGATATCCTAGATTTTATGAGATAAAACTAGAAGATTGTAAAGAAATAGTTACGTAATTCACTAATATTTGAGCACTCTAAATAAGTAATGAATAAATGATAAACCGGAGAATATCTAGTCAAAGAAGGTTATTTATTTAATGTACCATTTTAGCAACCAATTCGTTACCCTTGTCATGCCTGAAAGCGATATCACATTCCTTATAGAAACGCACATAGCCTACACTCAGTACAATAGTTTAAAGATTTAAAAATATTCAATGGAATTTTAGTCAAAAATTTAATAAGATACCCCACCAAAGTAGTGAGATTAATGTAAGCATAGTAATATTTATAAGCAAGGTAATGCAATGTTTTCAGGCTTGATAAAGGCAACAAATTAGTTTCCGAAACGTCTGTCTGTCCGGGTATAATTTTGCAATTGAATTTAAAATACCTGATATTTTAAATATAGGTCAGAATTAGATAATAATGAATTGCCTTTCTATCCATGGCATTAAAATCACTCATCAAGTTTATTCGGTTTATAACAATTCATCCACTGATATATTCAACTCAGTTTTAACCCCTATGATTTTATTTTTTTAAAGCAATATCTGAATATATTTAGTTCCTCCCTCTTACAAATTGTACTATATTTACCCCGCAACAAGAAAACAAACAACACTAATATATAAATCACAAAAATGCATGTATCGAAGCTTAAAAATGCTGGTAAAAATACTATACACCGAGTGTTTGTAGAGACTACGACGACATACACGTAAGAGTAGTTTGTGTAAGTGACTTACGTGTGTGAGATTTTTTGTGACTTTAAAAACAAAGTAGAAGAAATTTTAAAATAAATTTTATCAAATTGGTCATGCAGTTTTACTAAATCCAGCAAAACATCTTTAGACAAGGAATAGTAAAATACCGAAACAATATGCTTCATACAATCCCTCATTTTAATACACACATTATGCGTAACAACCCTCTAATCAATTTCTCTTATCAATTCCTTATCAGTTTCATTACTACTACAGGCAATTTCAATCTAGTTGAAAACTGTCAAATTTTCAATTTATGAAAACTATCTTTACGAGACGAAAATATGTTTCACTTTATTCATGTATCCGTTACATGTGGGGAAGGAGTAAACGTAAATGATTTATGGACACTGAAGCTTGTCCATGTTTTACAACCCTTAGCCCGAATTGCGTCCATGTGCTAACTTATTATTAGTCCAGAATCCGACACAGCCACCTGAATCCGATGTTGCTACGTTTTATTGATGAAACTTTTCATACTTTTATGGATTTATTGTTTTATTACCGTTATTTTAACTAATTACTTTCTTATAAAATAATATTGTCCTACAAAGTACCATATTTTAAGTAAAATATTTTCAAAAAAATTAAAAAATAGTTACTCTGACAGTGAAACAGCACTATAAATTGTTTTTGCGACAAATTCAAAACTTAATATGGATAGTTTTTTGCTAGAAATAAACGATAAGGGATATGAACTTTTATTTAGTTTGTCAGCTACACGGACAGAAAAATGTTTAGTTTTAATTGTTTCATAAATCTTTATCATTAATATTGTTTAAAAAAAAGAAAAATAAAGTCATTCATAATATTTTTACTGCTTCCGAAGAAAGATATCTGAGATTTTATGAGTTAAAACTTGAAGATTGTAAAACAAGAATTACCTAATTCACGTATATTTGAGCACTCTAAATAAGTACTAAGTAAATGATAAACCAGTCGAATATCTATTCAAAGAAGTTTATTTATTTAATGCAACATTTCGGCAAGCAATTCCTTACCCTTATCATGCATGAAATCAATATCACATTGTTCATATATGTGCACATAAAATGCAAATATCCTACTCTCAGTTCAATAACTTTTTAAAAATTCAATGAAATTTTAGTCAAAAATTTAATAAGATACCCCACCAAAGTAGTGAGATTATTGTAGGCATTGTAATATTTATAAGCAATGTAATGCAATGTTTTCATGCTTGATAAAGGCAACAAGTTAGTTGCCGAAACGTTGTACTAAATAATTAAACCTCTTTGAAGTCATATTCAAACGGTTTATCATTAATTATATAGTTACTTAAAATTATTTTATACTTTAAGAAAAACTTTTTTTACCACGTTTTTATTAGTTCAATTTCCTTCATACCTGTCTGTCCAGGTGAAATTTTACAGTCGGGGTTAAACTAAATTCCCGATTAGCTATTAATTAAATTATATTTATGTCTTAAAATTTTACGTACAGGTCAGATTGCATCACAATGCAACATCCCTTTGCTTTAAGTATGATTAAATATTATTTGTCTAAACAAATTAGATTTTCTTGTGTACACGTGTGCGGTCCCTCTCAGAGCCTCATAAATATGTACGAAATATATTGAAAATATTCACCGAAATTTAAGACTAAAAACAAAAAGCATTTAAGTAAATAGATGCCTTTTCACCCATGGCATTAAAATCGCTCATAAAGTGTTTATTCAGGTTATAACAATTCCTCCACTGATATATTCAACTCAGTTTTAATCCCTGGGAATTTATTTTTTTAAAGCAATATCTGAATACATTTAGTTCCTCCCTCTTATAAATTGTACTATATTTACCCCGCAACAAGAAAACAAACAAAACTTATAATATATAAATTTCAAAAATGCATGTATCGAAGCTTAGAAATGCTGGGAAAAATACTATACATCGACTATTAGTGTTTGTAGAGACTACGACGACATACACGGAAGAGTAGTTTGTGCGTAACGTACATGTGTGTGAGTTTTTGTAACTATTACGAACTTTAAAAACAAAGTAGAAGAAATTTTAAAATAAATTTTATCAAATTGGTCATTCAGTTTTACTAAATCCAGCAAAACGTCTTTAGACAAGGAATAGTAAAATACCGAAACAATATGCTTGATACAATTCTTCATTTCATTACATACATTATGAGTAACAACCCTTATTCCTTACCAATTTTATTACTACAGTTAAGTTCAAACTAGTTAAAAACTGTCAACTTTTAAATTTATGAAAACTATCTTTACGAGACGAAAATATGTTAAACTTCATTCATGTACACGTTACATGTGGGGAAGCAGTAAACGTAAATGATTTATGGACACTGAAGCTTGTCCATGTTTTACAACTCTTAGCCCGAATTGCGTCCACGTGCTAACTTATTATTAGTCCAGAATCCGACACAGCCACCTGAATCCGATGTTGCTACCTTTTATTGATCCAACGGCAACGTTTCATTCGCTTATGGATTTATTGTTTTATTGCCGTTAGTATTAGACCTAATCAATTATTTTCTTTAAAAAATAATTTTTCATACACAGACCCATATTATAAGCAATATATGTTCCAAAATATTTAAAACTAGTTACTCTGATTGTGAAATAGCACTGTGTATTGTTTTTTCAACAAATTCACCCCTTAATATGGAAAAAACTGTGCGAGAAATAAAAGATAAGGAATTTGAACTATGAATTAGTTTCTTCGCTTTACTGACGGAAAAAGTTTCAGTTTTATAGTTTTATAAATCTATTTCATTAATATTATTTTGAAAAAAGAAAAAAACGCAATGTATATTAATTGTACTGTTTTTTAAGAAAGATATCTGAGATTTTATGAGGTAAAAATCACAGATTGTAAAGCAAAAATTACTTAGTTAACGTATATTTGAGCACTCGATATAATTAATGAATAAATGACAAACCGGTCGAATACCTAGCCAAAAAAGTTTATTTATTTAATGCAACGTTTTGGCAAACAATTCCTATTAATGCCCAAAACAATATCACATTGCTTATAAATACAACTACCCTACACTCAGTACAATAATTTAAAGATTTAAAAATATACAATGAAATTTTAGTAAAAAATGTAATAATATAAGCCACCAAAGTAGCGAAATTCATGTAAGCATTGTAATATTATAAGCAAGGTAATGCAATGTTTTCAGGCTTGATAAAGGCTACATACTAGATGCCGAAAAGTTGCACTAAATAAATAAACCTACTTGACGCCATCTTCAAACGGTATATCATTTTTTAAATAGTTACTTAAAATTAATTTTAACCACGTTTCTAATAGTTCGGTTTCCTTTGTACCTGTCTGTCTGTCCTGGAGGAATTTTGCAATCGACTTTAAACTGATTTCCCGATGAGACCTGAAATTTTAAAAATAGATCAGCATTAGATGACATAGTAATATTCACTGGGTTTCTTGTGTCTACATATATAGACATCCTGAGAAATATTAAAGGACGAATTTAATTAAAATAGGGCCGGAGAAAAATTGTCTATTTAGACACTGTAAATAGTTGTAAAGTGGTTTTTAATTCCTCAAATTCGGTTTCGGAAAAGCTATTGTTGTTATGTGTTTATTTATTGATAGAACATTAGTTGGTGAGTTTTACTCAGGTAAAGGAGCGCTTTACTGAGTTCTAGGTAGTGTGTGTTGACAATTTGTGCCAAGCACAATAAACACATACCTGAACCAGAAACAACAGTATTTTGTGTGTATTGTTCATACTACCTTAAATACAATAACAATTATTAAACATAAAGAGAAGTGCTTTATGCATAGTGAATATCATTGCATTATTTACAAAACGTTCAAGGGCATTTCCTTACACAATTATTACCAACAAAAGGTGAAAAAATGTTTTGTATGTTTAAAATGTTTAATAAATTCTCTGATTTAGTAAAATAATTTGATAGTTTAATTTATAAAACGATTATTTACTTATCATGGCATATAGGTGTAGAACAGGGTAACGATGCCATTTATCAGCTACTGAAGGATAGGAGTAATATAAAGCTGTAAAGGTATTTCATATCTTGAAAGATTTTTCAATATATTGTTAACTAAAACATAAATAATATTGAAACAATTTCATTTCTTAATAATGCGTACTGTTTTAAATTCCTTTTATTAGCTCATACTCTCTAGACATATATCTTATAGAAATTTGCAATTTTTAGAAAAACATGTTTTTATCATCCAATCAAGCTCAGAAGCATTTTTCCCCTTTATTGGTTGACAATTGATGGTAATACAATTTTTTCAAATATCTATTCAAGAATTAAATTTAAACCATTTGGCTAGTCTAGATAGGATTCAAACTGAATATCTTCGTGCTCCAGGTCTGCTTTGACATTAACACAATTTTCCCATAGCTAGTAATGTACTTCTCAAATATGTAGCCTATATGTATTTTTTTCCTTATCTGGTTGTGGCCGGAGCCGCCATTGAACGACCTTAAAATGTCTGCCACTCATTACCATAAATAATGTTCAAGAATTAAAACTGAATGTAAAGAGTGAAATGAACAAGCTGTATTAACGGTATCGAACCTTACTTCACTCAGCGAAAAAACTACAACACAATGCAAGAGACAAAAAAGCGTATAACTAGTAAATATCAAAAATAATAGTTCAACACCATACATAGAAAGGACAGATGAAATCTCAAAAAAACCCCATTGCTATTTTCACATATATGTATATACGTATTTAAATTAATTTTAATTATAAAATAAGAAGAAACTAAAATATTATTTTCTTTGTTCATTCATGTAGGAATTGACTTAAAATATTGTTTTTATATAACTTGTTTTAAATATGAATAATGGTTGGGGAAAATTACAGTGTTTCACGTCTTAACAATTGTTCTTACATTTGGATCACTGTTAATAACTACAACAAAAAACGTCGGCACGGTACTGTTAAATAATTGTAAAAGCTATTTTCAACCCTACGAAAATGACAAAACAATTGACTATCTGGTGTGAAGTCTTATGGGGAAGTCCGCTCCGGTGCCATGAACTCTATAATTATTAAAGTGATATCTTTTTCAAAGTTGGAGCTTTCAGTCAGCCCCATCAACATGTTCGACAACACAAGAAGATTTTCGCCGAGACCTTGGTGTGTATATATGTCAGATGGGGTTGATAGGTTTGAAGGAATTGAAGCTTCAAGGAACCCTCCCCCCCAACATAACATCAAGGGAACTGAGTCCGATACGATGCCGATGCCGCTCTGAGAAGTAAAAAGATATTCCATTATAAATTCACAAATTGTTGTAACTCATTCCAAAATACTTTTATTTTAATCATCTAATCACACTAAAATTATTAGTGACGTTCTTTTTTATTGTCATTTGTAACGAATTTTGTACAACGCACTAAACCCACGGCCAAGCGCTGCCGCTGAATAGAAATAAGGGCATAAATTTAGGAACAATAGAAGACAAAAGCTCCCATGCAGTTAAGCCTCAATGTTTAATGTAAATTATTTTAAACAATAGGAAATTGGACGGAAGCCAGTTTACGAAACAGAAAATCTTTCAGAGTAAGTTAAGTGGACTTTTCAGAAATTACTTTGTTAGAGCTAAAGCCGTTGCTGGACAAATTATGCAAGAAGGGCTCGGGTGATTCGATTAGAAGAGCATGACAATACGAGATACGAATGGTCGAAACATAGATAAGAAGTAAAATAATTAGTTGAATAATTATGGCTTGTTATTCATTAAAGTTTTGGTCATTTGCTATTGTTCTACAAGACGTTAAAATTAATATAACTACCTCGTTTGGTTGAAGGTTACTGCAAAAAGGAGATATTGCGATAGATCTGAACGGATAGAAACTATAAAATACATTTATTGCAGCCACCTAAGTACATAAATTCATAGTAAAAAGTGTAATGTGTCCATGAATTTAAAATCATAAAATTAATACCCTGCACGGTGGGTTAGGCAAAGCTTCATTTAGAACATTGTGAAAACCTACTAAATATTTATAAAATAAAAGTTATGGAAAGTTTTTGTTTTTCTGTTGGGTTTTTATATTGAAATTGTGTAACAGTTATCTTGTGTTCCATACATTGGCCATATTATATTTTGTTGACGCATTTTGGAGAACCTTCATCAATCATAACGTACAAAATGAAGTTTGCTGTAATATAAACTCCAATAGTTGGTAAAGTTCTGTTCGACGGAAGATCGCCGAATCGAGTCAACAAAAGTTATTGTGACAATGAATGGGTTGGCAGATAACATTGCCAATGAAGATTTCACAGATGAACATTTGTAAAATGTTTGCTGAAGTAGTATTTTTTGTTAGTTTCATCAGTCCATCAGTCAATGTCATTATTACATTTTATTCACAAAGTATACTACCTGATTGTGTGTAAATGCAACTTTAGGTAGGGATATAAAATCCACTGACAAAAGATTAGCTGAGATAATATCGTCGCGGGTAGGCATAGCAGCAAATCCGAGGCTCAGATTCTTTTAACTAGGGACATAAAACGATGTACAATCTTGTACTTCTTCGTAAGAAAAAGAATAAATAAGGGATTATAAAATTATTCAGAGCTCAGAAAAGGACATAATATTCCATGGCACGAGGACAGGGTAAAATTATCCTATTTCCTAGGCATAGCCACTTAAAATAGACCTGGTCCAAACTGGAGGAGAGAAAAGTGTCTCTTGCTACCGTCTCTAAAAGTGATGTATTAGTAAAACTAAACGTGATATTATTGTAAGACAAAAGTGACAGATCTCTGTCAAGACATTTTTAAGCCGACAAACATTGGTGAAAATAAACCCACCCTAACTTGCATTTTGTAAATTTTATAGTAAGCTGAAACCTAGTTTACAAGTACTATAAGCGATCACATGACGGATATTATTGGATATGAAATCGTTATTTACGACTTGGTCTCCACGGAAAGCTAACTAATCACGTGGCCAATAACGCCAAGCATTATCCGCGATAGATTTAAAGCCTTTACACTAATGGCCGGTCATTACCGTGAATGCAGATGACGTCACTAGAATTAATACACAGGTCTAAGGGGACATGCTGTAAACGTAATACGTAAGGAGTAGGAACATAAAGAGGTTTTACTTCCAAACCAGCCCCGTAAGCTATTTTATGGAATGTAAAATTAGAGTGTTGCTAAAATATTATTAAAAATTAATATTTATAATACGTCTACAAATATTTTTTGTTTTAGTTTTACTCTATTTTAAAAATATATTTTTATTTTTTATTATTTTAAAATATTTAGAGGAGATTCCTGGAAGAAAGGAACTCAGACGTTTTAAATTTAAATAAAAATTGTGATCAATATTGAAATTTTAGGAGATTGTAATATTTTAAATTATTTAATTGCTTTTATTGTTATAGCTTTCAATAACAATGCAAGTTTGCCAATACAGTGTTTCAAGACATGCAGTGGATGAGGTAGGGTGGTTCCTATGGGTTTTCTTTGCAATAAAGTATTGTACTGAAAGAAAATAACTTCTACAACTGTGAAACACATTTGTTTTTTTACTGTTTGGAGGTTGATTTTTAATGTTACTGTGTTATACAGTTGTTACTACAACTGAATTCACGTTTAAAGTACTAGCAACCAGTTCCGAAAATAAGTAAGATTGATTGTTTATAATTGGCTTCTAAACATCTTAAAACTTATACTATGTAACCACCTAGCTTCAGGTTTTAATAAAAATATATACAGTATAGGCGTTGTCCCTCAAGCTGTAAAAACGTTTTGGCTATACATATACTATAACGATATGTTAACAAGGACTCTAAAAATCTATAAATTAAGTTTGTAAAATTAACATTACAATGTACAAGGCCAATCTGGTAGTATTATTACTTTATAGTACCATAAATTCCCAAAAAGGGTTGTCAGTTGTAAGATGTAAGAGCACCCAAAAGACTAGAGAAAAAAAACTTGGTAGCGTTAAGAGAGTCAGTTGCAAAAGGACGTTTAATTTTTAAAAAAACGTTAAAAAATTTAAAATTAAGAAATGTGATTGAGAATCGATAAGAGGTTCAAAATGTTAGTAGGGAGAAAAATCAAAACGGGAGGTCATCCAGGAACGTTCGATGAGAGTAGAGTCGGTCAAGTTACCTATAATTCGTGTAATTATATTAGGTAAATCGTCGAAAGTAGCAACCTATGCGTTGATAGTAAAGATAGTGAATATTAAGTCTATCGTTGGAAGTGGATTGTGATTATATTGCAACGAACGGACGGAACGTCAGGACCACGAGCTACGAACAGGTAACCCTCAAATAATAAAAAAAAACTTTCTCTTCATCTTTGAACTTTAAACATGTTTTTATTAATCTGCCAACCACATAAACGTTATTTATTAATCCATAACAGCAATATTCGTTAAATCAGAACTGAATGATAATATTAAACATGTTTCTCCAACTGCAACCCGAACCCTAAATAGCGGCCCTTATATCAAAATAAATTTATATAAATTAAGTTGAGTATAAAAAAAAGAAAGTTAGGTGTCCCTTGCAAATTAATACAACTGAGCAATACAAATATAAATTAAATTAAGAAAATCTCATTTAAATAATATTGTAGTTTTGATAAAACGTATTTAAGTTATCTTAACCAGTAAATTGTGTGTTATTTTAGTGTAACAAAGACATCAATATTATAAATAATTAAATTCATTCTCTTCAATGATAAGTGGCGCCTAAAGCCTAATCGTTATAACCATTGAATAAAAAAAATTGTTACATCGAAAAAAAACAAAGTGCGTTAGAGTTTGGCACCCAATGTAGGGCACGATTATATAACGATATGTTAGCAGGGAAAAAACTATAAATTAAGTGTATAAAATTAAGACTCCAATGTACAAGGCCAAACTGGCAGTATTATTTCTTTACTGTACCATAAATTCCAAAAAAAAACAAATTGTCAGTTTTAAGACGCAAGGGCGCTCAAAAATTTAGAGAAAAAAAATGGTATTGTTAAGAGACAGTCAGTTGCGAAAAGACTTTAAATTTCAAAAAATTTGTCAAAAAGTAAAAATCAAGAAATAAGATTGGCCTAAACAGGAGAGAAGGGATAAGAGGTTCAAAAAGTAAGTTGGGATAAAAATACACAGCATACATAAGCCTATGCATTTATGCGTGTGTATATCACTTACAATTAAAAGGAATTGTACAAGGTATGTTACTTGGTATTTTCGCGAGTCGAATTTCATGAGCTTTAAATGAGAGCGCGATTAATAAGCCCTCGAAAGTCGACTCTCAATAAGATTTTTTCTTGCAATAGATTCCTCTGAAAATGAAACTTGTGCAATCAAAATGTAAAAAAGAATTTCGAAAAGTCATTCCGAAACACGTCAACAAAGGAAAATATTGTAATGTTAGGAAAGGCAGAAAAATGTACTGGAAGAAATACAAACATTCCTAACAGAAGTAAAGATAAGAGTTTATTAAGAATTTCAAAGTTTATTTGTAGTTAAGAGGTTTTATTTCTAAAAGAATTATAACGAGTGCTTAAAGTCGATAAACACAAATATCCGTACTTTAAATGCTAAAACAAAATTTAAACAAGGTATGGGAATATCAGCGAAACACATTCAGTAAAGGTAGCTTATTATTATGTTCGGCTGAAAGAGTAGCTCAAGGTTTTTTCAAATCCAAGAAGAATTGTTTTCCGGGAGAAAGAAAATTCCATATAACCTGATAACAAACGCAGATCTTCTACAAATTTGATTAAAAACCGAATATGAAATATAAACATTTTATGTCATGAATGTCGCTGTACAAAAAGCCTAAATTTAAAGCAATAAATACGTGATCCAGTGTGATAGATTTCCCGCAGGTAGAGATCTGAGTACTTTATGCGAACGTGACTGGTTGTACGTGGCTTGAGTACAAACAGGGATTCGCACAAGTAAAGCTTTGCTGAATGAGTTTTATCAAAAACCCATTGGGAGGTGCATGGCTATAAATTTATTTTTATTTTCAAGAAAGCCAGTCTTTGTTTTACTTCAGCTATATTATTTTTGTATGTTAATTTGAAATTTAAAAGGTGGACGATTCATTTTATTTTTGTAATTAGATTGGTGCGCATACAACAATTCATCACATCTTTGTCCTGTCTCAATCTACGTCTCGTCATACTTATCCTTATACTTATCAACATAGGCGTGACATTGTATGCGCTTCTTAAGGCGGTGATTAGAATAAAAAGCAAAATAAAAATTCACTGTAAATACAAGTAAATGATTTTAATAGTCGACAGAAGATGATTCATAATTCTGTTCTCTTTGATATTACTAATTTTAACATATATCACAAGTGAAACAAACTCTTATTAATCTTTCAAAAACCAATTGCACTTATGGCAATTGTTGTTATATGTGGAAATACCTTATTACTACAAACACTTTATTTACTTTTTTCGAGTGTGAACACATACTGAATGTAGTCGTATATGCTACGGAACATGTACAATGAGCTCCTAATGGAAAATATGATTTTTAAATAAGTTTCAAGAATCCGCCGTAGTGGTGTAGGTAAAGGGTGAAAGGTTTTAGTCGGCTTTTAAAACAAAGTGCGCCCTTGCATTCACTAATTGCATAGATAACTTCACTTTGACATTACTAACTAAAAAAGGTTTTTCAAGGACGATACACCTTGAAGATGGTTTATAATTAGAAATTACTAAAATCAAAATAAAATGAAGTAGTGTGTGTATATGCACGATCGCGTGTATGTGTATGTGTGTCTGTCCGTTTCTCTGTTTCCTTTATATATATTTAACGTATGAGGCTAAAGAGTAAATTCAGTTTATATCCAAAATGAAAAATAGTCGGAAGAAATATTAAGCAGAGAATTATTACTATAAGACGGACAAAGTTCCTAACCACTGTTCTATTTCAAGTGTAGTCATAAAGGGGCTGGGGAATCTTTAACAAAAGAAGGGTCCAAATATTTTAAGATAGGAGTTTCCAAGGACCAAAATACCTGGGTTACAATTAAACTGTACCGTTAGAGAAGGCTCTTTGTTAATGGTTGAGGGGATAACCAAATTAATTAAAATACGTAAGGGGGAACAGATGATGCGAGGTTGGAAAAGGAAGTGATCGAGAGAGTCTTGGAGGAGCTTCAGAAGACGGCAGACGTATTGGGGGGGACCAAGTATCAGCAATGTTAATATAGGGTAAATTTTGTTTAATAGAATTAAGGAAATTGTAATTTTGTGTATAATTTAAAAGTGCGACGTAAATAATGTTATAAAGAACTAGGAAATATAAGTTAGCTATGTAAAAGTGCATCGAATCAGTATCAACGGTCAAGATCTGAAGAACTCAACAAATAATAAGTACTTCCATGTTACATTAAAATTATCAAACAGAGCTTTGTAAACAGTAAATTCAGAACCATTTGAAATTCATAAGTATAAAATAATAATTTAGTTTTCTTTCACCACGTTCTAATGTATAAAAAAGTTCCACAATAACGACCAGAGGGAAAGAGCAATTAACACTGTCATTATTGAACTTTATTGTAATAAACCTAAGCCTCAATTGTTCACCTTTTTTTTAATTTTAACATTAGTTGATCATCTTGTCACTAAATAGTAATAAGGTTAAATGAGTATAATGTGTAATAATTAACCTTATCTTTTACAAATACATGACCTGGTAACTTCATCCTATAATCTGATCCTCTACATGACATAAACCCATTATTTTTCTTCCCATAAGCTGTCCCTTTAAATTCCATAACCTATTTATATCCCTCTGCCTGAACACGTAAACCACATAAACTGATTCTTTGCATGCTATTACCTGATCACTTCACCCAACAACCTGATACTTTACATATTATATCCTGATCATTTACATCACCTAACTTGGTCCTTTACACTCCTAAACCTAAACATATACATCCCACTGCCTGAATACTTACACCCTATAAACGGGTCCATTGCATCCAATTACTTGATCAATTCTCCCCGTACTCTGAAACTTTACACACCATATCCTGATCACATAACCATCCCATTACCATAAAATAGCCATAATATTCCATTATCTGATATATCTTCTGTTTCTAGTTACAAATATTTATAATCATTATTTTCTACTCCTTCTTATTTAGTTTAAAATATTCTTTAGCTCCTCCCAGCGAAAATACTCCCTTATTTCAAATTGCACTCTACGTATTATTTGCTAATTTTTGTTTACATAATATTGTTTCTAATTTTATTTTTTCGCTTACTTAACATGAAATGTCCGTTAAATGTTAAAAGCATCTCATTTTGTAACCTAACAAAACTCTTATTTATTTCTAAAATCCTTTCATATACAACATAACGGTTACATATCTCTTTTTTCTGTTCTAATATTTATTTTTGTATTCGTTCTATAGTAAAATATTTAATACATTATCAATAAAATAACACCCCCAGCTTTATTAGTTTTTACCTGCGTCTATTTAAGAAGAGAACTGTTGTCAAATGCTGTTTATGTGTAAAATGTGTTCTTAAATATAATAAAACGTTACTAAAATCTCCGGGAACTATCTTGTGTGAATGCAATGTCTAACTCCGGATATCAACAATTGATTGGGTCCTGTTCCATGTTACAGGTTGCCGACAGAGACGCCCGAACTTCGCCAGACTTGCTGTATCCGCTTTCGTGTGGGTTTTCTTTAGTTCGTGCATTTAATGCGTTTATTGTTGTAGCTAATATTGTAATTGACTTTGTTATATGTTGTTGATTTTTATTTGAACGAGAAGTTTCCCAAATACATTTATGTACGTTGGTGCGGTTGGTGTTAAACGTTACAATGGTTTTAAAAATATGTAAATACATTTATGTAAATAAAGTTAGTTTTATTTGCTTTTATAAAACTAGACATAGTGTGAGAAACTGACAGATAGGAATCTAACTGTTGGTTTGTGTCGATTCTGCTGTAACTTTTCTCAAACTTTAAAAAAAAAGTTTGGTAATTCAAATTTTTACAAGTAGTAATGTTAAAATCAAAAATTATGTTGTGATAATGGTCTAAATAGAACAAAAATAAAGCTAAATTCCATCAAAAGGTTTTACCAATCAAAAGGGCGGCACACTTCTCGTTCTGTCAACAATCACATGTTAGGAACACCATAAAAAATCAAAATTAATTTTAAAATAATACTAATTAGAATACTTTTTGTAACTATGTAAACTGATGTTTCCATGAAAACATATAAATGAAAGAATTAAACCTGATGAAACAAAATTTCGTTTGTACTGATTAAATGTAAAATATTTCAAATTAGCATAAAACATCAAGTTACTATAAAATGATCGCAGATTAAATTTTAAAAAAACACACACAAATGACCGTTCTCAATCTTTTTAAGGATGAATCTATAAACGTTGTAAAATATGGATTCTAAAACAAATATAGTGTTAGGTTTGATTTTGAGGCTAACCACATCAAATAATCCTTAATATTATATATTCAATAGCGAATTCCGATCATCTAAAAACTCCATTTATTCCTAATAGATAAAAAGTTTAATTTTCCCTCTTCCAGTCTTATAATATTGCAATATTAATGTGTTGATACTGAGGTAAAGTTATTTTACAGCACAATCATAAAAATACTTTTTAATTTTATAAAAACGCACTTAAAAGGCCTTTAGAGTTTTATGTCCGTCTTAACTTCACGTATCCTCCTTTCGTACCTTATAGAAAACGTTTTATTATTTGGCAATGTTCTAATTATCTTTTCTAAAGATATTATTCTCTAATATATCTAAAGATATATTGTGCATTAGCTGTGTGCATAAAACTTCAATGTTTTCTACATAAAATTTATTTGCAACTAATTCTTAGAAGTGAATCGACGTCTCTTTCAACAATTTATACTAGTGGAAGAACATGTTAATAAGTAAAACCCATTTGAAAAACATAGTCGAACAAGTGGAACAAACTGTACAAAATAAAAAGTTATTATTTATTTTTTAGATAATATGTATAAGAAAATATTAGAATAAAATAATGTGAAAATAAGAAAGTTTTTTTTAATTTTCCTGAAACAATTTATCCTCAAGGTTTAAAATCATATACATATATATATGTGTGTGTGTGTGTGTGTGTGTGTGTGTGTGTGTGTGTGTGTGTGTTGTGTGTGTGTGTGTGTGTGTGTGTGTGTGTGTGTGTGTGTGTGTGTGTGTGTGTGTGTGTGTGTGTGTGTATGTGTGTGTGTGTGTACCTTTCGAACTAAAATCCGTAGTGAAATAATTAAAAAAATAAAAATGAATTTAAATAAATTTAATTTAAAAGTAAATTTTAGCTTTTCTTCGAAACAAAAAATAACTCTGCTGTTATAATATTGTAACATGATAGACGTTATTTGGTACCATTTATCTTCTTTGTCACACCATTTAAAAAAAAAGTATTAATATCAGGCTGAGTCATTCTCATTTGGGTTGGTTATAGTAGTGAGTTTAAATTTGCAAGCTGAGTTGAATATTATTTCAACTATCCCCTTTATATTTGAATGTTAGGTAAACTGTGAGTTGGTTAGAGCTCAGTTTGGGAGCAATTGGTAAATATATTGATTTAAAATTGATTTTCCTAATTGCCGCTTCGGAAGGAACAGAAAACAAAATTTGTGTTTGTGTTACGGTGTTATCAAGCTTTATGAAACAAATATAATTCTATTTTGTCTAAAATAGCAGCTTGAAGGGATGCAAAAAGTTCAGCAATTGTATTAATCACAAGTTAAACACAGTACACAGTAATCAATCGCTGTAAACACTATCTTACCTAATTGTGTATGCGATATTAGAAACTAAGTAAAGTGGAATATTTATGCCTCTAGAAGTATTCGGTAAAACGTACAAACTACGAATATAAACAGCCAGTGACGTGGCTAAAGAGAAGCAATTACCAATCAGATTTAATAACTTTTGTTATTTTATTACATATTTAAACAGCTTTTATTATGTGGTCTATAGTTATGTGTAACATAACAATAGTCACATGTTATTATACAACTGTTGACCTTTAGATAGGATATGGTCAGTTCAGTTGTTTTCAGATTTTCCTCTAACGGTGAGCTTCCAATGTTATGAGAATCACGTGATTTTGTTTTATAAAATGAACTAACTGGTTATTATATTCATGGAAGCTATTTAAATACATTTAAATATATAAATAATTAAATATATATTTATATACAGGTAGTATATTTTACTTACCTGTAGAAGCTAAAACTCATAAATACATATATATATATAATATGGTGATATGTTTTCTTGTAATATAGTTAATAAAACAAAAATATTTCAAAAACAAGTATACTTTTAATGAATAAATTTATTCAAAGCTTTTCGCCGATAAAATAGTACTAGCATCTTCAGGAAAATAATTATCTAATAAATATCCAAATATTATCTAATAAAAAGCGAAAACCTTTAAATAAATTTATGCATTAAAAGTATTCTTGTTTTTGAAATATGTTTAATTTAATATATATATATATATATATATATATATATATATATATATATATATATGAGTGTGTGCGTCTGCATGTTTGTGTTTGTGTGTGTGTGTATTACAAGAGTCTTATTTTAAATAGTGCATACTTATTCAGTCAACATTTATTTCAGGCACTAACAACTATACACAACCTTTCGCTGAAAAAAAATGTAGTTTTAGAGTTTACAGGTAAGTAAAACATTCTTTATAAATTTTGCAATTGAAATCATCAGTTAATAATTATATAAAACTCAACTTACCTTCTCTAATAGCTTCAATATTGCTTCCATTCTGAAAACTAGAATTGGGTAAGCGATCCTATACGCCGTAGGTTAAAATCTCTAAACTGTTGACAGCTGTTCATTTTTTAGTAAACCCTTAAGGAAACCCCAACCTACAATGAATCAGTTCCCTCTTCACTCTCTTTGGCATAAATGTAGCAACAAAACACTTGTAGCGTGAAACACTTGTCATATCTACAAATGGCGCGGCAATATTAACCTCTAGTAAAAGGGCACACACAGTTAAAGGCAGAGTGAAGAGTCTTGATGAAATGATTAAGATATAGGAGTGATAAATGCGTCTACATTCTGTGCATTACATTTATATAAATGAAATATTGACGGAAATATAAACATGGCTGTTTCTTGTTAAATACTAATAGAGGGTTCTCGACGTAAGCTTTGACATAAACACGTTGAAATAAAGTCAAACATAAGTTACCTTAATTACATTGTAAGACGTTCTACCGTTAAGTAACTCAATCGAAGTTCATTTACCCTTTTTTAGGCCAATGGCCTATTACTCTATGCACTCACTTGTTACTTCAAACTAAGTAGCTCTCTAAAATGGTGCAGTCTGTATATGTTTGGTACTTTCTTTAGCTTAAAAAACATATACAACTGTATATGTAGTTGTTAAAGTCTTTCGATTAAGGGTGGGTTTTCTAGATATACCTGATGAAAGCCACAATTCTCCTTTAAGAACGAGAAAGGGACAGTGAGATATATGCTTTTCATTATATAAGAGACAATATCCTCTCGTGGCAACTGAAAACGTTAGTGCTTGCTTCGAGGTAAAATCTTCCATTAATGATTCTAGCAATCATCTTGATTCACAACACTTCATTTTAAAAATATTTAAAATTTTAAACAGTTGGTCCAATAAGTGTACCATAGCCTATATATAACCATCTATTCTATCGTTTTAAACCTTTGGGAGGAAACACAGTCTTGTAAAAAGTCATAGTTTGTACACGAATTCTCCTCCTAAGTACAACTGTTGAAAGTCGGCTTTTGTTGATCAAAAGCCATGCAGGGTTTTGGTTTGGTCTTTCCTTTTATCTCTAACCTGTCGTACAGTCCTGCAATCTACATGGGGCATAACTCATACACATTCTAGCTTCTATTGCTCTGAAAAGTGATATCTTCCAATATCGTCACTTCATAATTGTATATTTGTGCGATACCACATAATTCTGAGCTATGCGTAACGTTCAAGTCTCCAGGTCATGAACAAGTAGATTATATAATGTGTACCTATCAGACAGACAGGAATGAGAGTTAAAAAGAATATGTTTACAAATATAATTTATAATACCAAATATTGATTTTATTAGCCGTATTTTTATCCCGATTCTGAATTATCTAAATTTGCGCCCTTATAAATGCAGACAAGAAGCCCATTACGCCTATTGCTCTGAAAGTTATTATCTTGCAATATTGTAACCTAATAATTGTATATTTGTGCGATGCCACATAGTTCTGAGCTATGCGTAACGTTCAAGTTTCCAGGTCATGAACAAGTAGATTATAAAATGTGTACCTATCAGACTGACAGGAATGAAAATTATAAGAATTCGCTTACAAATCTAATTTAGAATACTAAATGAATACTTCATTAGCAGTATTTTTAGTTCGATTTCGAATAATCTATATTTACACCTTTATTAATTCAGCATAAGAAACCCTTTACGCCTTAAAAGTAAGAATTTATCTACCCTAAGAAACAAATCCGTTACAAAAAATCTGCCTTTTTTCATGCTCTATCATCTTATTTTAATTAAACCCTTTAAGCACAATTCTAGCGTACAAAGGAATTCCAAGTAATTAAATTTTTATTCGTTAATATGCCGTAATATTTAATAAGGGCCTCTGCAATTTGTGACCACAGATAACGAGGCGCGTAAAATAAACAAATCTGAAGAGACATCTTAGAGCAATGGGGAAGAAGCAACGTTACTTACAGACTGGTTTTGGAAATAACGATGTTTAATTATAAACGTATAGAAAGCCTATTTGCCAATATTTGCAAATTGCTTGTATTGCCTCTGAGACTATTCCCTTGGATCCATTATTTCTTTACTTATTCCGTTATTAAAATATCGAGCTTTGGTATTTTGTAAATTAAAGACAAGAAATGACATCAATTTAGAAATTAAATTTAAGGAAAATTGAAAAGTTTTAATAATATGTAAAATCAAATAAGTTGCTTTTTTATTTTCAAAGAACGATTTTTCAGCCAGGAAAAAATACAATTTTCAAATATCTTCAACTACTTGAAGGTGAACGTAGCTTGGGTATCTCAAATATTATCAGTGAGTTCCAAAAACACCTTTATTTGTGCAAATAAATAAGCTGTAAATATCGTAATTAGAACAAATAGTAGCAAACCCATCCTAGTGCAGTTTTGCAAACATAAAGGCCGCCCATCTCAACAAAGAGTAAACCTTTCTGTTTTATTCCACTCCGGCTACAATACACCATAGTCGTAGTATATTTCAGTATTTATAGACATTCCATATTCAGTGTCACTGACGCTTGCGCTTGCGCCCTGAGTTACAGCACCTACCTGACACTGTCTTTTTTTATTACGGTCATAAATCATTTTACTTTTATGGGTTCCATATTTGTAACCAGGAACCTGAAGTGAAGGAGTACGCTCCTCCATTACGTTTTGTTTTGTGCACCGAGAAAGAAATTTATTGTGAAATATAAAAGTACTATACTTCTTAAAAAGAAGCCTAATGGAAGTATCCGTATTTTTTATAAATAGAAACTTGAATGTTTTTTACAACCTATATTGTAAATTATAAATACAAATTAAACATTTTATTATTTTAAAATATTCATTAATAACATAAAATAATGTATTTTGCTGTTTGGAGCCATGTGAAGTCTTTATGACTGAAAGTTAACACAAGGGGTAACCATAATCTATTTTTAACATATTTTCATTGAGTTTTTTAAAGTATGTATATTTTATTTCATATCAATGCATTTTTAGATTCAAAATTTTAAAAAATCATTTCTTCCTAAAGTAAAATTACTTGTGAAATTACTGAAGTGAAATAAACTGTTTTAAACAGTTGTCTATGTACTTTTAATAAGTTTAGCATATTATTTCAACTTATTCATATATTATTATCTATGATGAATAAATATACAGAATGTTATCACAGCTGTAGAGCAAAAAAAAACAATTAGGCCTACAAAATTAAAACGCGTTAGTTAAAATGAGTTAATTGATGAATATAAGTTCTATATGATTGACTCGCGTGTCATCGTCAGAGATTCTAACCATGATAAATTTCAGTTCTATTGGACACAGGTAAGTGTTATAAAATACTGTTTCAAAGTTTGAAATAAAGTTATTAAAAGTATTAGTAATTACAGTTATGTCTTTTTTTGCAGAACCATTTGTGTATTGCCATCGAAATATTACTAGGTTAATTCATAAAATAGGTTCTCTATGCTGTTATGAAAGAATGCGACGTGTAAGGAGAAATGTGGCAACACTGTCTTACTTATCTACTTCCCCTATGTCTATCTCCACCACTCCCGCCTCGCTACAATGCTCTGTGCCGGGTTAGCAGCTTTCCAAGTTGGAGCTTCCTATTGCTGTTACCGCCAGCTGATGGAATATGTGCGTTTCACTTTACTCCCGAAACCAAGCAGCAATTACGTGAATAGCGTCATTCAACTTCGCCGAAGTCGAAGAAGTTTAAACAAACACAGTGTGCTGGCAACTGTCTTTAGGGTCAGAAGGGGTCTGCATCCAACAGATATTGTGACACATTAAGACAACTGACTTGCGATCCAGAACCGCCGAAGAGGAAGATTGTAAAGTGGTTTGAGGCTTATCCATAACAACGCTCGACCTCTTGTCTCCCACCTAATTCAAGAGCTACTGACTGAATTTGTCTGAAAAGTTGTGACCCACTAGACGTTATACAGGCCCAATCATCCATCAACGCGCATGCGCGTGACGTCACAGCTGAGAAGCGATGTAGGGTTTACTGCAGCACTGGGGGAAGTAGTATACTTCGTAGGTATACTTAAATAAAGGTAGATAGTAATGTTGAATAAAATTATTCCCAAATCTATCGTGACAGGATACTTCGTAGGTATACTTTAACAAAAATAGATAGTAATGTTGAATAAATTTATTACCAATTCTATCCTGACTAGATGCTTGGTACGTTTATTTTAATGTAGGTATAAAAGGAAGAAAACTCACTATTTAAAAATTAAATTTAACTTTGCCATTTTTATTCAAAAGACAGATATAATTTTTTCATAATACCTAACCTAACCGATCACTACACATACTACTCTTGTATTCATTAAAACTAGAATGTATTTTCATCTAAATGCCAAAATTTGAAACCCCTACTTCATCGGAAAGTTGTTAAACATGTGTTTTAATCTTAAACGAAAAGAGGGTTCATTTTAGGTACAATTTAAATAAAAATTAGAAAAAATTTATTTGGAAATAAAATGTGTTTTAGTTATTTAATTATGTTCAACAAATTAACGCGTAAATACTCCCTGTGAAAATATTTGCTTTTGTGTCTGTGTTTATAAACGCTTATTGACTTGAAAGGTAAATAGAAAATAAAAATAAATGTACATGAATGAAGGCGTTACTACTGTTTGCTGTTCAGCGTTTCTAAAATGTAATATTTTGTTTTGTTTTTATATTTTCGAGAGTTATCAAATTTTATCTGTTATTCTTTTCAAAGTATCTATAAAAAGTAATAAATTTGAAAACAAATATTTTACTAAATGCAGAGTAATTGTCTAATGTTAAACAAAAAGAAAAAAACCTATATCAATCCATACAATGCTAATTAAACTAGAATAATCATTTGTAAAATGAGAATTTGCATATTTTGTTTTTCAGCAACATTATACCAATTCCATGCACGCGTGTAGTCTATTGGCCATCTGGTTCCACTCGCAAAAGCTTGAACAATGCCCTTAAAGTTTGCAACAACTATAAGATATTAGGTGCGCTTTTATACATTCTTGACAAGTACTAGGTACAGTATAAATTATTGCACCCTGGGGCACTCGTATATTAATGTTTTAGAAAAATTTGTGCTGTCAACTACATTACCAGCTTCAAATGAACTTGTCTTCAAGTGGATATCATCTGTTGTTGCATTTAAATCTCTGTTTATTAAGCATTAACGCTTGGATAGAAAAGAGTTGTTCCCTTCTCAGAGTTTAAACAGACAAACTTTTTAAAAAAGAGTTAGAAATATAAAACATTATATGAACTACATTCTGTCTTTGTAGTCTGATAAGTTATTCTGAAAATATGTTTCGACAATATCCAAAATAATCCCTAAAAGTAATCGAATTGCGTAAAAATTTACACAGTTCCGCTGGCGACACATATTAGTACGCGGTCAACAAGCCAATCACCATACATTCAACTGAACGCCTTAACTATAAAAAAACAGCGCACTTTTAATAATCCAAGTTCAGCAATAAACGATCTCCAGACTTGTTACAGAAGCAAACATTCATCGACTCAGGTTTCCAAGTTTGTTTTAAACAGTGAGAAAATTTCTCAGTAGTTACACTAGATTACTCTGCTGCTCAAGTGGGTTGGGATTGCGCAACTTTTAATGTTTTCTTAGTCTAATTAAACTTTGTCTTCAGCGTTAATGCAAATGCAATGCACATGCTAGATTTAATGAAAACTACTTTTTGATTTCGAAGCTAAAAATGCACTTAAATTAGGCTAATAATACTCTATACATACAAATATATAGTGTGAGCGAGAATTCTGTCAACTTTTAAAACCTAATTTAATATACTTGTTGTTCTTTTTAGAATACCTTAAACAGTTGCTGCTTTGTAGCCATTTTATTAAAGACGTTTTGACCCTCTTAGAAATTCGAAACGAATTTTTTCTATAGAAATATCCACTTTCGTAAATTTACATTATAGTCATCTGTAGCGTTCTGGGATTGCAGGGTTCAAATTATTTTTAAATTTTATAGATTCTAGGAAAGAGGGGAATTTTTTTAAAAACTACTTAATATTGAGAATTGTAAAGACGTGAATTTATCACGATGAAAGTAACAACAAAATATAGGCCCTAGTAAATGAAAACTAATATTACTAGAAAGTGCGTGTATAAATTATTTAGCCTATGATAAAAACCAATATACGATAAAAAAATTACAAGATCGAAATTAATTTATGACCAATATCTATTCTTATTACACAAATATAGAGTACACGCTGATTTTTAAGTTTATAGGCCTATTTTTTTCAGAAAAAATGTATAAAATAAAATTTTTACTCAGATATCTATTGATACAAATAAAATTGTTTATAAAAATGTTTCTGGCACAAAGTCGCGTCATAGTTTCAATACACGTGACTCAGGTAATGCTACCCCAAATTTAACTAAAATCATGTAAGAAATGGTTACCTGGAACTTACATCTATCTTCATTAGATTCTTTATCACGACTATAATGTGTATTTTTATTGTTGCATTCGCATTGCTGTAAGTGGAAACTTAAAGATAGGTTTTTATAATGAAAATAAGTTTACAATGATAATCTCTTTCTAGCAAATGGTTCTCTTCTACCGAATAGCTATTTCTATTAAAAGTTCAGGAGAAAGTTTGAAAGTTGTAAATCTATAACCAAGAGTTTATGGCGTGCGGTTAGTAATAAAAACTATTAGAAAAAAAGTATTTAAATTCTTTAAAAAAGTAAAGCGGGGCTTCCAAAAGGAAATCTAGCAGACAAGTAAATTTAAGAGGGGCAAAGCACATACGTATGTGGAGTTCTTAAAGTAGACGTTTCTGAAGAGGACGAAATTTTCAAAATCAGGAGGGGGTAGTTATGGCAACAGATAGAAGACAGGGCTGAATTTAGAAAGGATTTCTCCTATCTTATTGATGACCAAGTAAGGGCGACAGAAAAGCAATGAGAAAGGTGAGATATCAAGGAGGGAGTTAAGTTTTGGCCGCCGGAAAAGAGGTGTATAGTCCTGGGAGCAGGAGAGGACAGTAGGGTTTGGGAGCCAGAGAAAGAGAGGGAGAGCGAGAGAGAGAGAGAGAGAGAGAGAGAGAGAGCATTATATCCCTGAAAGTCGGAGGTAGATGAGTCAAGACTTAAGAACCGTGGATAAACCGTATAAAAGGATAATGAAGGTGTGAGTCACGATTTGGGAGTCAAGAGAGCAGGTGGTGGTAGAATCGAAAAGTCGTGACATCTACCCTCCTAAAGGAGCGACATGCGACTGAACGGGAAACGGGAAACACAGAGAATCGACCGGTTTTACTCATCACTACAATTTGTTGAAACCAAATTCATAAAGTTAAAATTTTGACGCCAACAGAGTGAAATCTGGGAACGGAAAAATAAATAAGGTTTCAACTAAACTTTTTATATAGCCTATATATATATATATATATATATATATATATATATAAAGAACATAAGTCAAAATACAAATACAAGAATTATAATTGAATTTACAATTCAATGAGGATTTTGACTTATGTTCTTTATTAATACACAAGAATACATATTGCGATATATATATATATATATAGAATACATATTGCGATATATATATATATATATATATATATATATATATATATATATATATATATATATATATATATATAATACATTTTCTTGTTTATTAATTAAAAACAACATAGGTTATTCAAATACAAGAATATTTATTAATTTATATCCAAAGCTTTTCGTTGGTAAACAGTACCAACATCACCAGGAATGAAAATTACAATAATGTGTATGAATGTGTATATAAATATTTTACAAAGTTATCTACTTTAAAACTAATACTTCTTTTACTAACACCAACAGTGTTATATTATAATGTACATCTCGGATCTTCTAATAATTATTAATAAACTAACGCCAGTCACGACTCGTTTCCTGTAAAATGCCATCTTGGAATGGTTACACATCGCCAAACATTAAATGTATTTTCTAATGATCTAACACATAGTTAGTTTCTATAAAGTTCCACATAATATTACAAGGAAAATATATTGGGAACTTTACACTGCAACACTATATAAATTAATGAAGCAGGTGGCGTACCTGTAGTATTACAGCAACATCTGTGGCTTTATTAACAGGTAGTTGCTAGAGTACTGTCGGTTCAACCCTTACTTGCGAAAACTTAAAAACATTTATTTAGAAGTACAGTCACTTCTAAATTAAAAGTATTAAAATTTTAATTTGATTTTTAAATCTTGGATAAATTTAAACGCACGGAATTTTTGTCCGCATCGTTTAACACAACTTTAAAGGTAATTTATTACTTTGACTTATTAATTTATATTTAAAGTCAATTTTTTAAAACTTACATCGACAACATGTCTTTACAATCATCAAAGTTCTCTGATGACGTTCGCCTATTTCGGTTAAGAAAGATTTGTCTCCGTATGGTTTTAAAACTGTTCTTTAATTATAAATTCCTTACAAGTGTTTATAACATTACTTCACCATGAACTCAAACTTAAATATCGTTAGTAAAATTGTGTACTTAAAGTATGTTACTGTAACGAGTTCTTGGAGGCAATTCTCGAGTAATACTTAAATCGCCCCACCAACTCATACTTTCTCGCTTCGCAACACGCTGCCATTCTGGTTAGCAACCTGCACACAAAACTCAATCATATTACGCCCGGCAGTATTGTTTTATTACAGATCCGAAGCGACATCTGCGCTTCTTTTACTGTGCTCGTAAATACATTTACAACTCTAGTTTCCAAACATGTATAATTTGACGTCACAATATATAAAAGGAAAATTTTGAAAGGAAACAAAACGTCGTGGCTCAATAAAATTACTTTTTAATCAACAAATTCCTGGGTAGAATTGTCTACTTTAAATCAGGTTTGTTTTACAACTTTGGTTTTTTATAATTTTTTTCAATTGAGATTAAAAATCTCTTTTTTAATTAAGGTAATGTAAGTCCATTTCAGTAAATATTTAATTTTTAAAGAATTAATATTTAAAACTATTACACTCGCTATAAAAAGCAAATCCAATGAAACTCCGCCGAACATCTCATATGCATAATTCATAACTACATAAATATAGCAATAAAAACACAATTTAATAATAAACAAAACCAATATAACAAACTATACACAACCGAACAATAGGAGATATACAAACATTTCAAACTACATATTACACACATACTCAACATCCAAAAACATCACATACAAAGGACCGATTTTGTTAACAGAACATAGTAAAGACTAAACATTTAAGAACATTTAAAAACCAATAAAAGCTAAATATTGTAAAATAAAATTTATTAACAAATTTATGTAATAAAAATTGTAATTAATAATGGCTTCAAAAATTATAGTAGGAGAAAATTGTTTTGAGTGCCGATAAAGCGTATCTTATGTATGGAGTGGTGTAAAGCTGTCATTCAAGTTGGTAATAAAATCTTAATTATGAAAAATACCATGGTGTTAAGAAATATGAAAACGTTAAACTATAAGTGAAATTTTACAGCAGCAGTTAAAAAACGAGCACAAATCTCCGAAAGCAAGTTCAATAGTACACTGTGTTTTCAAGTTATGACTAACAAACAGCGTAGCAGAAAGGGAGTCTCCGATAGTGATGGAGACGCTCTCGTGAAGAATTCACGTTTTACCTTTAGGTTCAAGTAGATTCAAAGATACTGTTCCGTGGTTAACCCGAAAATCTAGTGCAAGATGGACGTGGAGATTGGCCGCCTTCAAGCGTCCGTGATTTCGAATTTTAAATTTTTCACTATGTAATAATTTATAGAAAGTATTAAAGGAGGCCCTTAAACCGATCATTTGCGACTGCTGCAAGATTACAGACTCCATGGAAACTATGGGAGAAGAGGAGCGATCACAGTGAAGGTTTTTGGGGTAAGTCTGAATTTCAATAGTCAATTAACCATTTATTATATTTAATCAATTTCTTAAAATCATAGATTCAAATTTCTTTTAAAAAAATGTAATCACTTATTGATAACCAATGATTGAAAAATATAAACAAATGACTCTAGGTATTACGATATGGAAAGTCGGGTTGGAACATGTTTTGCGGCGGTTGAACTGGCGCTTGTCTACCCTACAGGACCATCATCAACATGTATACAGCTTAAGCGAAAAAAGCCTAAATGTGGTACCTTATTGGTAAGGTGTCGAACGCATGAGTAGGGGGTAATTTCCTCGATGGTCGGTAGGTTTGACCGCAGCAACCTAAATCCCTAATATCCCATCCCAACTCTAACCTAAACCACCAAGGGGTCAGTTAAGATCCAAGTTGAAAATGACAAACCTCCCGAAACGGCGGCCCCAACAATCATAAAATAAAGTGGTAGCAGAGGCAAGTGTAAAATACCAACATATGCACAAGTACTTTTAGTTAAAGATTATATTTCCAAAGCCTTACGTGAATTAAATATATGTGGTTTTTATAAAAAAATTATCCAACAATCATATTTACTTGGCATATAATTAAAATTGTTATATTTTCAGCATTAAAATTCAACCTATTTACAGCATAGGTTATTTTAGACAGTGATTTAAAATAAACTAATATTTAACTAGTATCATAAGTATCTATGATAGTGGTAATACATAAAACAACAAGGTCCTCTCAAACTACATAGGTTACTAAATCAGAACCTACCTTCGGAGGTCGAATGAAAACTTGAAAAGCCCAGAATTTTGTGTGTATATTCTTTTGACTATTTTCGAAGGAAGATATCCTAGATTTTATGAGATAAAACTAGAAGATTGTAAAGCAATAGTTACGTAATTCACTAATATTTTAGCACTCTATATAAGTATTGAATTCAGTTATATAAGTATTGAACTCAGTTATAATCCTTGTGAAATTATTTTTTTAAAGCAATATCTGAATACATTTAGTTCCTCCCTCTTATAAATTGTACTATATTTACCCCGCAACAAGAAAACATTAAAATTATAATATATAAATTTCAAAAATGCATGTATCTAAGCTTAGAAATGCTGGGAGAAATACTATACATGGACTATTAGTGTTTGTAGAGACAACGACGACATACACGGAAGAGTAGTTTGTGCGTAACGTACATGTATGTGAGTTTTTGTGACTATTACGAACTTTAAAAAGAAAGTAGAAGAAATTTTAAATTAAATTTTTTCAAATTGGTCATGCAGTTTTACTAAATCCAGCAAAACTTCTTTAGACAAGGAGTAGTAAAATACAGAAACAATACAACTCTGCCATATCTAGTAATGTACTTCTTCAAGATGTATATGAATTTTTTTTGGTACTTATCTGGTTGTGGTCGGAGCCTCCATTGCACGACCTTAAAATGTCTGCTATTCATTAACATAAATAATGTTCAAGAATTAAAACTAAATGCAAAGTGTAAAATAAACAAGCTGTATTGACGGTATCGAACCTTACTTCACACAGCGAAAAAGTACAACACAATGCAAGCGATAAAAAAGTGTATAAATAGTAACTATCAAAAACAATAGTCCAACACCATACATAGAAAGGACAGATGAAATCTCAAAAAAATCCCATTGCTATTTTCACATATATGTATATATGTATTTAAATTAACTGTAATTATAAAACAAGAAGAAACTAAAATATTATTTTCTTGGTTCATTCAAGTAGGAATTGACTTAAAATATTTTTTTTATATAACTTTTATTAAATATGAATAATGGTTGGAGAAAACTACAGTTTTTCACGTCTTAACAATTGTTCTTCCATCTGGATCACTGTTAATAACTACAGCAAAAAACGTCGGAACGGTACTGTTAAATATTTGTAAAAGCTGTTTTCAACCCTTCAAAAATTACAAAACAATTGACCATCCGGTGTGGAGTCTTATGGGGAAGTCCTCTCCGGTGCCATGAACTCTATAATTATTAAAGTGATATCTTTTTCAAAGTTGGAGCTCTCAGACAGCTCCCTCAACATGTTCGACAACAAGAGAAGATTTTCGCCGAGACCTTGGTATGTATATAAGTCAGATGGGGTTGTCAGGTTTGAAGGAGTTGTAGCTTCAAGGTACCCCCCCCCCCCAAAAAATAACGTCAAGGGAACTGAGTCCGATACGATGCCGCTCTGTTTACACATAGCCTAACTGAATCATAATAACCTTAACGGTTGGTCAGCATCTAAAACTTTCGTAAAGGGATGTAGCAATAATTAAGATAATTATATCCCGTGGGATTACGAGTTTCAAAATAACTGAACTTGATAAAATTCATTCTGGATCGTTTTACTGCTCGTATTCGAGTCACGTACGGTTATGCAAACAACGCGTTCGGTTAAAGACTATCAATATTGAATTGTAGTTTGAAAAGAATAAAAAAGTATTTGTTATTATTTTACAGATATATCATCTATATTTATTTTTGATAGATCACTTCTACTGGCTGCAGGTAGTCCTTAATAATTGATTAATAATCACAAACTGTTAATTAAGATGATTAAAAGAACTAATTAATAGATATATCAACATCTATATCGTATATAGCAGATAATAATTCAATACTCCGTGCTTTACCTCCTCTGTTTGTGTTCTTGAACTAAGTCGGTGTAAAGTTATGTATTTATGGGTCACCAGAGAAGACGTTCCCGCTTAGACACCTCAGCGAAGGGAGGAAACCCGAAGAGTTTATTTCACTCACTTTCCTCTCTAACTATGCCTCTCTCTCAAAATGTAAAAGATTTTGAAGGTTTATTTTATTTACTGCTATCAATATCTTTGTGCACATCTATTTAATAAATAAGTTTTCACAAACTCATAATCGTGTTGCAGTTGTGGTTGTGATAATAAGTCATTTAAAAGCGTGAGTGAATAAAGTGTTTATAACTGTCAGCTTGTATACGATTCCTTACTACACAACTTTACTCACAAACTGAGGTGAAAAGTGTCAATTCAGGACTTAGCTTCCTTGTAGTTGCATTGGAGCTCCAGAATATCAGTATCTATTATTAAAATTTGAACAAAAAATATATCTCTACGGATCAGAAATACTTTTAATAAAAAGCGTTTGGATTTTTATTATAAAAAAATAAACTTAGAAGTATAAAGATATTCCACTATTAATTCACATATTATTGTAAATCATTCAAAAATACTTTGATTTCAATTATCTAATCACACTAAAATTATTAGTGACGTTCCCTTTTATTGTCATTTGTACCGTTTTTTGTACAACGCACTAAACCCACGGCCAAGCGCTGCCGCTGAATAGAAATAAGGGCATAAATTTAGGAACAATAGAAGACAAAAGCTCCCATGCAGTTAAGCCTCAATGTTTAATGTAAATTATTTTAAACAATAGGAAATTGGACGGAAGCCAGTTTACGAAACAGAAAATCTTTCAAAGTAAGTTAGGTGGACTTTTCAGAAATTACTTTGTTAGATCTAAAGATGCTGCTGGACACAGTATGCAAGAAGTATAGTATAGAACGGATAAGACGTTCAAAAAGTAAGTTGGGATAAAAATACACAGCATACATAAGCCTATGCATTTATGCGTGTGTAAATATCACTTACAATTAAAAGGACTTGTACAAGGTATGTTACTTGGTATGTTTGCGAGTCGAATTTCATGAGCTTATAAATTACAGTGCTAATTACGAGCTTATTTACTGCAGTCTTCTAAAGCTCAAAAATGAGCGAGCGATTAATAAGCCCTCGAAAGTCGACTCTCAATAAGATTTTTTCTTGCAATAGATTCCTCTGAAAATGAAACTTGTGCAAACAAAATGTAAAAAAGAATTTTTTTAAATTAATTTTTAAAATGAAATCATTCCGAAACACGTCAACAAAGGAAAATATTGTAATGTTAGGAAAGGCAGAAAAATGTACTAGAATATATACAAACATTCCTAACAGAAGTAAAGATAAGAGTTTATTAAGAATTTCAAAGTTTATTTGTAGTTAAGAGGTTTTATTTCTAAAAGAATTATAACGAGTGCTTAAAGTCGATAAACACAAATATCCGTACTTTAAATGCTAAAACAAAATTTAAAAAAGTTATGGGAATATCAGCGAAACACATTCAGTAAAGGTAGCTTATTATTATGTTCGGCTGTAAGAGTAGCTCAAGGTTTCTTCAAATCCAAGAAGAATTGTATTCCGGGAGAAAGAAAATTCTATAAAACCTGATAATAAAAGCAGATCTTCTACAAATTTGATTAAAAACTGAATATGAAATATAAACATTTTATTTCATGAATGTCGCTGTATAAAAAGCCAAAATTTAAAGCAATAAATACGTGATCCAGTGTGATAGATTTCCCGCAGGTAGAGATCTGAGTACTTTATGGGAACGTGACTGGTTGTACGTGGCTTGAGTACAAACAGGGATTCGCACAAGTAAAGCTTTGCTGAATGAGTTTTATCAAAAACCCATTGGGAGGCGCTATAAATTTATTTTTATTTTCAAGAAAGCCAGTCTTTGTTTTACTTCAGCATTATTGTTTCGTATGTTAATATTAAATTTAAAAGGTGGACGATTCATTTTATTTTTGTAATTAGATTGGTGCACATACAACAATTCATCACACCTTTGTCATGTCACATTCTACGTCTCGTCATACCTATCATTTTACTTATGTTAACTTTAGACCATTTTATAAATAAGATTCGGAAAGAGGTAGGTTGATAGGCGTGACCGTGTATGTGGTTTTTAAGGCGGTGATTAGAAAAAACGCTAAATAAAATACACTGAAAATACAAGTAAATGATTTTAATAGTCGACAGAAGATGATTCATAATTCTGTTCTGTTTGATATTACTAATTTTAAAATATAACACATGTGAAACAAACTCTTATTAATCTTTCAAAAACCAATTGCACTTATGGCAATGATTGTTATATGTGGAAATACCTTATTACTTACTACAAACACTTTATCTACTTTTTTCGAGTGTGAACACATTAAAATAATTTAAAATACCAGATTTTATTCTATTTTTTAAAAATTTTATCCATGTGTACATTTTTATACTGGTAACAACATACTAAAGTTATTGACTTGTTTTTCTCTGACTATTTTTAACTATAAACTTTAACCTTCAAAATATATATATGGTGATATTTTCAAGTGACACCATTAAAATCACCCAAATTGAAACATATTTTTAATAAAGATTTTAAAATACTGTACCGTAATCATGACTTAATTTAGAAAACTTGATATTTTCCAATACAGCGCCCAACTTTTACACGTACAACAGAAACTCCTTAAATTTTGTGTAGAGTTTAATTTTTGCGAATTATTTTACGTTATTCTAATTATTGACATTTCCTTATATTAACATAAACAGAGAAGAGTATTAAGAGATTATAATTATTACAATGAAGAACGTTCATCGCATGCTACTCCTATATGGCAGTGGAAGGACCCTCAAGTTCCCAGCAGAATATCAGATGCATTGTAGACGATCGCAACTTGTTGTCAAGTTCTGTACAGACTGGCAAAACTCAAACAAAAAAATTACTACTTTTTAACCGAGCTGTAAAATTAATACTTAGAGAGATCCCGTGGTTGATGTTATAAAACACTCTAATTATATATATATATATATATATATATATATATATATATATATATATATATATTAATGTGTGTGTGTGTGTGTGTAAGTGTGTGTGTGTGTGTGTGTGCCGACTAGCCTTTTCTCGTACTCTTCACCCGTCTTCCTCTGACCACACCTTGTCCGTAAGAGAGTAATTGTTTATCCCTTAACTACGAACCTTGGTTCGAAACCTGTATCTCAAGGAATAAACCTCTCAGGAGAACCAACTCCTGAATTTTTTATGAAAACCAATTAGCCTCCCATAAGCCTCTTTAAGCTCCTTTCGGTTTAGTGGAATCTTTGAGAGACATTTGTGACCTAAAGACTATGCATGGATACCTAGTGAACCTATTCTATTTTAAATGGAAACACAGCTAATTGGAAACTACACATTTTTTTTTATTTGTTTATAATTAGAATTACATATTATTATTTGATTTATTTTAATTAACAGGACTTTTTAATTTTACCTAACCTTACTTTTGATTTACCATGACTAGATAGTTGTTTCATGGTACTTGTTTCATGGTATTATTATAGGATATATCCCCTTTATTATGTTTACAATTTTAGTATTACTTATATTAACATATATATATATATATATATATATATATATATATATATATTCATATTTTCTATCCTTTTCTAATATTATAATCGAAATCCCAAATTGCTTAATATGTTTACTATCATTTATTTAAATTCAATTAATATAATTAACTTGCACATAATTTTGAGTATTCAAGTTATATTTTACGTATTTTAGAGTCTTGTTTACTTTCAAACAATATAAGGTTTATCTCTAGTTACATTAGGCTATGCCTTTTAACAAACAATCCTTTTAATTCACTAATAGACTCTGGTTAACATTTACCTATTTATAGGTTAACCTAATTAGTTATAACATGCTAGGCATTTAATAAAAGCTTCCTGCTGATACTTATATACTAAGACAAAGGATTTCATACATTTTCCAAGAAAAAAGCCATATCAGATAAAAATTATTTAAATGCAATACGTTTATTTCCAACTCAGGCAAACGGTTGAATGGAAATCAATTTAGAATATTTGTTAATTAATTTAGGTAACCTAAGAGAGTTTTCAGTCCCTTAGGTTATTCAATTTTTTGTTAATTTTGATTTTAAGTTAGTATATTTTTAAATAAATATTGATCTGAAAGAAAATAAATTTTTTATATGACCTTATACTGCGAAACGTTAGGTATCTTCTATGGTTGGGTTGTCTTTCGGCCTCTTCACAGCTCCCATGGGGTTTTGATGTAGGCTTCATTGCATGGCATGACGTCGGTGAATTTTCATAAGTTCTGCTTCTTTTTTCATTTTCTTGGTCGAGATGTTGGTAGAAATATATATGAGCCTCAGCTGATATATTGGTACACTTCCCGGGTCACATCGTAGCACTTTATAAGGACTTCCTACCACATATTGGGTCGTTAATGGTTCTGTGTGTATCAATATGACCGGGATCGCTGGCCGTAAGATACCATCTTATTCTTTCCGCCCTTTCGATATCCATCTTACACTTTTAACCAATGAGAAAGCCGTTGCTACGGCGACTGAATTTGTTTATTTTGTAACTTTGAATTTTAATTAGTTTCAATTTTTGTGATATAATTTTCTTTACTCCAATGTGTTATTTTCAATTTTTTAACTTCCATTTAATAACTTGTTTGTCTTTATTCATCTAATTTAATTAACTTGCTGGTTCTTCTTGCTAACTTAAACTTCGACGCTGTCGCTGCAGTGTGGCTGATCATAAAAACAATATCCCCACGCGGGTTTTTACCGAAACTAATATAGCTCCATGCTTGGATAACCTCTATTTTATGCTATTATGTTTAAAATTAAAATTGCCATCCTTACAGAAATACAACTCTCCCTAGCTAGGCTTAATTTACTATCCGCACATTTTTATACTTATATTCACTATCCCTGATTATATTTGGTCAAAATTAATTTAGTATTATACATTTTTTGGCTGCGTCCCATAGGCCTCACTTTTACTGTTTCTTTTAAATCGGTCTATTAGCCGTTGGCCTAATTAATGTTGTGATGGTTTATAATTTATTCTAACATTCCCAGGTTGTCTATTTAGTTCTAATTACTTTAGTTTACATTGATTTTTCTTATATTTAACATTTTTATTATAATACTATGACATAATTGGAATATCAGTTGATTGATCTATTTACCTATTCTAGGCTTAGTTACTTATTAGCATCGGTCTTTCTGGCCGTTGCTAGTTCAAGGCTCGCTCAAATACCAGATTATATCTGAAATTGGTAGGCAGGGATCACCTTACAATGACGAGATATAGTCTAGCCTCAGGGTGAAATTTTCTGAACGTAGGAGGCTAAAGAGTAAATTCAGTTTATATCCAAAACGAAAAATAGTCGGAAGAAATATTAAGCAAAAGTGACAAGAATAGTTACTAAAAAGACGGACAAAATACTTAATCACTGTTCTATTTCAAGTACAGTCATAAAGGGGCTGGGGAATCTTTAACAAAAGAAGGGCCCAACTGTTTTAAGATAGGACTTTCCAAGGACCAAAATACCTGATTTACAATTAAACTGTACCGTTAGAGAAGGCACTTTGTTAATGGTTGTGGGGATAACCAATTAATTAAAATACGTAAGCGGGGACAGATGATGCGAGTTTGGAAAAGGAAGTGTTCGAAAGAGCCTTGCAGGAACTTCAGAAGAGGGCAGACGTATTGGGGGGGAACCAAGTATCAGCAATGTTTATATAGGGTAAATTTTTTTAAATAGAATTAAGGAAATTGTAATTTTTGTGTAAAATTTTAAAGTGCGACGTAAATAATTTAATAAAGAATTAGGAAAAATAAGCTATTTATGTAAAAGAGCATCGAAACAGTATCAACGGTCAAGATCTGAAGAACTCAACAAATAATAAGTACTTCCATTTTACATTAAAATTATCGAACTGAGCTTTATAAACAGTAAATTCAGAACCATTTTAAATTCATAAGTATAAAATAATAATTTAGTTTTCTTTCACCACGTTCTAATGTATAAAAAAGTTCCACAATAACGACCCGAGGGAAAGAGCAATTAACACTGTCATTATTGACCTTTATTGTAATAAACCTAAGCCTCAATTGTTCACCTTTTTTTTTTAATTGTCCCATTAGTTGAGCATCTTGTCACTAAATAGTAATAAGGTTAAATGAGTATAATGTGTAATAATTAACCTTATCTTTTACAAATACATGACCTGGTAACTTCATCCTATAATCTGATCCTCTACATGACATAAACTCATTATTTTTCTTCCCATAACCTGGCCCTTTAACCTATTTTTATCCCACTGCCTGAACACTTACACCACATAAACTGATTCTTTGCATGCCATTACCTGGTCACTTCACCCAACAACTTGATACTTTACATCTAATATCCTGATCATTTACATCACCTAACTTGGTCCTTTACACTCCTAAACCTAGACATTTACATCCTACAGCCTGAACACTTACACCCTATAAACAGGACCTTTGTATCCCATTACCTGGCCAATTCTCCACGTAACCTGAAACTTTACACATCATATCCTGATTACATATCCATCCCATTACCATAACATAGCCTTAACATTCCATTATCTCATATATCTTTTGTTTCTAGTTCCAAATATTTATAATCATTATTTTCTACTCCTTCTTATTTAGTTTAAAATATACTTTAGCTACTCCCAGCGCAAATACTCCCTTATTTCAAATTGCACTCTACGTATTATTTGCTAATTGTTTTTTACATTATATTGTTTCTAATTTTATATTTTCGCTTACAATGGTTTTAAAAATATGTAAATACATTTATGTAAATAAAGTTAGTTTTATTTGCTTTTATAAAACTAGACATAGTGTGAGAAACTGACCGGTAAGAATCTAGCTGTTGGTTGGGGTCGATTCCGCTGTGAAAAAAGTAGTGTTAGGTTAAATTTTGAAGCTAACCATATCAAATAATCCTTAATGTTAAATATTCAATTGTGAATTCAGATCATCTAAAACCCCCATTTATTCCTAATAGATATTTAAACAAACAATAAATCGAAGGAGTTTAATTTTCCATCTTCCAGTCTTATAATATTGCAATATTAATGTGTTGAAACTGATGTAAAGTGATTTTACAACACAATCATAAAAATACTTTAATTTTATAAAACCGCACTTAAAAGGCCTTTAGAGTTTTATGTTCGTCCTAACTTCACGTATCCTCCTTTCGTACCTTACAGAAAACGTTTTATGATTTGGCAATGTTCTAATTATCTTATCTAACGATATTATTCTCTCTTCTCCCATCTTTCAACAAATTTACCTTTAATCTCATCCGTCCAAGCGACAAGCACTATTACTCTTCTAATCCATCATCTAAATCCTTTCAGCGGTTTTAGACGTTACTAAATAGAAATACATCTAAATTGTTTCCTAATTTTTATATTTCTGGTTAAAATTAATATATTTTAAAATTATTGTATAAGGTTGTGCAATAGCTGTGTTCATAAAACTTCAATGTTTTCTACATAAAATTTATTTGCAACTAATTCTTAGAAGTGAATCGACGTCTCTTTCAACAATTTATACTGGTGGAAGAGCATGTTAATAGGTAAAGCCCATTTGAAAAATCTAGTAGAACAAGTGGAACAAACTGTACAAAATTAATAGTTATTATTTATTTTTTAGATAATATGAATAAGAAAATATAAGAATAAAATAATGTGCCAAATGAGAAAGGCTATATTTATTTTCCTGAATCAATTGATCCTCAGGGTATAAAATCATATATATACTTTTTTATTATGTGGTCTATAGTTATATGTAATATATAAATAGTGACGTTTATGTTATTATATAACTGTTGACCTTTATATAACTTTATATATATATATATATATATATATATTTGTATTCAAATATGTTTCATGAATATAATAACTAATTATCTCATTTTATAAAACAAAATCACGTGGTTCTCGTAACATAGCAAGCTCGCCACTATTGGAAAATCTGAAAAAAACTGAACTTGACCATATCCTATCTAAACACTAAAACTCATATATATATATATATATATATATATATATATATATATATATATATATATATATATATATATATATATATATATATATATATATGAGAGTGTGTGTGTGTGTGCATGTTTGTGTTTGTGTGTGTCTGTGTATTACAAGAATGTTATTTTAAATAGTGCATACTTATTCAGTCAACATTTATTTCAGGCACTAACAACTATACACAACTTTTCGCTAACAAATGTAGTTTTAGAGTTTACAGGTAAGTAAAACATAGTTTATAAATTTTGCAAATTGAAATCATGTGTTAATATTTATATAAAACTTAACTTACCTTCTCTAATAGGTTGGATATTGCTTCCATTCTGAATATTAAAATTGGGTAAGCGATCGTATACGCCGTAGGTTAAAGTCTCTAAACTGTTGACAGCTGTTCATTTTTTAGTTAACCCTTAAACGAAACCCCAACCTACAATGAATCAGTTCCCTCTTCACTCTCTTTGGCGTAAATGTAGCAACAAAACACTTCATCTGATTAAACGCTTTACACATGAAACACTCCTCATATCTGCAAATGGCGCGGCAATATTAACCTCAAGTAAAAGGGCACACACAGTCAAAGGCAAAGTGAAGAGTCTTGATGAAAGGACACCAATATGGGAGTGATAAATGCGGCTACATTTGTGCATTACATTTAAATAAATGAAATATTGACGGAAATATAAACATGACTGTTTCTTGGTAAATACTAATGTAGGGTTCTAGACGTAAGCTTTGACATAAACACGTTGCAATAAAGTCAAACACAAGTTACCTTAATTACATTGTAAGCCGTTCTACCGTTAAGTAACTCGATCGAAGTTCATTTACCCGTATTTAGGCCAATGGCCTATTACTCTATGCACTCACTTGTTACTTCAAACTAAGTAGCTCTCTAAAATGGTCCGGTCTGTATATGTTTGATACCTTCCTTCGCTTAAAGAACATATACAACTGTATATGTAGTTGTTAAAGTCTTTAGATTAAGGGTGGGTTTTCTAAATATACCTGAAGAAACCCCCAATTCTACTTTAAGAACGAGAAAGGGACAGTGAGATATATACTTATCACTATATAGGAGACAATATTCTCTTGTGACAACTGAAAATACAGGTGCTCGCCTTGTGTAAAATCTTCCATCAAAGTTTCTGGCAAAAATCTTTATTTACAACACTTCATTTTAAAAATATTTTAATTTTTAAATAGTTGGTCCAATAAGTGTACCATAGCCTATAGATAACCATCTATACTATCGTTTTAAACATTTAGGAGGAAACACGATCTTGTAAAAACTCATAGTTCGTACACGAATTCTCGTCCTAAGTACAACTGTTGAAAGTCAGCTTTTGTTGATCAAAACCCATGCAGCATTTGGTTTGGTATTTTCTTTTATCTGTGACCTGTCGTACAGTCCTGAAATCTACATGGGGTTTAACTCATGCTCATTCTAACTGCTATTGCTCTGAAAAGTGATATCTTTCAATATCGTCACTTCATAATTGTATATTTGTGCGATTCCACATAATTCTGAGCTATGCGTAACGTTCAAGTCTCCAGGTCATGAACAAGTAGATTATAAAATGTGTGCCTGTCAGACAGACAGGAATGACAGTTTAAAGAATATGTTTACGAATATAATTTATAATACCAAATAAAGATTATATTAGCCGTATTTTTAGTCCGATTTTGAAATATCTAAATTTGGGCCTTTATTAATGCAGCACAAGAATCCCATTACGCCTATTGCTCTGAAAATTAAAATCTTGCAATATTGTCGACTCATAATTGTATATTTGTGCGATGCCACATAGATCTGAGCTATGTCTAACTTTCAAGTCTCCAGTTCATGAACAAGTAGATTATAAAATGTGTACCTATCAGACTGACAGGAATGAAAATTAATAAGAATTCGTTTACAAATCTAATTTAGAATACCAAATGAAGATATCATTGGCAGTATTTTTAGTCCGATTTTGAATAATCTATATTTACGCCTTTATTAATTCAGTACCAGAAACCCTTTACGCTTAAACGTAAGAAAATATTTACCCTAAATAACGAACCCGAACAAAATATCTGCCTTTTTTCATGCTCTATCATCTTATTGTAACTAAACCCTTTAGGCACAATTCTAGCTTACAAAGGAATTCCATGTATTTAATTTGTATTCGTTAATATGACGTAATATTTCATAAAGGCAGCTGCAATTTGTGACCACTGATAACGAGGCGCGTAAAATAAACAAATCTGAAGAGACATCTTAGAGCAATGAGGAAGAAGCAATGTTACTTTCAGACTGGTTTTGGAAATAACGATGTTTAATCATAAACGTATAAAAAGCCTATTTGCCAATATTTGCAAATTGCTTTTATTGCCTCTGAGACAATTCCCTTGGATCCAATATTTCTATACTTATTCCGTTATTAAAATATCGAGCTTTGGTATTTTTGTAAATTAATGACAAGAAATGACATCAATTTATAAATTAAATTTAAGGAAAATTGAAAAGTTTTAATAATATGTAAAAAAAATAAGTTGCTTTTTTATTTTCTAAGCATGATTATTCAGCCAGGAAAAAATACAATTTCCGTATCTTCAACTACTTGAACGTAGCTCGGGAATCTCAAATATTATCAGTGAGTTCCAAAAACACCTTTATTTCTACAAATAAATAGGCTGTAAATATCGTAATTAGAATATATAGTAGCAAACCCATCGTAGTGCAGTTTTGCATACATAAAGGCCGTCCATCTCAACAAAGTGTAAAAGCTTTCTGTTTTATTCCACTCCGGCTACAATACAACATAGTCGTTGTATATTTCAGTATTTATACACATTCCGTATTCTGTGTCACTGACGCTCGCGCATGCGAACTGAGTTACAGCACCTACCTGACACTGTGTCTTTTTTTTATGACAGTCGTAAATCATTTTACTTTTATGGGTTCCATATTTGTAACCAGGAACCGGAAGTGAAGGAGTACGCTCCTCCATTACGTTTTGTTCTGTTCACCGAGAAAGAAATTTATTGTTAAAAATAAAACTACTTCACTTCTTAAAAATAGAGACGAAGCTTCATTGAAGTCTCAGTAGTTTTTATAAATTGAAACTTGAAGCATTTTTACAACTTATATTGTAAATTTGCAATACAAATTAAACATTTTATGATTTTTAAATATTCATTAAAACTATAAAATAATGTTTTCTGCTGTTTGGAGTCATGTGAAGTCTTTATGACTGAAAGTAAACACAAGGGGCGACCATAATCTATTTTTAACATAATTTCATTAAGTTTTTTAAAGAATTTATATTTTATTTCATATCAATGCTTTTTTACATTCGAAATTTTAAAGAATCGTTTCTTCCTAAAGTAAAATAAGAACTTATGCTTTTAGTTTTAGTGTAAAAAAAATTCAAGATTTCGAAATATAAAAAAACCTTGTTTTATTCGCAATATTTCAATTCGAAATAAACTTTTTTAAACAGTTGTCTATAAACTTTTAATACGTTTAGCATATTATTTTAACTTATTCTTATGTAATATTGTCTATGATGAATAAATAGACAGAATATTATCACAGCTGTACAGCAAAAAATCAATTAGGCCTACAAAATTTAAACGCGTTAGTTAAAATGAGTTAATTGATGAATATAAGTTCTATATGATTGACTCGCTTGCCATCGTCAGAGATTCATAACCAGTATAAATTTCAGTTCAATTGAACACAGGTAAGTGGTATAAAATACTGTTTCAAAGTTTGAGATAAAGTTATTAAAAATATTAGTAATTACAGTTATGTCTTTTTTTGAAGAACCAATTGTGTATTGCCATCGAAGTATTACTAGGTTAATTCATAAAATAAGGTTCTCTATGCTGCTAAGAAAGAATGCAACGTGCAAGGAGAAATGTGGCAAGACTGTCTTACTTATCTACTTCCCTATCTCTATCCCCACCACTCCCGCCTCGCTACAATGCTCTGTGCCGGGCTAGCAGCTTTCCAAGTTTTAGCTCCTCATTGCTGTTACCGCCAGTGGATAGAAGATTGGCGTTTCACTTTACTCCCGAAACCAAGCAGCAATTACTTGAATAGCGTCATTCAACTTCGCCCGAAGTCGAAGAAGTTTAAACAAACACAGTCTGCTGGGAATGCAATGGCAACTGTCTTTTGGGCCAGGAGGGGTCTGCTTCCTACAGATATTGTGACACATTAAGAAAACTGAGATTTGCGATCCAGAACCACCGAAGAGGAATATTGTCCAATGCTCGACCTCATGTCTCCCCAAACTCAAGAACTGCTGACTGAATTTGTCTGAATTGTTGTGCCCCCCCCCCGTACAGTCTGGACTTAGCCCCAAGTGATTAACATTTATTCCTAAAATTAAAAGAACGCTTGGGTGGATTACGCTTCAGTACCGATGACGGAGTCAAGGAAGAGACTACTCGATTCCTCAAAAGTTTGGCGCCGAATTCTATAACATGGAGATAGAAAAATTGGAGAATCGTTTTCAAAAGTATTTGGGCCAAAAGGGTGATTAGGTCTATGTGGAAAAATAGAGTAAGTTTTAAGCTTTAAAATGGTGTATTACTTTAGAAGAGAAAGTGCATAATGTTTACATTATGTTTACATTGTATTACATTATGTTTAACAACCTTACTTTATGAATACGACAACCAAATTTAGGTTCTATTGGCATCGGAAAGTAGACGATAAATGTAATTAATATTTGAAACTAAATAATAAACATTTTATTTTGTAATTCCTTACACCTTTTTGTTAGTATGAAGCGGAATATTTTATTGTAATTTTTCAACGAATGTATTTTCATTTAAATGCCAAAATTTGAAGCCCCTAGTTTATCGGAAAGTTGTTAAAAATATTTTTTTTTTTTAATCCTAAACGAAAAGAGGGTTCATTTTAGATTCAAGTTGACTATAAACGTAGAAAAAATATATTCGGATATAAAATGTGTTTTAGTTATTCAATTATGTTCAACAAATTAACGAGTAAATACTCCCTGTGATAATATTTGCTTTCGTGTCTGTGTTTATAAACGCTTATTGACTTGTGAAGGTAAATAGAAAAAATAAATGTACATGCATAAAGGCGTTACTACTGTTTGCTGTTCAGCGTTTCTAAAATGTAATATTTTTTTGTTGTTTTTTATATTTTCGAGAGCTATCAAATTTTATCTGTTATTCTTTCCTGAGTATCTATAAAAAGTATTAAATTTGAAAACAAATATTTTACTAAATGTAGAGTAATTCTCTAATGTTACATAAAAGCAAAAACAACCTATATCAATCCATACAATGCTAAGTAATCTAGAATAGATATTTGTAAAATGAGATTTTGCATATTTAGTTTTGCAGCAATATTATGACAATTCCATGCACGTGTGTAGTCTATTAGCCATCTGGTTCCACTCGCAAAAGCCTGAACAATGCCCTTAAAGTTTGCAACAACTATAAGATATTAGGTGCGCTTTTATACATTCTTGACACGTACTAGGTACAGTATAAATTATTGCACCCTGGGGCATTCGTATATTAATGTTTTAGTAAAATTTGTGCTGTCGACTACATTACCAGCTTCAAATGAACTTGTCTTCAAGTGGATTTCATCTTTTGTTGCATTTACATCTCTGTTTATTGAACATTAACGCTTGGTTAGAAAAGATTTTTTTCCTTTTAAGAGTTTAAACAGACATAAGTTTTAAAAAAGAGTTAGAAATGTAGAACATTATATAATTACATTCTGTCTTCGTAGTCTGATAAGTTATTCTGAAAATATGTTTCGATAAAATCCAAAATAATCCCTAAAAGTAATCGAACTGCATAGAAATTTACACAGTTCCGCTGGCGACACAGATTAGTACGCGGTCAACAAGCCAATCACCATACATTCAACTCAACCCCTTAACTATAAGAAAACAGCGCACTTTTAATAATCCAAGTTCAGCAATAAACGATCTCCAGACTTGTTACAGAAGCAAACATTCACCGACTCAGGTTTCCAAGTTTGTTTTAAACACGGCGAAAATTTCTCCGTAGTTACGCTAGATTACTCTGCTGCTCAAGTGGGTTGGGATTGCGCAACTTTTAATGTTTTCTTAGTCTAATTAAACTTTGTCTTCAGCGTTAATGCAATGCAATGCACATGCTGGACTTAATGAGACCTACTTTTTGATTTCGAAGCTAAAAATGCACTTTAATTAGGCTAATAATACTTCTTCACATACAATTATATAGTGTGAGCGAGAAGATAAATAAGTGCACAAAAAGTAAATGTAATTAAAATAAATTCTGCCATTATTTTTAAAACCTAATTTAATATTCTTTTTTTCAGAAAACCTTAAACAATTTATGTGTTTGTAGCCATTTTATTAAAGACGTTTTGACCCTCTTACAAATTCGAAATGATATTTTGTCTATAGAAATATCCTATTTCGTAAATTTATTTTTATATTCTTCTGTAGCATACTGCAGTTGCAAGGCTGAAATTATTTTCTGATTTTATAAATTTTAGGATAGATTTAGAATCTAGAAAGAGGGGGAGTTTTTCTCTTTTTTTAAAACAACTTAATATAATAAACTGTAAAGACGTGAATTTATCACGTTGAAAGTAACGACAAAGTATAGGCCCTAGTAGATTAAAACATATATTACTATAAAGTGCGTGTATAAAATATTTAGCCCATGAAGAAAAGCAATATCCGATAAAACAAAATTTTTCTCAAATAATTTTAGATAAACCTTTCGACTAAGCCCAAAATCAAAATTTATTTAAGAGCAATATCTATTCTTATTACACAAATATAGAGCACACGCTGATTTTTAAATTTATATTATTTTGCAGAAGAAATTTATAAAACAAAATGTTTACCAAGATGTATATAATTATAAATAAAACTGGATATAAAATTCTTCTTGAACAATAAATGTTTACCATTAAAGTGAAACTGTTGAACAAATTATAAAAATTAAATGAGAAATGTAGATAACTGAATAAAAATCTTATGACGGAAAAGAAAACTATTGAAGAAATAATTAAAGAAATATATTTGTTGTAATGTATTATTTTCACTTTAAATTTAAATGTAAAATGGCTAACGAATATTTTTCTCGATGCCAGGACATATTTGCGGAAAAGTAGGAGAACCATAAAACTGTGTCCATGAAGAATCTCAGAGAAAATAGAAGCATAAATGAGTGTATTGGAAATCATACCTTTCTTTGTCAATTGTACATTTTCGTTACTCCGAAAGAAATTCATTTATAACAAAGGATTTACTATTATTTTTCTCCTGCATTGTTACCACTAGTAAGATATCCCATCTGTCTATCTTACAACCGTCCTTTAGTGGTCTAGCTGGGTACCTCTTCAATGGATCATCAGCGGTGCCGTATCTAGTTACGCTAAGACCCAATCTCCTTTGTACATTTACACTGGATGGTTCTGATTATTCCTAAACACACATCCTGTCATGTATGTACCTTGGCATTTAAATCACTATTACAACACGGTTTTATCCTTTACCCAAATACCTTATGCGCAAAAATAAACAGCTATAAACTGAATCAACTATAGTAGAATGAATGATTTAGGGTTATTTTATAGACCTCAGTAGATTTTATTGTCCTAGAAACCTGCCTGTTGACAATGGTTCAAGCAAGACGGCGTAACTCGCCTTAGGCAACAGTGCTTCCCATCAAGAAACCTTTGGCAACCTCCTCATCTCCCTTAGAACAAAATTTCCTTACCAAGAACACGCCCCCCGATCTTACATCACCTGACACCTACGCCTGAAGATTGATGAAGAAGAAGATTTTCATTTGTGACCCATCAACCACCATCCAACTACAGGAAAACAACGTATATAACAAATATGAAACAACCTCTTCCCCAACATTATGTAAAGCCTTCAATAACGGTTCCAGTGTTTCCTTAAATTGAACAGAATTCATAGAACATGTTTATACTCGAATTTAATCCGTTTGGCTTATTTTTACTTGTATGTGTTTGTAAAACTATTCAAATAAATCGAAACGAAATAAAATGAAATCTTACAACTACTTTAGTACCGTTTTTCTCTTTTTTGCGTATAAAGTATTTAACATACAGCCCCTCTCCTAATATGTTCCTGAGATGAGCTATCGTTACTTAATAAAAGTGCTGGAGCGTGAGTTTATAACCTTCATCTTCTGTTTCTGGCACAAAGTCGCGTGAAAGATTCAATACACGTGGCTCAGATAATACTTCCCCAAAGTTATCTAAAACCATGTAAGAAATGGTTACCTGGAACTTACATCTATCTTCATTAGATTCTTTATCACGGCTATAGTGTGTATGTTTCATTGTTGTAATCGCATTGCTGTAAGTGGAAACTTAAAGATAGGTTTTTCTAATGAAAATAAGTTTACAATGATCATCTCTTTCTACCAAATGGTAATCTTCTACCGAATGGCAATCTTCTATTAAAAGTTCAGCAGAGAGTGTGAAAGTTGTAAATCTATAGCCAAGAGCTTATGGCGTGCGATTAGTAATAAAAACTATTAGACAAAAAGTATTTAAATTATTTAAAAGAATAAAGTGGGGCTTCCAAAAGGAAATGGAAGACAGGGCTGAAATTAGATAGGAGAAATTATTCGTGAACAAGAAAGGGCGAAAGAAAAGCAATAAGGAAGATGAGCCATCAAGGAGGGAGTTACGTTTTGGCCGCCGGAAAGGAGGATTCTAGTCCTGGGAGCAGGAGAGGACAGTAGGGTTTGGGAGCCAGAGAGAGAGAGAGAGAGAGAGAGAGAGATAGATAGAGAGAGAGAGAGAGAGAGAGAGAGCAGTCTATCCCTGAAAGTCGGCGGTAGATGCGTCTAGTCCTAGGAACCGCGGATGAACATTCTAAAAGGATAATGGAAAAGTGAGTCACGATCTGGGAGTCACGAGAGCAGGTGGTTGTGGAATCGGAAAGTCGTGACATCTACGTACCTAAAGGAGTGACATTCGACAGAACACGAACGGGGAACACAAAGAAGGGATCGATTTTACTCAACATTACAATTTGTTGAAACCTAATTCATTAAAGTTAAAATCTTGACGCCAACAGAGTGAAATCTGAGAACGGGAAAATAAAAAAGGTTTCAAATAAACCTTTTATATAGCCTATATATATATATATAAATATCGCAATATTGAATTGTTTAATATTCCTGATGATGTTGGTACTGTTAGCAAACGAAAAGCTTTGAATTGTAAATTCAAATATAATTCTTGTATTTGTATTTGACTTTTGTTCTTTATATATATATATATATATATATATATATATATATATATATATATATATATGTGTGTGTGTGTGTATTATTATGTATGTATTTTTTAATAATGATGTTGATTAGGATAATATACTTAAAAATAAACTGTTGTTAATTGTAAAGAGTATTTTCTGTTGTTTTAGCGCTGTATTTAAGTTAGCTGGAAAGGCATCTATTTCTTTTATAGAACTCGTAAGTTATTAGTAAATATTTTATAAAGTTATCTACTTTAAAACTAAGACTTCTTTTACTAACGACAAAAATATTACATTATAATGTACATCTCGGATCTTCTAATAATTAATAATAAACTAACGCCAGTCTCAACTCGTTTCGTCTCAAACGCCTATTTTCGAATGGTTACACATCGCCAAACATTAAACGGATTGTCTAATAACCTAACACATATTTAGTTTCTATAAAGTTCCACACAAAATATTACAAGGAAAATATGTTGAGAAGTTAACAATGCAACACTATATAAATTAATGCAGCAGGTGGCGTACCTGTAGTATTACAGCAACATCTGGGGCTTTATTAACAGGTAGTTGGTAGAGTACTGTCGGTTCAACCCTTACTTGCGAACACTCAAAAACATTTATTTAGAAGTACAGTCACTTCTAAATTAAAAGTATTAAAACTGTAATTCGATTTTGAAGTCTTGGATAAATTTAAACGCACGGAAGTTTTGTCCGCGTCGTTTAACAGAACTTTAAAGGTAATTTATTACTTTAACTTATTAATTTATATTTAGAGTCAATTTTTAAAAAGTTGCATCGACAACATGTCTTTACAATCGTCAAAGTCTCCTGATGACGTTCGCCTATTTCGGTTAAGCCAGATTTGTCTCCGTAGGGTTTTAAAACTGTTCTTTAATTATAAATTCCTTACAAGTGTTTATAACATTACTTCATCATGAACTCAATCTTAAATATCGTTAGCAAAATTGTGTACTTAAAGTATGTTACTGTAACGGGTTCTTGGAGGCAATTCTCGAGTAATACTTAAATCGCCCCATCAACTCATACTTTCTCGCTTCGCAACACGCTGCCAGTCTGGATAGCAACCTGCACACAAAACTCGATTACATTATACCCGGCAATAATGTTTTATTACAGATCCGAAGCGACATCTGCGCTTCTTTTACTGTGCTCATAAATACATTTAAAGCTCTAGTTTCCAAACATGTATAATTTGACGTCACAATATATAAAAGGAAAATTTTAAAAGGATACAAATCTTCGTGGCTCCAGAAAATGACTTTTTAATCAACGAATTTCTGAGTAGAATACTCTACCTTAACGAAGGTTAGTTTTACAATTTTGGTTTTTTATAATTTTTTATTTCAGATTGAAACTCATTCTTAATTAAGTTAATGTAAATCCATTTCATTAAATATTTTAACTTTTAAAACAGTAACATTTAAAACGATTACACTTGCTCAAAACAAATAAAAAAAACCTCATGCAAACATCATCCAATCAAACACCTCCGAACATCTCATATTCACAATTCATAACTACATAAATATAACAATAAACCTACAAATTCATCACAAATAGAACTAAAATAACCAACGATACACAACCAAACAATACTATATACACAATCATTATAAGCTACACATTACACACATACTCAACACCCAATTACATCACATACACTGTTTGACATTTTAACCACCTATTGCACCTTGAGACGGATCAAATAGTCTCAAAGTTGCAGATTTTGCTCATGGGCATAATCTTTTAAACATATTATTTTAAAAGTTTTAAAATGAAACAGCTCAAGGACGGTAGAGGCAAGCCAGGTTCATTATCTGGTTGTGTAGACAAATACGGTCCGAAGGAATGATTTTGGTAACGAAACATAGCAGGTAGGAGGGAATTATTTTTTTCTTAAGATTCAATACATTATTTATTTTGTTAATCAAGATTCAATAACAAAATTAAAAATAAAAATAAAGAACCACAAGAGTTTAAGGAAATTTAAAAACCCCATAAAGGCAAAATAATGTAAAATAAAATTCATTAACAAATTTATTTATTAAAATTGTAACTAATAAATAGTTAATAAATTGCTCCAAAAATTATAAAAGGGTCAAGTGCGGGAGAAAGTAGTTTCTGCGGAAGAAAATGATTCTTGCAGGACTACTCTTGCATTGAAAATGTGATAGTATAACTTTACAGTTAAACAAAAATTTATAATGATTATATAATTACATAAATGAATCTGAACATTTTGGTTAGTTATTAAATAAAGTATATGGATTTATCCACTAGTAGATCACGCTCAACACACCATAGGTATTAGGATATGTTATGTCGGGTGGGATCATATTTTGACCGTGGTTGAACTGGCGCGTGTCTACCCTACAGTAACCATCATCGCCCACCACCATGTATACAGCTTTCGCGAAAAACACATAAATGTAGTCATTTTGTTGGTAGGGTGTGGGACGCGTGAGTTGGGGGTAATATCCCCGATGGTTGTTAGGTTTGACCGCAGCAACCTAAATCCCTACCCTAATCTAAAACAACCAAGGGGTCAGTTGAGCTCCGAGTTGAAAATGATAAGACTCCCGAAACGGCCGTCCCAACAATCATAAAATTAAGTGGTGGCATAGGCAAGTGTAAAATACCAACATATGCACAAGTACTTATAGTTAAAAGATACTATTTCAAAAGCTTTACGTGAGTTAATTATATGTGATTTTCATTAAAATTATCCGACAATCATATTTACTTTACATATAACTAAAATTATTATATTGTCAGCATTATAGTTCAACCTACAATAGCATAGGTTATTTTTGACAGTGTTTTAAAATGAACTAACATTTAACTAGTATCATAAGTATTTATGACTGTGGTAATACATAAAAAAACAAAGTTCTCTCAAAATACATGGGTTACAAAATCAGAGCCTATATTCTGTGGTCGAATCAAAACTTGAAAATCCCCTAAATTAATTTGTTAGTTTTTCTCTTCCGCGCATTAAATTCACACTAATTGAATTTCATCCATAGTATTAAAACCTCTCATCAAGTGTTTATTCGGTTTTAACAATTCCTCCACTGATATATTCAACTCAATTTTAATCCTTGTGGTTTGACTTTTTTTAAAGCAATATCTGAAAGTACACCTCTTATTAAATCTATTTTTTAACGTTCTTTCAAACAAAATATTACCTTTATGGTTTAATATTCTGAATGAGGGTACCTCGCTGCTTATACCTGCCAAGTTTCAAAATTTAATTCCCACTCTAAGTGCTTTAAACCTTGATTTAAGTGAAAGTTTTTATTAAGTTTTGTACGATGCACGGCGCGGAATTGGAGAAATTACGATCTGACAAAACTGCATCCCAAACCTACTACAAATCCATTCCTAATCTACTTTAAATCAAAGTATAATATATAAAACTCAAAAATGCATGTATCGAAGCTTAGAAATGCTGGGAAAAATATTATACATCGACTATTTGTGTTTGTAGAGACTACGACGACATACACGGGAGAGTAGTTTGTGTAAGTGACTTACGTGTGTGTGTGAGTTTTTGTAACTTTTACGAATTTTAATAACAAAGTAGTGGAAATTTTAAAATAAAATTTATCAAATTGGTCATGCAGTTTAACTAAATCCAGCAAAACGTCTTTACACAAGGAGTAGTAAAATACTGAAACAATATGCTTGATACAATCCCCCATTTTAATACACATATTATGAGTAACAACAGTTGTTCCTTACCAATTACTACTACAGTTAATTTCAACCTAGTTAAAAATTGTCAACTTTTAAATTTATGAAAACTATCTTTACGAGACGAAAATATGTTTCAATTTATTCATGTATACGTTACATGTGGGAAAGCAGTAAACATAAATGATTTATGGACACTGAAGGTTGTCCATGTTTTACAGAACTCAGCCCGAATTGCGTCAACGTGCTAACTTATTATTACTCCAAAATCCGACACAGCCACCTGAATCCGATATTGCTACGTTTCATTGATCCAACGGCAACGTTTCATACGTACATGGATTTAATATTTTATTAGCGTTAGTGTTATTCAATTATTTTCCTATGAAATAATTTTTCATGCACAGACCCATATTTTAACTAAAATAAGCTCCAAAAAATTTAAAAACTGTTGCTCTGTCAGTGAAATACCATTATGTATTGTTTTTGCGATAAATTCACCGCTTAATATGGAAAGAACTGTGCGAGAAATAAAGAATAAGGAATTTGAACGTTTATTTAGTTTGTCTGCTTAAAATGTTTAGTTTAATTGTTTTATAAATCTATTTCATTATTATTATTTAAAAATAAAAAAACCGCCATTCATATTATATTTACTGTTTTCGAACAAAGATATCTGAGATTTTATGAGGTAAAACTAAAATATTGTAAAGCAAGAGTCGCTTAATTTATGTTTATTTGAGCACTCTAAATAAGTATTGAATAAATGATAAACCTGTTAAATATCTAGTAAAAGAAGGTTATTTATTTAATGAAACATTTTGGAAACCAGTTCGTTACCCATATCTTGCCTGAAAGCAATATCACATTACCTATAAAAACGCACATAACCTTCACTCAGTACAATAATTCAAAGATTTAAAAATATTCAATAAAATTTTACTCAAAAATTAAAAAAGATACCCCACCAAAGTAGCGAGATTCATGAAAGCATTGTAATATTATAAGCAAGGTAATGCAATGTTTTCAGGCTTGTTAAGGGAAACTAAATAGTTTCCGAAACGTTGCACTATATAAATAAACTTTTTTGACTCCACATTCAAACGGTTAATCATTTATCCAATAGTTACTTAAAATTACTTAATATTAAAAAAAAAAAACTTTTACCACTCTTTTATTAGTTTCGTTTTATCATACTTGTCTGTCTGTCCGGTTGGAATTTTGTAATCGATTTAAAAATACATCCCGGTGAGCTATTTCTCCCAACCTGAGATATCAAACATATGTAAGAATTACGTGGCAATGAAATATTCACTCAGTTCCTTGACTCTACATTGGCTTCAACAATAGTTGTTTAAATAAATTAAATTTTATTTATAAACTACAGACTTAAAATTTTACGTACAGGACAGATGGGATCACAATGCAACATTCACTTGCTTTAAATTTTATTAAATATTATTTGTCTGACAAAATAGATTTGCTGTCCCTGACAGAGTCTCGTCAATATATACAAAATACATTGAAAATATTCACCGGAATTTAAGACTAAATAAAAAATATATTGAAATAAATAGATTTTTTTGCCATATTTTTAAAACGAAATAAAAGGTATAAAATTATTTTTCATGGCCTATGTACAACTTTGAGGGAGATTTGTTATTTCCATTGGATATATATGTAATACTTGGAGAGAAAAACGTTGGTCGCAGCCAGTAAATAATACAAGTAGACAATTTGGATGAGTTCCCAGCTGATTTCAGTGAATTACAAATGGGATTCACTGTAATTTAATCCATTTACTCATCATGAGTTGTGTGAGATTTAAGTATCCAAGTATAACAAATATATCCATAGCCACTAAAGATTCTGCCTCAAAATTATAGAAAGGCCATGAGACATTATTTTAAACTATTTAATCCAATTAAATACACCAATCCTTTTTGAAAACACCAATTAAATTTATAACTAAATGTAAAATAGGCTAAATAGAAATCCCTGTCAGGACAAAGAAACTATCTGTTATGGTAAAATGAGAGCTGAGTCATGGGTAAATTGTGTAGGATTGTTGAATCTTTTACACTGGCTGCAAAGTACCTATCCATGCACTACTAAAGAGGGTAAAGTCATGCAAATAGAGAATTTTGTATTTTTAAAAATATTATAATTTTTATTGACAGACGTTTCTAGTAAAAACACTTTGTTATTGGTGAAATTACGGAATAAACCTCGAGGAAATTTTACCACTATTTAAATCTTTTAAAAATCAATTCTTTGAAAATGTTCACGAAAATGTTTCACTTTCGTCAGAGGTCGCGTCACGATCTTTTCCACCGGGCCTTCACCATTTTCTTAATATCTGGAACTGCCGATTTTTGTAAGCTTCCACCCCCTCAGTACCTTCAAATAGACTCGTCCACTATCGAATGCTGTGTTTGTATTTTCGCTATCACCAACGAGTGTCTTAGTGTAGCAGCCTAAAGAAAAGCCAGTGTGGAAACCACCGGCCGTGAACCCTCGCATGTGCCAAAGTGTGACATAATTTTTAATTTCACTTTTTTGTTATTGATCGTTTAGTGCATTGTGTGTTATATTTATTGTGTTACTACGCAATATGAATCGAGGAGAGGAAGAAAGACTTGCCAGAGTGTTAGATGGCGTGGAAAGGGAAGAAAGGCTTGAGGAAGAAAGGATTGAAAATCCTGGTAGTGTTAGAAGACAACGTTTTCGTGAAAATAAAGATTGAAGAGATGCTGGACCTACAGCTACAGGGGCGAAATATTGGAGAAGATGCACGTGAAGGACGATGAGGTCCATGCAACTAAAGACAAAACAGAAAATAAATAACTCGGTGCAACAGCTGCGTTAGATTCATCTGCAGGGAACACACTGTACCTTCTTGTCAAGACTGTGCCACCCAAGGGCATTAATCGGATGAGGAACTGTAAGGAATTTCATTGCTATAACCCTCAGGTGCTTAGACATATTTTATGTCATTTTTGTTTCAAATTATAAATGTTTACAGTTTCATTTCATCACTATAATTGTAATATTATGATAAATTTACCTAAACTTTCAACACATTTTGATTCAAAATTGGTTCTTTTACTTTACAGCTATTGTAAACATCCAGTACATTTTCTTATTTAGAATTTAGTTTTCTTTCAGAATATATTATTATACATAAGTCTTTGTAAAAGAGTCCGTATGTTATGACAATTTATCTAAAGTCTTGTATTTCTTTCAAACAATAAATTTGTTAAATCTTAAAATATTATTTAAAATTAATTAGTACATTATTGCCACAATTACAACTAATAGAACTTAAGTAAATACATTATACTTAGTTACGATGTTTATATTTTTAAAATAAAATATTGTTCAGTATTTTTTCGTATTAATAAAATAAACTGGTCGAATCCACCGTGTGCGACCCCTCACGTTTTATTTTTCACGCGACCTCTGCCGGGTTAATCAAGAATCTGAAATTTTACTGTGAAAGATTGACATGAAAAACTTTCATGAGGGATTTGCAATTTTGTAACGTTTTTTGCAACATGTACGTACGTTTCTTAAGGCATAAACAAATAGCCAGAACAAATTCGTATAGATTGAAACTTTCGCAAGACACAAGCGTTGTTCCTCACTAGAATAGTTCCACGGGAATGGTAGGAATGCACTTAGAATAATTAACTTGTTCCGCGACACAGATGGGAAATATTATAAACAAATATTACAGCAGAACTTCATGGAAATGAAGATATAAATTGTAAAACAAAGAGTTTCCGGAAAGGGCAAAAACAACCCCTCTTTCATTGTCGAGTCTAGAAATGTAAATTACGATAAACAATGAATGGAATTGGAAAGATGCCAGATTTTCAGGTGGTTTTATATATTTAAAAACTTCTGTACGTTATAAACTTATGAACTGTTTCTTTTATCTCTTGTTTAACTATGCTCTTCTCTTTTATTTCTTATTTAGCATGTAAAAACTTCAGTGGTTTTTCTTAATTAGTGGTAATTAGAAATACAAGTGTTCAAGTTCTCGCCCGACCTATAAACTTGTAATGGGAAATTGTAATTCATTTCTTAGGTATAAAGTTCTTTATATTAGAATAAATAAATGAATATATATATATATATATATATATATATATATATACAAATTGTTGTTTCATTACCAAATTAAGCTTTCATATTGTACTTTTCAAACTTATCTTTTCTTTTTTTAATTAGAAAAAATTATTATACATAGAAATTTAATATTAAAAATTGTTGTCACAAATCAAGTTTAGCCCTAATATTATACTTTTGATACCAATCTTTTCTTTTTTTTATTAGAATAAATAAATATATATAGAAATTTAATATTACAAATTTTTGTCCCCAACCAAATCGAGCTTTCATATTACACATATAAACTAATCTTTCCAAAAGTAATTTCTTTAATCCATTTATTTAGGAAATCACATCAAACGCAGTTGTAGAATAACACCCAATTCAGGAGATTTGTTCCATTTTCAATTTATATGTTTGTTTTGAATGGTTGTCAACTGAAAGAGGGAGGTTTACAAAAATGACATTCGAGAAATATTTTAGGATGAATTTAAGTAAAATAGGGGCGGAGAAAAGTTGTCTAATTAGACATTGTATATAACTGTAAAGTGGTTTTAAATTTCGCCAAGGTTTATTTCGGAATAACGATTGTTGTTATGAGTTTATTTATTGATAGAACATGGGTTGGTAGTTTTACTCAGGTAAACGAGCGCTATACTGAGCTCTAGATAAAGTCGACATAAAGAGAAGTTCTTTATGCATAATGAATATCATTGCATTACTTACAAAACATTCAGGGGCATTTCCTTACACAATTACTACGAAGTAAAAAAATGTTTTCTATGTTTTAAATGTTCACTAAATTCTCTGAATGAGGACAATAATTTGATAGTTTAAAAGTGATTATTCACTTGTTATGGCATACAGGGGTAAATCAGGGTAACGATGTCATTTATCAACTACTGAAGGATTGGAGTAATACGAAACTTAAAAGTATTCTATAATTTGAAAGGTTTTTCAATATTTTGTTATTTGAAACATAAATATTATTAAAAAATTAAATTTCCTAATAATGCTTTCTATTTTAAATTCCGTTTATTAGCTCACACTCTCTTGATAAATATCTTATAGAAATTTTTAATCGTTAATAAAAAAAAGTTTTTATCATCAAATCAAGCACAGATATATTTTTTTTTATTGATTAACAATTGATGATAATACAGTTTTTTCAAATATCTATTCAATAATTAAATTATAAAAATTCTACAAGTCGAGATAGGATTCGAACTGAGTATCTTCGTGTTCCAAGGCTAGCGCTTTGACATTGACCCAACTTTCCCATAGCTAGTAATGTACTTCTCAAAGATGTAACCTATATGATTTTTTTTTGCCCTTATCTGGTTGTTGTCGAAACCTCAATTGCAACACGTTAACATTTCTGCCATGGTTACCATTCATTAACATGAATAATGTTCAATACTTAAAACTGGGTTAAAAGAGTAAAATAAACAAACTGTAATAACGATAATAGTTAAACACCATACATAGAAAGAAAAGATGAAAAAAATTCCCTTTATATTTTGCCCCTTGGTATTGCTATTTTCACATATATGTATATACGTATTTAAATTAAATGTAATTATAAAATGAAAAGAAACTAAAATATAAATTTTTTTTATTGATTCAAATAGGAATTTACTTAAAATACTTTTTTTTATATAACTTTTTTTAAATATGAGTAATGGCTGGGGAAAACTACAGGTTTTTCACGTCTTAACACATGTTCCACCATTTTGGTCACTGTTACTAACTACAAAAAAATGCATTGTTGGAACGGTACTATTAAATAATTGTAAAAGCTATTGTTAACCTTTCGAAAATGACAAAACAATTGACTATCTGGTGTGAAGTCTTATGGGGAAGTACGCCTCCGGCGCCATAAACTCTATAATTATTAAAGTCATATCTTTTTCTAAGTTGGAATTTTTAGTCACCACCATCAACCTGTTTGACAACACTAGAAGATTTTTGTCGAGACCTTTTTGGGTATATAAGTCAGATTTGAAGCTTCAAGGAACCACCCTACAAACATGACGTCAAGGGAACTGAGTCCGATAAGATGCCGCTCTGTTTACACATAGCCAAACTGATTCATAAGAACCTTAACGGTTGGTCAGCATCTAAAACCTTTGTAAAGGGATGTATCAATAATAAAGATAACTATATCCTGTGGTTTTAAGAGTTTCAGAATGACTGAATTTGACTAAATTCATTCTGGATCGTTTTACTGCTCTTATTCGAGTCACGTACGGCCTCGCAAACACCGCGTTCATTTCAAGACTATCAATATTGAAATGTAGTTTGGAATGAATAAGAAGTCGTTTAATATTACTTTTCCTTATTTTAGATAACTTGTTTCGGCTGCAGGTAGTCCTCAATAATTGATTAATAATAACAAACTGTTAATAAGGATTATTAAAAAACTAATTAATAGAAATATCAATATCTAAACCGTATATAGTAGATAATAATTCAATACTCAGTGCTTTGCTTACGTTCTGTTATTATGGTCTAATTTCTAACAGTTCTGCTCGTGTTGCTGAACTAAGTCGGTGTAAAGTTATGTATTTATGGGTCACCGGAGCAGACGTTCCCGCTTAGACACCTCAGCGAAGGGAGGACACCCAAAGAGATTATTTCGCTCTCTTCTTTCTTTAACTATATATCTCTCTCAAAATGTAAAAGATTTTCAAGGCTAATTTTATTGACTACTTTTTAATTCTTTGTGATAATCTATTTAATAAATAAGTTTTCACAAAGTCATTATCGTGTTGCAGTTGTGGTTGTGTAGAATAAGTCATTGGAAAGCGTGAGCGAATAGAGTGTTTATAACTGAGAGCTTGTGTACGATTCCTTAGTACACAACATGACTCAAAATCAAATAAGGCCAATTGTCCTTGTCTATTTAATTCTTCGCGATATCTCAGAGGCCATTGTTGTAGTCATTTGGAAAGTGAAAGTGTCAATTTAGGTCTCAGTTTCTCTGTAGTTGCATTGGAGCTCCAGAATATTAGATTCTATTATTAAAAATTTGAACGAAAAATATATCTCTACGAATCAGAGATACTTTTAATAAAAGGTTGGGATTTTTAATATTAAAAAAATAATCTGAGAAGTAAGAAGATATTCCACTATAAACTCGCAAATTGTTGTAAATCATTCAAAAATACTTTGATTTCAATTATCTAATCACACTAAAATTATTAGTGACGTTCTCTTTTATTGTCATTTGTACCGATTTTTGTACAACGCACTAAACCCACGGCCAAGCGCTGCCGTTGAATAGAAATAAGGGCATAAATTTAGGAACAATAGAAGACAAAAGCACCCTTGCAGTTAAGCCTCAATGTTTAATGTAAATTATTTTAAACAATGGGCAATTGGATGGAAGCCAGTTTACGAAATAGAAAAGCTTCCGGAGTAAGTTAAGTGGACTTTTCAGAAATTACTTTGTTAAACCTAAAGACGTTGCTGGACACAGTATGCAATTGGTGCTCGGGTGATTCATCCTCTTTCTTAATTTTCTCCTAATCACTCTCTTCCTTCACTGAGAGGTTTTACAGCAAACTGTTGCTTGTATATTTATGTCTACAAGTTTTTATTGCTTACATTTATATTCCTGTTTGTAGACTATATTTACGTCGTCGAATCTTTCTCATTATAGTGGCTTGAACGTTATGGGAAAATGTCCTAGGAAATCTTTTGTTCTTTAGTCGGACATAGTATATTATAGTGGAATAAACGTCATAGCAACCAGTACGAGGAAATACACTATTCCTATATAAAATGTATTGCCTCCCCTCGCAAGCAAAAGTAGGTACAGCAGAGACCTCGATATCGTACCGACGCCATACTGACGTGAACTACAATCCATCTCATCTCTCATAACAATATTATAGAACCGTATAGAAATATGCTAATGCACCATTAGAGAATAGGTTTACTTCAAATACGCGATCCTGCACACCCTTGATGTCACAGTTATGTTCCATACTTTGGTCACATTTTATTTTATTGACGAATTTTGAAGAAACTATATCAATCAGAACTTTCAAAGTGAATTTAGTATTTTTGTAATATAAAACTCCAACTGTTGGTAAAGTTTTGATCGACGGATAATTACCGAAACGAGTCAACAAAAGTAATTGTGACAATGTCTGGGTTGGCAGATAAGATGAAGTGGCAGGATGGCAGTGGCCAATGAAAATTTCACACATGAACATTTGTAAAATGTTTGCTGAAGTAGTATTTTTTGTTAGTTTCATCAGCCCATCAGTCAATGTAATTATTACGTTTTATTCACAAAGTATAGAACCTGATTGTGTGTAAATACAACTTTAGGTAGGGACATAAAACCCACTGACAAAAGATATAGCTGAGACAATATCGCCACGGGTAGGCATAGCAGTAGATCCGAGGCTCAGATTCTTTTAACTAGGGACATAAAACGATGTCCAATCCATGCACCTCTTCGTAAGAAAAAAAATAAGTAAGGGATGATCAAATTATTCAGAACTCAGAAAACAACATAAGATTCAATGGCACGGGAACAGGGTGAAATTACCCCATTTCCTGGGCATATCCATTTGAAATATACTTAGGTAAAAGTGACACTTAATACCGTCTCTAAAGGTGATGCATTAGTAAAACTAACCGTAATATAATTGTAAGCCAAAAGCGACAGGTCTCAAGCCGACAAACAGGGGTGAAAATAAACCCACCCTAACTTGCATTTTGTAAATTTTATAGTAAACTGAAACCTAGTTCACAAGTACTATAAGCAATCACATCACGGATATTATTGGATATGAAGTCATTATTTACGACTTGGTCTCCACGGAAAGCTAATTTATCACGTGGCCAATAACGCCAAGCATTATCCGCGATAGATTTAAAGCCTTTACACTAATGGCCGGCCATTACCGTGCATGCAGATGACGTCGCTAGAATTAATACACCGTTCTAAAGGGACACGCTGTAAAGGTAATACGTAAGGAGTAGGAACATAAAGAGGTTGTGCTTCCAATCCAGCCCCGTAAGCTATTTTATGGAACGTAAAATTAAAGTGTTGCTAAAATATTATTCAAATTAGTAATTACAATAGGTTTAAATATATTTTTTAAAAATTTTTATTCTATTAAAAAAAAATCTGTTTGATTATTTTAAAACATGTAGATGAAATTCCTGGAAGAACAGAACTCAGACGTTTCAAATTAAATGCAAATTATGATGAATACTGACCGAGAGGTTGTAGTAGATTACGAATATATATATATTTAAAGATAGATAGTCATTTTAAGCATACATAGGCCTACGCATTTATGTGTGTGTATATATCACTTACACATAAATGGACTTATAAAGAATCATACTTGGTATATTTGTGCTAATTACGAGCTCATTTACTGCCGTCTTCTAAAGCTCGAAAATGAGAGCGCGATTAAATGGCTCTCGAAAGTCGACTCTCAAAAGGATTTTGTTTGATATAGATTTCTCTGAAAATGAAACTTGTGCAATCAAGATGTACAAAAAGATTAAATAAAAAAAGAATTATCATTTAAATATTAAAAATGAGGTCATTCCGAAACACGTCAACAAAGGAAAATATTGTAATGTTAGTAAAGGCAGAAAAATGTACTGCAAGAAATACAAACTTTCCTAACAGAAGTAAAGATATGACTATATTAGGAATTTCAAAATTTATTTGTGGTTAAAGGGTTTCTTTTCTAAAAATATTACCACGAGTGCTTTAAGTCGGTAAACACAAATATTCGTATTTTAAATGCTAAAACAAATTTCAAACAAGTTGTGGGAATATCAGTGAAACACATTTAGTAAAAGTAGCTTTTTATTCTATTTTGCTGTAAAAGATGCTCAAGGTTTCTTGAAACCGAAACAATTGTTTTCCGGGAGAAAGAAAATTCCATAAAACTGATAATAAACGCAGATTTTCTACATATGTGATTAGAAAACCGAATAATAAATATAAAACATTTTATTTCATGAATGTCGCTGTATAAAGAGCCTAAATATAAAGCAATACATAAGTGATCCAGTGTGATAGATTTCCCCCAGGTAGAGATCTGAGTACTTTATGCGAACGTGACTGGTTGTACGTGGCTGGAGTACAAACAGGGATTCGCACAAGTAAAGCTTTGCTGAATGAGTTTTATCAAAAACCCATTGGGAGGCGCACGGCTATAAATTTATTTTCATTTTCAAGAAAGCCAGTCTTTGTTTTACTTCAGCATTATTGTTTTCGTATGTTAATTTGAAATTTAAAAGGTGGACATTTCATTTTATTTTTGTAATTGTATTTGTGCGCATACAACAATTCATCACATTCTACGTCTCGTCACACTTATCATTTTACTTATGTTGACTTTAGACCATTTTATAAATAAGGTTCGGAAGGAGGTAGGTTGATAGGCGTGACCATGTATGCGGTTTTTAAGGCGGTGACTAGAAAAAACGCAAAATAAAAATACACTAAAAATACAAGAGAATGACTTTAATAGTCGACAAAAGACGATTCATAATTCTGTTCTGTTTGATATTACTAATTTTAACGTATAACACATGTGAAACAAACTCTTATTTATCTTTCATAAACGAATTGCACTTATGGCAATGATTGTTATATGGGGAAATACGTTATTACTACAAACACTTTATCTACTTCTTTCGAGTTTTACCACAGTGAAATAATTTGAAACACGAGATTTTATTCTGTTTTTTTTTTAAGACGTTAATCGATATACACATTTCCATATTGGTAACAAAATATTAAAATTATTTACTTGGCTTTCTTTAACTATTTGTAACTATAAACTTTAAGTATATATAAATAGTGATATTTTCAAATGACACCATTAAAATCACCCAAATTGAAACATATTTTTAATAAGATTTTAAAAATACTGTAACCTAACTATGCTTTAATTTAGAAAATTTGACATTTTCCAACACAGAGGACCAACTTTTACGTGTATAACAGAAAGTCCCTAATTTGATTGTCGAGTTTAATTTTTGCAACCTATTTTACGATATAATAATTCTTGACATTTCCTTATATAAACATAAACAGTGAAGAGTATTAAGAAATTATAAAAATGGTATAACAACGAATAACGTTCATCGCATGCTACTCTTACATGACAATGTAAGACCCTCAAGTTCCCAGCAGGATATCTAATGCATTGTAGACGATCCCAACTTGTTGTCAAGTTTTGTACAGAGAGGCAAAATTGAAAAAACATTACTAAATTTTAACTGAGCTGTAAAATTAATAGTTACAGAGATCCCACGGTGGCTGGCTTGAATCACTCACCCTTTATATATATATATATATATATATATATATATATATATATATATATATATAACCCCTACCGGATGAAGCGGTATACCTAACATGGCCTTTGAAGGACAGAAAAGAGTGTTATATACAGTTAATTTAACGTTAGGGAGAATACACCCACAGTACGAAAGGTTGACAGGACGATGTGTAGGATCGCGAGCGTGAAGTAGACCTATTCTCTAATGGGGGCATAAACAAGCGCCTATCCGTTATACTGATCAATAACGGAGATTATGTAGAAAGTGAGAGAGGCAAGTTAAATAAATAATAATGGGAATATAAAAACAATGAGTAGGAAACAAACGTTTTAACGAAAAGTGACATTGGAGAAACATTGTTTACAAATAGAACAGCTGAATGCGAGCTGTCTTTGAGAAGTACATTACTAGCTATGGAAAGATTGGGTCAATGGTAAAGCGCTAGACTTGGAACATACTCATTACGAAACCATTTCATGTTACCATTTCATGAATGTGAAATATATCTTTATTGTATTTTTATTCCTGATATTAGATAAATGTATGATTTCCCTCTAAAGGTATTTACGGTTCCAAATACAAGCCTTATAAACTTTTAGTATGAAATACAATATTTGTTTATCGCGAAGTATCGAAGAAGTTGTTATCCCTCCTCTCTCACGTGCATGTTTCATTTATCCTTTTCCTACCACAGCAATAAAAGCAAATTTACATAACTTAGTCAAATGGCCGAGCATAATTAGTGTGGCGATAAGGAACCAAAAAATGACTGCCCCTTACTATACAACAGGGGATGAACATATTTAAATATCATCCTACCAGAACCAACAATATTGCGTAGCTATTTACATAGTATGAGGAAAAACAGCGCTATCTATGCCCGGGATATGAATTAGGCTTCGTATACTGTTACTCCCACATTTATCCATACTAGTGATTCAACCTGGTTTCTAGTACGAGGGAAAATGTATTCCTTTACCCTCATTAGTATTATTCATCTACTAATCCTTCCGTATCTCTAGCCCTACTTCGGGGACAGTGATTTCAAAAGGCTGAGTAAGGTAAGGTCCTTGGTGGAGAACCCATATTGCTTAGGGGTTGTATCCATCCCTTACAGTTAAAAATATCTCCTACTCCTGTATTTCTGGGTCATTATGTTTAATTTATTCGGTATATAACCAAGTCGACGTTCGAGATCTGTAATTACGTGACCTTATTTTCGATCATCATCTGAGACTAAGGACGTCTTGCAGTTGCCAGATGTGTGGGATTTCCGTGTCACGTGATACCGGTACTGTTATATTTCTCGTTTTACTGCACTGTAGGAATGTGTTAGATTATCTTAGGGTTAATTATGTCTATTAAGTAAAACAATGTATCGTTTTTTCATTTTATTTGTTCGTTTATTATATTATTTATGTTTATAAATTTGTAACTGTACCCAGATTATCATTTTGAGCCCGTTTTGTACTTTTCTTTGTTAGATTTATGTCTTATAATGTGACGAATGTATGGTTAATCTTTTATTAAGTTGTGTGTTTGCATTGTAATTGATGTGTTTGATGTGTGTTTAGAGGTAATCTTTATATCTGTCTTCTAGTTTCTTTTTTGTTTGCTAATGTATAATTTGTTAGTTTAAAAATCCAATTTAATATATTTCGTTATTAAGTGGGGGACATGTTTTTCTGGTTCCCTTTTTAAAATGATTACTGAATATGCCTATTGCATTTTTGTATATATATGTATATATATATATATATATATATATATGTATATATATATATATATATATATATATATATATATATATATATATATATATATATATATATATACGCTTATACGTTTTCTTTCACGGAGGGAAAAATATGATGCATAATTATTATCTGGGGTAAATCCGATAATTCTGCAATGACAAGGTGAACCCAACAACAGTTGAAGGCAATGCTAGATGGGATTCTAGCGAAACGTCGAAACTGCGATTTTATGCACTTCAGAAAGTATATATATAGTTAGATAGCTCAAAGACGTATACATTAAGGTGTTGTATAATACATTTATGATATTTCGTAAAGTTAGGTTGTCAATATTAATTAAGTAAGGTGAACATGTACTGGTGCAAATTCGTGATTATATCTGCATTTGGTCGGCAGGCATCACTTTACAATGACGAGAGATGTCAGATCCCAGATGTACAACGACGAGATGGCTTGACCCTTGACGCAGTTTCAAAACGAAACATAGTCACGTCATTTCTCGTTTTAAGTAGAAATTTTCATGATATTATCAGCGTAAATCTAAAAAAAACGTAATCGTGATTTGAATTTCTCTGATTTATACTTTTCATATGTAATACCTTTTTATACTTTATCTAAATGGGAAAATCTGCTGTAACGTAATATAGTTGCTTAATGTAGTCGTATAGTTAACGGAACATGTACAATGAGCTCCTAAGGGAAAATCTGATTTTTAAATTAGATTCAAGAACCCCGCCGTAGTGGTGTAGGTAAATGGTTAGAGTTTTAGTCGGCCTTTAAAACTAAGTGCGCCATGGCGTTCATTAATTGCATAGTTAACTTCAATTTGTTATTACTAACTGAAAAAAGTTTTTCAACGACGATACACCTTGAAGACGATTTATATAAGAAATTACTTAAAATCAAACTAAAAAAAAAGTAGTGTGTGTATATATATGTGTGTCTGTCCATCTCTCTGTCTGTCTCCTTATATATATATATATATATATATATATATATATATATATATATATATATATATATATATATATATATATCATGTTAACACACAAAAATACATTAGGCATTATCAGTAATCAATAAAATTACGCAACCAGAAAACATGTCCACCATTTAATAACGAAACATATCAAATCGAATTTTTAAACTGTAACAAATTATACATTGGCCAAAAAAATGTAACTAGAAGACAGATATAAAGAGCACCTCAAAACACACATCATACCCAACAATTACAATACAAACACATAACTTAGCCAAAAAATAACCATACATTCGTCAAATTAAAAAACATATATTTAACAAAAAAAAGTACAAAACGGCTCAAAATGATAATCAGGGAACAGTTACGAACTTACAACACAAATAATATATTAAACGAACAAATAAAATGAAAAAACGATACATTGTTTTACTTAATAGACATAATTAACCCTAAGACAATCTAAAACATTCCTACAGTGCAGTAAAACGAGAAATAGAACAGTACCGGTATCACGTGACACGGAAATCCCACACTCCTGGCAATTGCAAGAAGCCCTTAGTCTCAGATTATGATAAAAAAAAGGACACGTAGTTCTCGAACGTCAACTTGCTTATATACCGAATAAAATTAACATAAGATATGAGGATAGGAGATATTTTTAACTCTAAGGGATGGATACAACCCCTAAGCAATATGGGTTCTCCACTAAGGACCTTACCTTACTCAGCCTTTTCACCTCACTATCCCCAAAGTAAGGCTAGAGATACAAAAGCATAAGTGGATGAATAGGAGGGATGAGGATAGGGGAATATTATTTTCCTCGTACTAGGAACCACGTTGAAGTTAGGGTAAACGTGGGAGTAACTGTTTAACGATATCTATTTCTTATCCTGATCATAGTTAGCGCTGTTTATCCTCAAGCTATGTAAATAGTACGCAATAATGATAGTTCTGGTAGGATGATGTTGAAATATGTGCGTCCCCTGTTGTATAGTAAGAGAGAGTCAATTTTTGGTTCTGTATTGTCACACTAATTATGCTCGGCCATTTGACTAATTTATGAAAATTTGCTTTTATTCCTGTGGTAAGAAAAGGATAAATGCAACATGCACATGAGAGAAGAGGGTTAAAACTTTCTCGATACTTCACGATAAACATATATTGTATAATGTACTGAATGTTGGTAAGGCTTGTATTTGGAACCGTAAATACTTTTAGAGGGAATTCACGGATATATCTAATATCAGGAATAAAAATACAATAAAGTGATTTTTCACATATGAAATGGTTTCGTAGGTTTTTTCCTATATGAAATATTTTATTAGTAAATACAAGTGTTATTGTAGGAATTACCCCAGGAAAATGGAGTCCTTATGAAACACATTCCGTTGTTAAAGCTAAAGTTGAGCTTAACATGAATTATGAAGAACACGCCAGCTGAAATAATTGTAAACAGTGTAATAATATTTGATTATTTTTAACGCCATTAGGAATCAAACTTCAAAATTAAATCCAAAAATCGTAAATCAAATTTCAATGGAATTGTTCAAATTTAAGATAAGGGCTATCCCAAGTGTACTAGAAGAGACGATACGATTGAGTAAGTAGTAAACAATTCCGACCGAATGTGCCTTAACTACGCTCACTACCTTCGTAAAGTCTCGGCAAATGCAATATCAAGCTCTAACGTGACAAAGCCCGAGGCAAAACTCAGGAAAGCATAAATCTAATTTTCCTTTTTCGATTGACCTCGTTGTAACTGACCGAATTGCGAAACAATTGCCGATAACAGATAAACCTGCCCTCGAGGTTTCCTATAGAGTTGATTTAACAGTGTATTATATATGTTTATTATGTGAAGTAACTATTTAATTCACATCTATGATGTGAAACTTTGCAACGTGTGATGTTTTTAAAATAGGTAGTAGTTTTCCGAAATACTGTATATGTAATAACGACCATAAAAGCTTCGATACTATTTTTGGAAGTGGTTGAACTGCCATTGTATTCGGAAACCCTCTAATAACATCGTCAGTTCCCTAAGGCAAACAGTGGAACCTACTTGGTAACCATATCTCTTTAGTCTAAATACAAAGGACATAGATGTATAGAGGGCGAAAATACGTTTTTACTCAAGGTTAAATCTCGAAACCCCTTCTAGTGGCGGTAGGCACTCAAGGGTACGACTATTTACAAGCGTAGATAGTAAAAGTCATGCTCTGGGGTTCATCTCGACGAAGCCACAGAGAGATATTTTTGTGCCACGGAAGTAGGGTCGTATCCGTTACAATAGCAAAAACGAGAAAGCTGCTAGGTTGACGAGGGCTTTGCTGCGTTTCGTTGAGGAAATCCTCAATGGCGGACATCTAGTCTACAGGGAATGGTGTTGTTTCTGGCCAACATGGGAGTCAGTAGTAACGCCAGACCTGTGTTCCTCTCCGTACGGGAATAGTCTCTAATATACTGAGTCAAGTCCCAATTTGACCAGTTTGACCCCGCCTTCATACTAGCTCCTCATACATAGTGATCTTTGGCCTCTTTCGCATTTTATTTTTATTTTCGACCAATTTTGTATCCATAAATATTACGGTCGTACTTGATCATTCATTATTTTCATATTTTAAACTATCTTTTGTGTATTTCCTAATTTTCAATATATTATGGCGTTTTCCTTTAATGTCGCAGACAAGATGTGATTGTTGAACGTTCTTTAAAACGAGTCGACAAAAGTTAATGTGATGAATGTCAGAAATCTAAGCTACTGGAAACTTTAATGCACAACCTACAACGTTATCATAAAGCATAACAAAAGACGTCTTTGGTTTAAAACAATTAAATGTCACACCAAACCTGAACTACCACACAATGCAAACTTTAACGAGTCCAAATTAAATTTGGGCAGTGCTACTAACAGATTGTACTCTTATAAACAGAAGAGTAATCTGCCGTAACCAAGGTAGAAGTTGCCCCGGGTTTAAACCAAATTCGTAAACCGCAGTCGGTGAAAGTTTGTATCTGTGGTAAGTGTAGGGATCGTAGTGCCAAACTTGGATAATTAAAACAAGTCAAGTGTCTCGCAGCTGCGAAACTTGGACTAATCCAACCTTGGATATTGTTGTCTACTGCAGATGCGCAGATACAACTGGACATGAGCAGTCTTTCCGTCGTCACATGTCGTCATTCAGTTTAATTTTTTGGCTTTTTAAAGTTAGGCGAAAATCAGTAATTTACAATACCGTCTTTTGGTATTTTAGTTTGAAAAATCTTTTCAAAATGATTAAAACCAGATTATTAAGGTTAGACTTTAAGGTTAAATTAAAGTATTTTATTTTTAGAATACATTTTGTAATACATAATAATAATAAAAATAAATTACTAAAATGTATAGAGCTATATGTAATTATTAATTTATCAGTATGATTAAGTTCTATAAACTGGTATCTTAATTACGAAATTTTAGAAAAAAGAAAACTCGATTGTTCCATCTTGAGAAACGTAATTTGTCTTTGAGGCCCATTAAATGGATGATCATACGTGCATAGAATATTTTTTGTAATGTTTCATGTTTTTCTATTTATATTGCCCTATTTATATATATTATAGACTGGTTCCACATCACACCAAGCCTACCGAGTCTGACGTTAGCCACTCTATTGGGAGTCACTACTTTGAGGATGGATTCGTGGGGACATGGATTCACATGCTGGTTTGTAGATTCTTCCTAACACTGGTATCCCACCTACGAAGGGACAAGAGGCGAACGTCTTAACACCTTTTACAACCTTTTTCTTCTAAAACCTTTCACACTCTAACAAATGCTTTCACTTCTGCCGATCTAGCTCCTTTTATGAATGTGTGTTTTACGTTTTTAAACTAGGTCCCCTTTGGCTTGTGTTTATATTATTTGCCCACTTTCGTCTTTTACTTACGTTCTCCTATATTGCGAAGTGAGATCTGTCTCCCGTAACATTTTGTAGGCCCTACATCCTCTTATTAGCTTCAACACCGAAAACTATTGTGTTATGTTGAAGCAGAGTTTAACAGCTCATTATTGCTTCCAATATTTTTCAATTAAATGAAATATCTAGCTGTGGGTTAAGTGGCAAGCTTTTAAAATGTGAACTTATAGGAGAATGTTGAAATTCTCGTGGACCGTCAAAGAACTAATAACTAATGAATAAACATACTAAAATTATTATACCAATAAACAAGGACCAATATTTACTCGTTTGGTGTCAATTGGTAAAAAACCGATATATACTAATATTTTTCATCAAACTCGTTTTGCACTAGGTCAGCGCATTGTTCAATACTGTGAGTCCTGGAGAACACTGTTTCTTAGGTGTGTTATTTTGGTGTGAGTCTGTGGTGTATTGGTGTTCTGTGTTGTATCATTTTTCATGGACTAGTTGTTATTTATGTGTTCAAATATAGTATTCTTTGTGATTGTGTTTCGTCACTAACGACTAAATCAACGTTGTTGAAATTACTAATTTTATAAAAAAATGTTGAATAATATGTACAATTAAAATTTTAGGAAACAATAGCTGTGTAAAATTTACAATTAAAATTACAGGAATCAATAGCTGTGTAATATTTACAATTAAAATTTAGGAAATAATACCTGTGTAATATTTACAATTAACATTAAAAGAATATATAAATTTAATTTTAATTTTTAAATAATAATTATTGAATTATTGATATATAAAAATGGTAGATTTATCGATAAATTATTTTTTGATAACAGACACATTTAGAATTTACTTTAGGGACGAATTCTCAACATAATATAGCATTGTTATCCCCAAATATATTTCGTCTAATCACTGCGATTACAATGAGGACAAGAAAAGGATACGCTTTGTTAAGGAAGCTGTAATCAAGGCACCGGGCAAGGCCGTTGTTTTAATCCGAATCTTGGTAAATTAACATCGGGAAAGGTTTAGTATTCACAGATTAAACTCGACTTGTCTATCTGTGTTCAAGACCAGGGAGGTCGTGTAAATACACCAAGCTGTGTTGCAATGCTCTGATTAACAAGACTTTCCGTCGGTTCTAAATTGCAAATTTTTAATTGTTTAAATAGAAAGGAATTTAAATTGTCTCTAAGGGAGATTCGTTTTTATAGTATCTCCCTTAGTGTTCATTTTTTATATTTTCTTTTTCAACATTAAATGTAATTTAGTCAATAAAGAATGTCTATTAAACAACAAGTTATAATCGATATTGGTAACAGTTTTATCAATATATACACTTTACGGTAAAAGTGATATCCTAGTATCGATATACAAGATTTCCATCATTGGTCATCTGGTGACAATCAAGCTAGTATTGGAAAAGAGGTACAAGATAGAATTCAACAAGCCAGAAGTGTGTTTTTGAGGTTATAGAGGAGTTTTATATTGCCTAATCGATGAAAACAAAGCTCAAACGTTAGATATTAAGAGAAATTCAGATATGTGTTTCAGTGTAGAGAAAGAAAGTCTGGTCGTTGAAGGCGATGCCATGAGAAGATTACAACCTTGAAATGTGATGTTTTAGACAAATTAGTTGTGAGAAATGACGGTGACGAATACTGTGGACACGATGGAAAAGCCTTAAACCAAGAATTAATTAATCATTAAACATTAGACAGCTAGTCTATTTTAAGAGATAATATAAAAATTTTCAGCTAATAACCAAAATAATAGGATAAAAGGATAGTCGGAAAGAGCAGGAGATCTTCGATGAAAGATCCCAGAAGCTGAATACAGACAGACATATAGTGTATTTAGAGGGGGGAAGGTGGATATTTAACCAATATGATAAATCTTCTGGAAGATACGGTGCAGCCAAAGAAAATGCGTACCATTACGTATTATATATATATATATATATATATATATATATATATATATATATATATATATATATATATTTAAAACCACATAGGTAATTCAAATACTTGAATATTTATTAACTTATATCAAACAATTTTCGTTGGTAAACAGTACCAACATCATCAGGAATGAAAATTACATTGGTACTGCTTACCAACGAAAAGCTTTGGATATAAATTAATAAATATTCTTGTATTTGAATAACCTATGTTGTTTTAAAGTATTAAACAAGAAAACGTATTTTTATTTATACATATATATATATATATATATATATATATATACAGGAATGTTTATAAAAATATTGGCTCGAAGAGTTTCGTTTATTATATTTTTTACTAAATTTAAAACAGTATTGTCTCAATCACTAGTCAACAGCTAAAACTACACTTTAAAAAAAAATATGGCTGTTGATGAAATGTATACAGAAATATTTATGTACAAACGTAATTTAATATAGAGTATACGTAATGCTTTAAACCATTATAAAATATATAAGGGTTGGCACATCGTAACGGGTTGTGAATATAAATTCTACGCAAATGTATAATTTCCATGTTTATAGTTTTAAATCAGTTCTATAAAATGGTATAAATCAGAAAAATTAATGTGCCAAAGGACGCATGTATCTGTATCTAAGTAGAATACTCCATTCTGTTATGACCTAGATTTGTAAAATACGGTGTATGAAGGAAACTATTTGCAGTGTATTGTCCTAGACGCTGCAATGACATCATCGCAAAAGCAACTAATTGTAATACTGTCATTTCATTGGAACATTGTTATACAGTGTAGCTGTTTGTGTAGTCCTTCACAGAGTTATACACGTCGTTTGCACATTAGAATGGTACACAACGTTTGACCTGTACAAAGATTAGGTTCCATTAAAACGAGATGTGGAAGTGTAACAGTTATGCGAACATATTTCTGATAAAACTGAGTCTTTCTTAATATCCGTATTTTATTCGCGAGCTTCGAGGAGAAGAGGAAAGGGGCGAGAATATCCGATTTGAGAGTTAAAAGGTACTGACAAAGAATTATTTTGTTCCACAGAGCGAGTTTTGGGACATTTATTTTATTCAAACTGTTACTAAAGTGCAAAGGTAGAAATGAAGGATCATGCAAAAGTTGTTTATATGCAAAAGATTTCAACTCAGTGTTAGAAAAAGTAATAAAAACAAAATTTTAAAGTCAATTTCTACATAGGTTAACAAAGATAAATGTTATTGTAGCTATTTTTGTTTATTAAATAATTACAATGAGTATAAATAAAGTAGCATAAAATAAAGTATATTAACTTTATTTAATGAATTATTATTTGAAAAAAAAACTGTTGTAACATCAATTAAGATCCACTAAAAGCTTTAAAATATATATTTGAACTAAAATTGATGAAGAAAAATGATTAACGATTGCAAATTAGAACTATATATATATTTCTATTTAAATATTGCGATATTTATATATTTATATATATATATATATATATATTTATATATATATATATATATATATATATATATAAATATATTTATTTATTTATTTATTTATTTATATATATATATATATATATATAAATAAAAATCGAAAATCGAAATAAAAATACGGTCAATAAGTGTAAAAGGAAGTGCTTTATTGGAGTTATACTTTATTTGGAAGTTCTGAATTTTTAAAAATTAATTTATAATAACCAAACGGCACCCGTATTGATAGCAAAAAGAATGGGATTTGTACTCCTCCAGCGGTAGAATAGTCGCCTCCTGTATATAAAGCTACTGTATATTTCAAAAATCGCTTAACATTATGACCTCCACAAACTTGACAATATTGCTGGCATCCACATTGATATCAATCATACTACGTATGTATATATTTAAATGGGTCAAACGACGGCTGGTAAATGAACAAACGGGGGGGGGGATTGAGGATGGTGAATTGAAAGTCACCATCGATCAACTGATATGACAGTGCGTGTACCAAAGGAGTGATCTGAGGTAAAAATATCAAAAGCCGAATAATCGCTAGGAAATAACCAATCAGGGGTTTTGAGGGTGCTCAGTTAAATGCCGTCATCGAAAGTCACCGAGGATTCACTGGTGTGGCTAAACGCGTGTACAAAAAGGGTGAAATGGGGTGAAACTGTGTGATGCAAAAACATCTTTGGAATATAACCACTCGGGCGTTGTCGAGGGTACTGAATCCAATGTCGTTACAGTAGGTAACCGCGGATGGACGGATGTGTCTCTACAGGAGTGCCAAACATCTGTTATCTTAAATTGTTCACATCAGAATTTTCACAACTTGAACGTTTCATGATAAGTCATGTAAACATATTTCTTCTTGTGGATAAATAACACAGTCAACTGTTTCATTATGACTTTGTATGACACAGTATGAGGCAGTATACAGCACATAACAGTAGTATAGGGTTGCAGGTATCACGGGGGACGTGGCTTGATAGGGATTATCGCGAGGGCTGTGGCCAGTGGTGAGTGAAGGGCGTGATGGGGGAAGGCGTGGTTGGGGGGAGGGCGTGGTTGGGAAAGGGCGTGGTGGGGGAGGGCGTGGTGGGGGGTAGTGCGTGGTTTGGGGAAAGTGCGTGGTGGGGGAAGAGCGTGGTGGAGAAAGGGCGTGGTGGGGGAAGGGCGTGCTGGGTTGAAGGGCGAGGTTTGGAAGGAGGGGAGTGCGGAGGGAAGGGATTGAGGAGAATGAGGTGAAGGGCGTGGTGTGGTGGGGGGATCGAGTGGGAGAACTGAGGGGGGAACGTGTGGGAGAACTTCGTCATTCAAGATGGTTGGTGTGACGTTTGCAACAGATAATTGTATTGTTTTAAGATGACCTCTGTTTTTTTCGTCACCTTTACAAGAGATTAACCTATTTTTCAAGATAATCAACAAAACAACCTTTCACTTTTAGCCTTGATTAGCATGCTGCATGCGCATGTTCAAACTTTTGATTAGTAGGGGTTTCTAGAGATAATATTTTTTAAGTTGACCACCGTTTTTAGAGAGCTGTTTTTATTTTAAATGTAAATTGCCTTGCAATATCCTGTGTAGATATTTGTTTCAATGTCAATTGCCTAATTATTTTACAGCGCATGTGACCCAAGAAATGCTTTTTATAAGTATGAACACGAATGTCCGTGACACGCCCTTGTATATATCAAATGCTTTGATAATTGTATAAAAGTAACATGCAATACAAATATTATTATTATTTCCTCAAGATACTTTGTGTCTCGTGTTGATTTAAAAACATGTATAATTTAGTAGATTTAAGCTATTTAGGTAGTTGTAACAATTTTGTTTTGCGTAGATGTAGAATGGATATAGTTTATAGTAGTTTTATATTTTTTGATTTATTTTTGGTAATATTAAGATATTTATTATTATGTTTCTTAGTTATATTTAATAATTCTTTTAAGAACAGAAATCAAATACATGTAATATATCAGTTTATAAGATCCGGTGAATGTAAAGATTTAGATATGTTTAAAAAAATTTTGACTGGATTTTATAAATTGAAAAAATGCGAAATATTTGATAGATGTTCGTTTTGTCATAAATATAAATTTCAGAAAAGTTATATTAATTATAAAAAAACTGTTACGATAAAAAATTTTGATTAATATCATAATTATATAAATTCCAAATTAAGGGATGGGGGATACATAAAAAAATATTTTTTAGAACATTGGGAATATGTAGTGAAATCCATTCTTATGTTGTTTGAATAAGAGTTAAGAATAGAATATTCAAAAATTTTCAAAATAAACGACTTACAACATCACTATTATAATATGAAATTAATAAATAATGTAAGACCGTTCATAAAAAATATATCGAAAAATCATTTCTATTACATGTATTTATTTAATCATATTCTATACTATGATCCTGATATCATGTTTGTGGATATAGAATATGCTAAAGATACTGTTATAGAAAGATATCAATTATTTTTTTTAAAAATTTGAAAATTTAATGAATATTTTAATCAGTCCTTTCACCTAGCACTCACAAACTGGTCTTGGGACGATAACAATATTGAATCAGATAAGCATGGAACATCCTATATATTAGATGAGGAACATTTTAATAAACATATAGCGAATTATGATATAAAATCGAATATCTGTAACACAATGTCTTTGTATGTTATCCCTCTGAGGATGGTTACTTTGTAACTGAAATGTACATTAGGGTAAATTAAAGAAAGTTTGTGGTTAAGAGGTTTTTGTGTATTTATTATTAAATTCAACCACAGTATATTCCTAATAAATAGTAAAAAACAAATTGTGCGAAACAGATTTAATGTGGGTGATAAAGTTAAAATAAGTAGGTATCAAAAACCGTTGACAAAAAGTTATTTACCCGCTTGGAGTAACGAAATATATACAATTTGGAAAATAGAACCAACAGTTCCAGTGACCTATAAACTAAAGGACGATTCTGGAGTTGAGATTAAAGGGGGATTCTATCAAGAGGAATTGAGTAAAACTAAAATTAGCAACATATTTCTTATCGATAAGATTGTGCGTCGAAAAGGAAATAAATTGTTAGTACGTTGGTTGGGTATGGACAGTACTAGAGATACCTGGATAAATAAAAAAGATTTATTATGAAGGTAATAAAACAAAGCCCAGAAATGCGTATTATGAATTTCGATATATATTTCTCAAATGAATATGATAATATGGAGCGCCATGGTCCGCTATTACCGAATTCCATCAGATGTCTAATTGTAGGACCATCGAACTGTGGAAAAACCAATCTCATGTTAAATTTAATATTTCATCCACGAGCACTTTTTTTGAAAATATTTATATTTTTTCAAAGTCAATTAATCAATTTACATATAAGTTTTTAAGTCGAGTGTTTTCCAAAATACCTGATGTTGGTTACTTTATTTTTACTGAAAATGACGACGTGCCTCATCCTAATGAGATTAAATGAAAATCACTCATGATATTCGATGAAGTCATGTGTGAACAACAAAATAATATTCGAAACTATTTCGCAATGGGTAGATACAATGACATTGACACATTTTATTTATGTCAAACATATAGTCGAATACCAAAACAATTGATACGTGATAATGCTAATTTAGTGATTTTATTCTGACAAGACGAAAGAAATTTACGTCATGTGTATAATGATCATGTCAACACAGATATGAAATTTGAAACTTTTAAAGAAATGTGTTCGATGGCCTGGTCTAAAAACCAAAATTCTTTTTTAGTTTTGGATAAAGAGAGACGTTTAAATAAAGGACGATGTCGTATAATGTTTGATGAATTTATAACATTATAGTGTCAGTAGTAATCATGTCTTTGTCTAGTTCACTTAGTGAACGTGGAAAAATTGTTTTAGAAAAAAAAGATTTAAGAAAACGAATTAAAGAAAAACATCGTGCACTAAAACGAGGTATATGGATATGGAAGATCATATAGAGAAAAATATAAAACCCATAATGGAACCGTTGATAAAACCGATAAAAGAATATAATGAAAAATTTCAACCAATAAAAGAATATAGTGAAAATTTAAATTATAAGCCTATAAAAAGTTGGCGAGAGTTGAACGAGAAAACATTGTTGGCCACTATACATGAAAAACAAAAGCAGCAAGAAGAGAAAAACAAAAGCAACAAGAAGAAAAATTAAAAAAAGAGTAAAAAGAATTATGAAGCCAATGATGACGATGAGTATTGTACTTCTAAAGATGATTTTACTGAGGGAAGAACTGCATTTAAACGTTTGACGCCAGCGAAAGGGGAAAAAAGAAAAAAACGAAATAATAGATAGGAATCGACTGAAAAGACGCCCTCCAACAACTGAAACACCAATGAGCGATGAAGATGCTTATATAAAAAGAATAAACACTGGAAATATGATTGTGAAATTCCTGTTAAAAGAAAACCTTTAGGCCCCGAAATGATGATGGACGTAAAAAGCGAATATTCTTCAGATAGCAATATGGATGAAGAACCAATGGATGTTAATGTCTATGAGTCACAACCCACCTTTAGTGAATATGTGAAATCACCTAAAGGTAGGCGTCAAGCCATAACATTTATAAAGAACACATTTAAAGGCAAGTTGTCTACCGAATATTTTTTAATTTTTATAAAGAAACAAAACAAGTGGATAATGTTTTCGGAGCGCGCATAGAAAATGATAAATGGATGGTTGGTGATAAAGAGTTAGAAATTGAGGGCGATGATTTGATTATCGATGGTGTTAGGTATGCTGGTACGCGTGGTATTTATGAATTATTATTCATGAGAATGCCTGATGCATATATTTAGAAAATATCGAGATATTTTAATAGCAACGAATGCACACAGAGTTAATTATTCGGCGATCTGTAAATTAAAATCAAACAAAAGTAATAAATATACGAAAATAAATTCAAAATTATTTCCGCCCCAGAACCCCCGCACTCACATGGGTTGGACGAGCGGAAGTGGCTTGATTTTGAAAGAATATGAAAAAATAAACCGTCATATATTTATTGGAATGATTCCAATGAAGTATGCGAGCGATTAAAAATACTAATTGCATCACAGTCGGCAGGAAATACGGGACACCATAATTTCCATAATTGAAGAGTTGAAGGAAGCAGGAAATATTATTAATAAAAATAAAAGTGATTTGTAAAAAATTATTAGTCATTTGTCTTCTATTAGTCCATCTCTAAAAATGAGCGTTGATAAATTTGGACGTTATTTGCATTCTTCCTGTCGACAACACAATAGACGAGGACCTACTGGAGTGGGGTTTAAAATGACTAAAAGCGGTGACTATGACATGGAGAATAAACGGTTGACACATTTGAACGAAGCAAAAGATGATGGAGATGCTGTTAATTTTAAAATGTTTAAAGAAAAATACCTAACATTAAAACATACATCGATGGACACATAAATTATATTCGTAATGAATTGAATGTTATAAAAAAGTATCAGGAAATAATTTTAAATCAAAATAAAAAAATGGAAGCGAAAGGGGCTAGTGAAGGAGATATTGACAATGATTTAGTACCTGAACCGAAATAAACAATATTCATTACGCCCGCATCTGCGATAGAGGGAGGACGAAGGCTATAATGACAGGAAAACAGTTTAGTGTGTATCAAGGAAGCGGCATAATAAGTGTTTTAACGAGTTTACCTGGAAAAATTTTAAATCGTACTATAGATTTATTACCAATAGAATTACATGTACCAGGATACCAATATTGCGGCCCCGGCACCAGATTGCAAACAAGAGTGAAAAGAGGTGACCCAGGAATTAATAAATGAGATCAAGCCTGTAAAGATCACGATATTGCATATTCAAAATACTCGGATTCACATCAAAGATCCATTGCCGACGAACAACTAGCTGATAAAGCTTGGCAACGTGTCACATCAAACGACGCTAGTTAGGGCGAAAAAGCAACTGCTTACGCAGTTACTAATATTATGAAATTGAAAAATAAATTAGGTGGTGGTGGAAGAAGAAAAGTTAAAACAAAGAAACGGAAGACAAAAAATAAAAAAACGTGCAAAACTAAAAAAATTCTAACAAAAGTACTCAAACGAATAAAAAAAAGGTGTGCTAGTAAAAAGGGTAGAGGCTATTATCTGAAACCTTACAAAGGAGGTGGCTGTAATAAAAAAAAATAACATTACCAACAAGAGCGCTATCAAATAAAGATATATATAAATACGCTAAAAAATTGAACATTCCGAACTTCAGAGGCGTTTTTATGCGTGACAATTTACCTTTTCAAATTAAAGAGAATGAACACGGAGTTATAAATTTGGACAGTGTGCTAGGACGAGGTACGCATTGGGTTGCCTATCGAAAGATAAAACATAAAATTCTTTATTTTGACAGTTTTGGTAATCTGCCTCCACCTACAGAAATAATTCGATATTTTGAAACATCGACAGATAATGCACCTATTTTCTACAATTACACAAATAAACAAAATTTAAATTCGCACAATTGTGGTCATTTGTGTTTAGCGTTTTTAACGAATAATATCTAAATCACCAATATGCTCTGTTTAAGCGTCAAAGGCTCAAACATCTCATGTGACATATTTCCGCCTATAGATTTGACCAATGAAAAATGGGAAATAGGTTTAATTGATTTTCTGTCTTACAATACTATACCAAATCTTGAAACAGATGTTAATGATAAATTTTACTATGGCAATAATAAAGTCATACAATTGCCTGAGGGATCTTACGAGATAGATAATATAGTTTCGTACTTGAAAGATGCCATTCATGAGGAAAACAAAAATATTAAGTTCGAACTAAGTGGGAATATTAATACATTAAAAACGAAAATATTTTGTTCGAAACCAATTAGATTTGATAAAGCTCACAGCATCGGTCCATTACTGGGAGTTAAAGCAGAAGAATTGCGAGCAAATACTTGGCACATTTCTGAAAATACTGTAAACATTAATAAAGTGGACGTTATACGAATAGTATGTAATATTGCAAGAGGATCATATAGGAATGGTATTGAAGGACATATTATTCACGAATTTTATCCAGCCGTTGAACCTTCACAGTAATTTATCTACCTCTAAACATAAAAGGTCTGCTTCATAATATTACAGTAGGTCTCGAAGATCAGGACAGGCAACTAATAAATTTGCGAGAAGAATATATAACACTTAGACTTCATTTGCGCCGAAGTGTTACACAATCATGGTCTTAGTTTTGAATAATATTACGAATTTCGACAATTTTATTACACCAGTAGGTCGACGACAGTTGACAGAACACAAGCTGACAAAGAGGAACGAACAATTTTTGGAACCTTTAGGGTATATTGTGAATAAAAATAATGTTGCGAGTAGATGATAAAATTATTTTTGATGAAACTATTGTCGATTTAGAATAACACACACATCTACAATACGCACAAACAACATACGGTGAGAATGATGAGATTCGCATTCCAGTACATCAACAGAATGTGTACACTTTGCCTTCTAAAAGTTACATTTATATAGAGGGAGAATTTAAAGCAATAAAAGCGACAGACAACAGTGAAAGTGATGAAATCGAACTCATCAGCAATGGAATGTCACTTCTTTTTGATGAAATTCGCTATGAAATTTGTGGAACAGAAATTGATTGAGTGAAAAATGTTGGAATAACGAAAACAATAAAAAAACCTCTTAACCAACACTGTAGATCAAAAACATATTTTAATAAATGCTGGGTGGACATTAAATATGGAATCTTTAAAGTGTAAGAAAATCTTTTCGTTTTTTATTCCTTTAAATATGCTACTTGGATTCGCGGACGACTTTGTTCACATATTATTAAATGTTAAACAAGAATTAATATTACTCAGGAGTTCAAACAATTTCAATACGATTATAACAAAAGACGCTAATAATAAAATAGAATTGAAAATAACAATACACCCGGCAAAGAAGAGGAAACAGGGATAAGCAACGTCTTTATTGTACAAGGCTAATGTAATATATTGTTATACTGTTATGTAACACTTTATGTTGATACAAATATTTTTGTAATTCTTTAATAAATAGCTATTGACTGACCGTGGTAATGAAAGTTTATTAATATACTAAGTAACATTTAAACATATTTGTTCAACACACAATTGGTATAATGTGGATCCATTATATTCTTCTTCTTTTTTTCCATCTGAAAGTGGTAAAAACAAAATAGAAAAATATCAATTTAGAATTGAAAATAATGGTATAAAGGTGTATTTATCACACATTATTTTATTTGTTTAAAAGATAGTTCACTAACATGAAAAAAGTCAAGGATAAATAGGAAATAAATGATTTGAACCACTCACTTTTTGTTAACTATATATTTACTCTATAAACAATTGAAAATGGTTAACAAATAATATTTATTCATTATAAAGTATTCGTTATTTTTAATAGTTAACAAATAATATTTACTCATTACAAAGCATTAGTTATTTTTTTAAAGAAAAATGGCCATGTGCCAAATTATGAATTCCATTATCACATATATGTCTCTTATCATCATCACCACTGAGAAATAATTTATTTACAGTTACTGTCTGTACATAATGTTTTTTTGATTTGAATGATTTAATATCACTTCTGGTTTTAGTAAAAACTTTTAAGCATTTTTTATAATCATCAAAATTTATATTTCTAAGTGCTGCTTTTGTTATGCCTTTAGCTTTTTTTCAATACTATTCACAGTTTTGAAAGTATATAATTTAGCTCTTAGTCCAACAAATTCTGACAACCCAAAACCTTTGCATTCGTCTTTAAAACAACCTAATGTTTTGCATTATCTGTAAAATAACCTATTTGAGTGTGAGGAAGTTCTGACATATCAAAATGTCTTCTCACCTCTTGATTTTCCTTAATATCTTTATAAAAAGATTCAGTAGAAATTTTATAAAATAAACTGTCTGTATCCATATAAAGAAGCAGAATTTTAGAGTTATACAATTCTTTCATACCATCATAATGCATTTCATACATACGTGTTTTACTTATTTCCAAAACAGTAAACCCTATATATATTGGTTTGTTAAAATAGATGGATTCTTTTTCTGATTTATTTGCATTCAAAGATTCATCATAAATTATTCGATTTAAGAAGGTAGGTTTTCCAATTAAATAATTTAATTTTTTTTCTGAACTCACAAGTTTCAATTTTTTTTCTTATATTTTCAATAGTTTTACCAAACATGGCATTAATTACAAATTTATAAAATCTTTTTCAAATTCATTTTTAGCATTTTGTCTCTTTTTCGTGCTAAATAAAATATATGGCGATAACCAAGCACTTTGTCTGAATTGCATAATTCTATGAATTTTTGTAAGTACTAAGCCATGTCGCATTGCTTGTGTTAAATTAACATAATGACAAACGTAGTTTTGTTTATCTTCTATAGTAGTTAACAATTTTGGTTGTTTACAGCTTGGCGGACATTTGTATTGCGGTAAAAATGGCAGCTCATTATCACAACTATGCAAATTTTGTGGATACATAATATCAACTTCTAAAATATAACCTATGGAAGAATCATCCTCTATAGACAGAACATCAAAAGCCTTTATATTTTTAACTGACATCCATTTAAACGAACCATAAGGCATGAATCTGGTCATGCTCCACCCATATAAATTTGTAGCATCGATATAAGCTAAACAAGAGGAAGGTTTGTCTATATCAAATTCATCTTCCAATAGATAATTATTAGCTTCTGCATGTCTCGTTACGCATGCAGTTATTCCACCTCTGATACCATTTTCCATGAATAGATAATTATCATATTCATCAAATAATTGTAATTCATTTTTTGTAAATTTTAACATAGCATCAAATGTCAAACCAGGAAGTGTAAAATAATAAGCACAGTCCAATCCATAATTGGATATAGACAAGTCTATGAAATTTTCAAAAATATTACTTAACAATAATACATCTATTTTAAGGTAGAGATTGCTATATTCCCCTAAATGACTACATTCAAAATGAGTCCACACATCTTGCGCATATTTGTATACAGCATCTGTGATATGACTAGATTCTAGATTGTTATAAAAATAATTTTTTGTTGGCAACTCAGTATCTTTTAATTTGTCCCAACAATCTGTATAATTATAAGGATAAACACCTTTTCTTGTTACAACCGGTAAATCATTTACAGAAAAAAGTTTATATGTATGTTTAAAGTTGCCTTTAGGTAAATTATTTGCTAATTTACTAAGACTTGTACTCATAAATTTATAGGTGTCTATAAATCGTAATGCAATACCATTAGTTGTGTTTTTTGAAAATGTTATATGTTTTTCATTCGTGTTTGGAATTACATGAATTTCATTTCAGTCAAAACGTAATTGTCGTACAATAAAATAGCTATCATAATTTGAACTCCCATGAATAAATATAGGTAAATGTTTTTGATTTTGTCCTAATAAATTACAATTATTACATAAAATAGACCTAAATTTACCAGTAATGTGACAACGGTCTCTTACTGCTGTCTTAGTCACAGTAAATTCATCGTTACAAGACTCACATTTAGTAGCTGTTTTAAATTTATGTTTTTCATCTTTATAACAAAATAAGCCTTTTTGCTAACTTGTGTCCAATACTGCTTTTCACTTATACATTTTTTCAAATCCTTACAATCCGTAATTTCTATTTTTATTAAATTTGATCCCACCTCAACAGGAGTGGTCATTCTTCTTTTTTTATTATCTTTAGTAATCTGAATAGTTTGTTTAATAACAGCAGAAGCTGATTTTTTAGTCACAATAAAATATTTATCTAAATCATCATCATCAGATGATGATGATGAATTATTATCAAAATTTCATTAGAACTATGTATTCGTTTTCTTTGAATTTTATTCATTACGGGATTTATAAAAGTCATTGCTTTTTTAAAGTTTCAATTGAAAAAGTACTTAAACTTTGTTTAAATTCTTCTCTCCCAAAAATTGTAAGAAACTCATCATATGTTAATTCTTTATCTAAATATTAATCAAGATTTTTCTGTGAGACTACAGTGCTAATGAAATATGATTTAGCTGCTAAATAATACTCTTTCATTTCACAAAATAATTGTAACATTTCACTATCTTGCACAGAGTTATGTAATGTGTTTTCACATAACAACCATTTGTAGGCTGTTGTCAATCCAGCATTAAACAACAATGCTGGATGATAATACATCAAATAATGGTTTTTTATTATTAACTTTACTACTACTATTAAATACCATACTAGGTCCTGGTTCGTTATTCTCCATTATGCCTTCAGTTTTGAATAATTGATTTTCTTTTTGATTTTGTTGTGATATAACTATAAAATACAAAAACAACAATAATAATAATATACTTAAAACAATTTACATTTATTTCCTATCACTAGATTCAAACCCTGATTCTTCTAAGTGAACAATTTCTACTAATATTGGATAAGCACAAACCTCACAAATCAACTGAGCAATTTTATCGCCCTTTCTAACAAAAAAATCATTATTTGAAAAATTAAATAACAACACCTTTACATTCCCTGTATAATGCTTATCAATCACCCCTGCCCCTAAATGAATGAAATAATTAAAAGCTAACCCCGATCTGGGGGCAATACGACCATATGTATTATTAGGTAAAGAAATTGCTAAATCAGTTTTCACTAAACATTTACCAAATTTAGGTACAACATATTCAAAAGCACTTTTTAAATCAAAACCTGCAGATAATTCATTGCCCTTTTCGGGTGCATATGCATTTTCAGTTAATTTTACAAATCACAATTCCATAACTGAAAATAATAAAAACTATATTAAAAATTATATATATGTATGTTTATCGTAAACAGCAAGAATTCTAATTAAAAAATAAAATTTACCTGTAAATCCTGTCCTGCTATCAAAAGACTCTTAACACAGAGATGTATTGCACTGCAATGTAGAGAGAATAGTGAATGGAAACGTTATAAAGAGAACTGTAGTCTGCACATGCGCGCGCAGTATAATCAAAGCTAAAAGCGAAAGGTATTTGTTAAGCACTTGACGTTCTTATTGAGGCCACATACAGCATAAAAAATTCAACATGCGCTGGATTGTTTGTTAAGCGCATGGCTATCCTTATTGGGATCACGTAGAAGATAAACAATCAGCACGTGTTGTATTGTTTTCCATATTAAGGTTACACCAAGGGCATAATAATGCGTGTTGTATACTAATCAACGACCGATTTAAACTTTTATCGGCTGACTCTATTGCGTTATCGACTGACCTTATTGAGATTACACCAAGAGCATTCAACATGCGCAATATTCTAAACATTTTATCGTCTACCATAGTAATTGCCGATTCGTATTTCTGTATTCAATTTAACTTAAAGTAATTATTATTTTAATTGTAATACTAAACTTTTTAACTTGTTTAAAATATTAGCATTGTTAGAGTATTTACTACATTCAACGCCAAAAACATCTAACTCATTTACCTGTGCTTTAAATACTGTGTTTATAAATTCACTGTAGCCTAAAATAGTGTTATTCTTGAAAAAATATAATAATCCAACTGTTAATCTAAAAACGGACTCCATATTACCAAGTAAGAATGAAAATGTACCCGACATTAATTCATAACTCTTAATTTGAAAATTACATTCATCTAATAACATATAATAGTTTGTATTAAAGAAAATAAATGTATTTTTTATAACTGTTTACGATCCCATTTATAATCATGGAAGATCTACCTCCTAAAATTGAAATATGTTTTGGTAACCACTAACAAGTTTTAAAGACGGAGAATCTAACATAAAAATATATTGATCGGCAAAAAAGACATTTTGCTCAGTTGGAATAAAATCAAATTTTGTAAAGTTTTCTGGTAAAAAAATTAACCAGTCTACAATTAGTTGTGCTTTGTTAATAACTGCCTATTCTTGTAAATTCACCGACCAAAACCATTTTTCATAAAAAAATATATAACTGATGATTGATAACTAGAAAAGATTTTAAATTCTTCAAATCACACAAATTCGGTGTATAATCTTCTTTATCTTGTTTTACACGTTCTGTAGTAGATTTTGAAGATCTTGGTGTTGCTGAAATGGTGTCTTTAGGTCCATATAAGGTTTTTATTGCTAAAATGTCGTCCGCTGATAGATCATCATTCATATTCTGATAATAAGGATACATTACTGAGTCGGATCGTTTGAGTGGCTTATACCCAGAGTATGACCTATTTCATGAATTAAGACACTTAATAAAAAATTTTTACCTTGATCACATTTTAAAATGTCTCTTTCTAAACACCATAATTCATCACTGTCAATGTGTATTTCACGTGTGCTTAGATTAACATTGGGATGAAATGCATGTGCCAAAACACCACCTTCACCGTCAAATGTATTTGTACAAAGAATCGATGATCTTTGAAGTTTATGCATACCTTTTTATAGGAAATTATTATATCAGCGTTCGATCTGTCATTTACAAAAACCAAATCTGAATGCTTTTCCCAAATTTTAAACGCTTCTCTCGCTAATTCTTTTACCTGACGCGTTGCTACATCAAAATACCATTTTAAAACTTTCTTATGCCACTTTTCAGAAGATAACCGAAAGGGATAAATTGTGTCTTTAAGACCACATCTAGGTATTCGCATAAATTGTAAATTTTCATTAGTTATTTTACCACCTATCGCTAAATTGTAATACTCTTGAAATAATAAAATTGCGTCAGATACTAATGTCAAATTTATATTTGAAATATCAGTGCTATTAGATATATTCAAATAACCGAACTCGTTTAAATAATTTAAAACAAAATCAAGATTTTCTTCTTTACATCGTTTTACTATTTCACTTTCACCTGAACATGTATTCAAATCAAACAGATCGTTTATAGCATAGTTTTTCACAATTAAAACAGTCACAAAAATTACCAACGTTCATAACATATTAGTAAATAGCATTGTATCCAATTTTAATATATTGTTACCCCAACGCATCACGCAAAGAACTGACACACATGTGAAAAATCAGTTTCAGCCATTTTGAAATTTAGATTTTGAAAGAGACACACTTAAGCGTTATAATCGATGTTATACGTCATATTATACATAGCAGCCATTTTGAAACAGTGTTGATTATCTTAAAAAATAGGTTAATCTCTTGTAAAGGTGACGAAAAAAAACAGAGGTCATCATAAAACAATACAATTATCTGTTGCAAACGTCACACCAGCCATCTTGAATGACGCAGTTCTCCCACTCGATCCCCCCACAGTTCCCCCACTCGTTCCACCACCACACCACGCCCTTCTCCTCATTCTCCTCACTCCCCTCCCTCCGCACTCCCCTCCTTCCAAATCACGCCCTCCCCCCACCACGCCCTTCCCCCATCACGCCTTTCCCAAAATCACTTGCCACGCCACTCGCGATCCTTATCAAGCCACGTCCCCCGTGATACCCGCAACCCTATACTACTTATAACTCCTCTGACTGTATTTTTTTAAGGCTAGAAGGTTTTCTTCTCTTTCAGTCGCTTTCAAGAGAGTTTGTAAAAGGGTAACGTGTGTATTTTTTTCAAATATTTCAGAGCACGATGATACATCGGCAAGATTAGGCTTGTAATATTGCGGGAAGATATAAAACAAGGATATCATCAGAGCACAATTGATCTTCATCGAGATGTGACGTTGCCTTGTCTCACAGTAAAATAGCATCGCGAGGCAAATTATTTGCTTTTAAAAACCTCAGCTTCTGGCACAAACGCATCAAGAACACTCTCTGAATGTTTCTTTAACTATCCCATCAGCCAACTATCTTTAGAAGTCATTCTTATGTGACACCAGGAATGGGCACATGGAAATGTTTTTAAACAAAGGCAGGTTAGCTGATTAACTCTGCAGCTTAACCGACTCGAAGCCAGATTTGAATTTAACTAATGCTAAAAACATCGGTCTTAGAATTATGATGTTAATGTACTGTCCTTGCTTGCGAGGATACCATACGATATGACTACCATACTAAATACCGGCAGTTATAGCTTTAAAAAACCCGATGTCCCCTTGTAATCTATATTAAGACACAAAATGTTTTGATCGTAGATCGTTTTTTTGTTCGATTACCATAGAAATAGTACGAGAATATGTGTAGTAATGTGATAAATTGCCGTGACCATCAGTAGTAAATATTAATGATTATCAACGTCTAAAAGATTGATTACAAAACGTTTTATCAACTCTTGGGTACGGCCAAGAGAAGTAATTTTTTATCAACGAAGAATAGAGATTATTTAAATATGAATATAAAAATTGAAATATCAAGTTTGTAATTAGGATTTGTATAAATTCGGATATTGATAGTGGTAGGGTTCATAGAATATATAAACAAAGGTGACAGTTTTGAGAAGTGGTTGGGTATTAGCAAACCTTGTCCTGAGATCAGACATAGCCGAACGAACTATACTCTAGATATAGCAATTTTCAATATTTTAAAAGCTCCCAGCGAATGTGCCAGTCTGCTCAGTAAAGCTTCAACACCGTCCCAGCCTCATAATCTTCGTTCCCAACCTCAGCTAAGCACTCCTCCCGAAAATATTTTACACGTAACTTTAGTATGTTTTTACTCGTTTGTACGGAGTAGTAATGGTTTTTCCTATAGTTGTGCTGAAAACAAATTAACACAGGCAGTGTATAGAAATTTCAACGGTGCGAACAACGGAGTTTAGAATGGTATCATTTTTGTTGTGTTCAGAAATAATAACGCAATTATAAAGCTAGTTTTTGAATAAAAATTCTTCAGCCACATTCAAAACAATATTTGTACATTTGTTCAACACACTAATTATAATAAATCAAACTGGAGTTAAGAGAACCAGGAGGAATACGGTTAAAGATAGAATAAAAGAAGAAGATTAAAATTTATATGATTCTTATTTGATATATTTTTAGAAGCATTTTTTCAGTACTTCAGGAACTTGTGAACATGATATTGTAGCATGCTTTCGTAAAACTTTATAAAGAAGGTTGGGGTTACTGGTATTTGTGTTTGCAAACAGATAAGTGTTACTGTCAGGAACGAATTTATTTCTTGAAGTTGTTAGCAAATCAATATAAAATCCTAGAATACAATAATCGATAAAAATGGACACTCGATAGTTTTTGAGACTATAACACTTCCCTTATATGTGTTCCTTCCTTCAAACATACACTGTGGGTTCTCTGGAAGTAACCTACACCTATGGATTCGCGTTCTTGTCTTGGAGAGAAGGATAGTTATATATTAACAGACATATTTCTCATATGGTAACATAAACAGCCGACCCTCTGAAAGAATATATAAACAAAGGGGACAGTTTTGAGATGCGATTGAGTATTAGCTGAGTTTGTCCTGAGATCAAAAAGCGAACGAACTAGGCTCCAGATATAACATTTTTCAATAATTTAAAAGCTCTCAGCGAATGTGCCAATCTGCTCAGAAAAGCTTCAACACCGTCCCAACCTCATACTCTTTGTTCCCAACCTCAGCTAAGCACTCCTCTCTAAAACATCGCACACGGTAAGCTTGGAGTATGTTTGTGCTCGTTTGAACGCAGTAGTAATTTTTTTTATATAGTTGTGCTTAAAAACATTAACATAGTGTCATGTTAAATATCTATGTATACAATGAACATATTATAAAAGTAAATATAGACTACCAGCCGTTTTTTTGTTGATGATAGAAACAAATATTTCCGTCTTTATACGACTATTTTGACGTTGTGAGAAAATGGTCATATTGAATGTCATAGGAAGAAAATATAATTATTCATCCTCACTATGGAGAAAGAGCCTGACTATAGTCTGTGGGGCTTGGAACTACTGTATGTTTGTTTGAACTAGACAGTTTGTTATGGCAACATAAACTGATAATACTCCCATAGATGTATTTAATTCCATGTATAAACGACAGATAATAATGAACGATGATCCAGTATTTATTTGGAATTTTTAGATATTGGGATAGTAGATTTTCAAGGTACATATGTTGATGAGGACTAAGGTGATGAAGTGATGTGGGCCAACAAATTCTCTTTATAGTTTATTCTAAGTTACTACTTATTTATATCTCTTTAAATCTATGGTTACAACCAACTTCCAATGATATTATATTTTTACAAAGTGTAAAGTTAGTTATCCTTATCCTCATATAAAATAGTTGACGTTTTTTTTTTATAAAAGCATCTTTTATTAACACAAGTTTTCTTTACCATTACGTTGATAGTTTTGAACTCAGCACTCTAGAAATCACCTGGTGACCGATTCTTAGAGACTTGTTACACTCAGGCATATTCAACCACAAATTTCCTGCCTTAAACATCATCGTAAAGCTAAACCCGCGAAACCCCCAGTAATATCGGTGGCAGTATTAGACTGGGAATGCTAAAAAGCAATGAGTAAAAGTTTCCCGGTTTTTTCGCATTAGTATTAGTTGTTTGAACTAGTCAGTTTGTTATGGCAACATAAACTGATAATACTCCCATAGATGTCTTCATGTCCATGTATAAAAAACAGAAATTAATGAACTTTGATCCAGTATTTATTTGGAATTTTTAGATATTGGCATAGTAGATTTTCAGGGTACATATGTTGATGAGGACTAAAGTGATGAAGTGATGTGGGCCAACAAATTCTCTTTGTCGTTTATTCTAAGTTACTACTTATTTATATCTCTTTAAGTTTATGGTTACAACCAACTTCCAATGATATTATATTTTTACAACGTGTAATGTTAGTTTTCCATATCTTCATATAAAATAGTTACCGTTTTTATTATAAGCATCTTTTACTAACACAAGTTTTCTTTCCGAATTTACCATTACGTTGATAGTTTTGAACTCGGCACTGTAGGAATCACCTGCGTGACCGATTCTTAGAGGCTTGTTACATTCAGGCACTTTCAACCACAATTTTCCTGCCTTAAACATCATCGTAAAGCTAAACCCGCGAAACCCCCAGTAATATCGGTGGCAGTATTAGACTGGGAATGCTAAAAAGCAATGAGTAAAAGTTTCCCGGTTTTTTCGCATTAGTATTTTCAACACCAAATCTACACCATTGTGTTATAAGCTAAGCCAGCTAGAAAACACGAAAGTAACCATTTCCTAGCGATTATCTGGTAATTTTAAGTCTGGTATTTTTTTAAATTCATTCATGAAAGCATATATGAAAGATTATATGCAAGCATGTATGAAAGCGTATATGAAAACATATATGAAAGCGAGTATGCTCAGTTATCACTAGTATACAAAGATGTAATACAAAGATGTAGTATACAAAGATGTATTTCTAAAGAGATTGAAAGAGATATAAGGCCTGTTGTTTATATCGTAGCCGTTATCGAATTCACTGCCTGATTGAATAAATATTTGTACCTAATTTGCAAATCAATATTGAAAACTAATTATTTATTTATTTTTGTATGGGATTGCGTTAGTAGAATTGCATGAACTGTTCTGCACAGCACCTTGATAAAAACTCTAATGTTAAATGTTTAGGGATAACCTCTAAAAAAATGTAATAAAATAATAACAATTCCTTAGAAGCAAAATAACTCGCAAAACTAAACAATTAACAATATCGTAATTATAATGAACTATGCTGTCAAAAAAATCTAGTTAAAATGGTTTAGACAAAGATAATTAATAGTGCACAAAATAATGACTGCAATAGCCTTTGTTAAAGTTTACTGAAATAGCCAATAAAAAGGTTGATTGGGATATGCTATAATCAAGGAGACTGTAATAGCCTATGTTAAAACTAACGTGTTTAGTCTATGATTAAATTGATTTAAATAGGCTAAGATAAAGATGATAGTAATAGCCTATGATAAGGTTGATTAGGTTGTGTTATAAACAAGGAGACTGTAATAGCCTATGTTAATACTAACTTGTTTAGTCTACGATTAAATTGATTTAAATAGGGTAAGATAAAGTTGATAGTAATAGCCTATGATAAGGTTGATTAGGTTGTGCTATAATCAAGGAGACTGTAATAGCCTATGTTAAAACTAAAGTGTTTAGTATGTGATTAAATTGATTTAAATAGGCTACGATAAAGTTAATAGTAATAGCCTATGATAAGGTTGACTGAAATAGCCTACGATGTATTTAATTATAATAGGATTCAATAAGATAAACAATAACTTAACACATGCAAGATAAGAAAGTGCTTATGAGTATATCTAGAAACACTACGGAAATATCTGATCTAGAAACAATCGATTGATTGCAAACAACATACAATTTGATTCATTTATGAATTAGACTAAAGTCCAATGAAGGCTATACATGAAAACACAGAGCAATACCTTTTAAATATATATATATATATATATATATATATATATATATATATATATATATATATTACTAAATAATCCAAGTAATAAATTAGTGTTGTTGAGTAAAATTTTAACAAATTAAATATGAATCAAACGACCTAAATAGAAACCAATTGAACTCTAAACACGGTGGAAGGTATTGGAAGACGGTAGCTTCTGGATTTTATACCGTCCACCCGTCGGGAATTACTTGTTTTATTACCTTTGTATTCCCAGTTCCATTAACACAATGAAGGAAACAGAAAACAAAATAGCGTCCCAGCGAAATGATCGTTCAGCAGAAAATTGTTTTCTTAGGTTTTATGCCCTGGTATTCATTTTATTGTCATCAAACTATTTATATAGAGAAAATAATAAATTATTATTGGGTGTCTGTACTCTTTCTATTTCCTTTTTAAAAATATTTCTAAATTGAGAATATAATACCGTTAGTATGATTGTAATAAATAAGCTAATAGAAATGTTAAAAAGTGATTAGATTCCCTTTTTGTGTAGACACACACACACACACAAACACACATACACACACACACACACACACACACACAAACACACATACACACACACACATACACACACACACACACGCACACACACACACACACACACACACACACACACACACACACACACACACACACACACACACACACACACACACACACACACACACATAAACAAATACACACACACAAACACACACACACACATGTATATATATATATATTACAAATCGATTTACCATTAAGTCCCTACATTAAGTTTGCACAAAAAATGAATCGGGCTTGCAAGAATCTTTATATCATTATATCCAAAGAAAATGAGTCGGGCTTCATAGAAATGTTTATATCAATACGGTATGGAAAATAAATTAGTCGGGCTTTCACGCAATATTTATAGTAAACCTATATGCAAAATAAATTATACGAGCTTCCAAGAAATGTCCATATAAAGCTCTATAAACCCATTTTATTGGTTAATAATTATAATATAAAGGTTCATTAGAACTAATATTTCATACACAATAACGTATTTCCGTGTAATTTGAGTTTTCGGAAACCTGCGGGGGTCTTGTTTCCATCCACCTAGAACTATAGAGATTCTACTATTTATGTTATTTTTCACAAACTGAAAACTTTATGGCTTATTGTGTTCAAAATTCGTGTTTCTAAGTCTTTCTCATATGTTCTTATATGTTTATTATTGCTATTTATAGTTTAACGATCTCTTCTTAAAGTTATTGCAACTCTAATTATTTAGATTTTACTAGGATAATAACAATTTATCATCTTTCTATTATGGGCCAAATATGTATTTTGTTTTAGATTTACTTAATAAAGTTCACACAACTGAGCATGGTGGACTATTATCTGATTAAATTCCTAGAAGGCAAAATTACACTGCTGTTTATTTAATTTTATGTGCTTAAATCGTATTTCACAGCCCTAGCCAAAATATTTTACTTGGAAGTAATAAAAAGCTTTACACTTTTGAGAAACGTCTTACACTATCATATTTAAATATTATTTACGATAAAATATTGAAAGCATGAGATGGCTAGTTGACTGGGTAGACGTCATAGTAAGCAGTTAGCACGAGCTGGGGGATTATGAGAGTTAGGCGTATCGACATAATGCGGGAAATATAAAACCGCCAATACACGTTAGGCACTCTCGCGTCATAAAAGTGTAACACGTGCCGCGTACTGTAACGTTCTCTACAGGCGTCGTCTTTATTCAATTTGCTTACAAAACCTGCACAGATAAAAACGCATGGAAAATATTTATGGCGTTATGATTCTATTTGCCTCAAAGATTTTTAATGTTCAAATTCATTTTGGTAAATTCCATGAAGCGTTTGTAATAATTTTTTGATTTAAGTTCCTTGAAGACCTTTCGTAAACGCAAAATATTGCATTGTTTCTATTATAATATATTCCTGAATAAAAGAACATGTAGAGATAAACGTACTGGAGACAAAATAAGCTATTTAAGTGTCAGAAGTGGGGGAGCAACATTTATTATTTTTTAACACAAAAGATGCCCCAGTAAGACTACAATTGGGAGTAATAAGAGTATATATGTATATATAAATAGTTTATAAGTGATAAAAATGGCCAGATCTAGCCGTAACTTGTCTTGCCGAAAGGATAAATATGAAGAAAACTGACCGTTGTGTGAGTAGTTAAAATAACTGCTTGGTTTCCAAATATTACAGCATTTGTTATTTCTTCAGTTATGTATTTGATAACAAAATTTGTGTCTGTAGCTCAATGGATGTATCTTTATTTTTTCTCAACCATTCTCATGTTTGCCTACTTTTTATTTTATTTTTGCTGATTTTAACATTATCACTATCTTATTATTTCCCCTGTGTTTCCCCTCAAGAATGCTGGTAGCCTATATATCCATCCCAAATTCTTACATATTCTTTAACATTGGGTATTTTATAAAAGTTGTTTACGTAATGCTATGCGTTTAATCTCATGCGTATCCCTTTTTGTATATCTTGGCTTGTGCAGTTTCGTTTCTTCTTTTAACATTTCCGTACTTTGCTCTGACATTTTCCTTTTCATTAAACAATTATGATGCAAGCAATGCAGTATCATGCATGGCAATGGAACAACAGTTATCCAAATAACAATGGAATTCTTTATAAATGTAGTATAAACAAGTGTAAACGACAAGATATTCAAGGAAACAGTTAAACATTACAGGTAACTAAACACGAAATATAAAAACCCAATAACCACAATAAAATTAATTTATATACTATTCATCGTAACCAGGTGTAAAATTTGGTAACAACCTCTAATATTCCTATTTGCACTGAATTTCTTTTTTAAAATGAAAGTTTTTCAGATGCAGTGTTAATATGACGTCATACCATATTATTTTCTGAAAGCTAAATATTAACTTTATTAATTTTTTTAAAATTCCAATTTAGAAAACAATCACCCTTAATAAGATTTTCTGCCAATCACAGACACTTAAATCTTTTAACAGGAAGCTATACGATTAGAAAACATACTTCTTTTAGTCCCGCAGATAAATATGATTTTTCAATAATATTTGCGTTGTGTAAGACCACAAAAACATTATGTTCAAATTAATACAATCGTTTAGGTTAAAAAAGCAATGAATAAATGTGCATATTTAATTTCACTCATTATTGAATGAATAATGCTTTCAATTCACAAACGTAGTAATGGTGTCATATTATTGCATTGTTTGAATCAGGGTTAGAAAATATTGCAATAACTGTATGAATGAGTTGAACCAATAACTGCAGACAGGTGATTGACGTCCGCAATTAGATACTAAGCGGTCATAGTTTATGTTTTGCTAATGCTATATTGTTTCCTACCCTCTACGTTTGTATGTTATATTATATGCAATTACCATTAAAAATGCATAGATACATCACCTGTGGGGGAAAAAAATATTAGCATATTCCCGACGGCTAAAGACTCATGCACACACACACACAAACACAACACACACAGAACACAAAAACACCATTCGACGTACTTTAGAACTTGGTTAAGCAAAATGATTAAAAAGGAAAAATATTCTTACCGTTTATATAATAACCTACAAGCCCTGGCAAGGTACAATCAAATCATGATAGGTTGGGTGCCAGGGCATAGGGGAATATTTGGAAATGAAGCCGCAGATGCGCTGGCCAGAGAAGGGTCTTCGACTCCCCTGATTGGACCGGAGCCGGCGGTAGGAATTTCCAAATCCATGGTCAAGATTGCAGTGCGATGGTGGATGGCTGAAAGACACTGTGAGTACTGGATCAGGGCTAAAGGGATGACACACAGTAAACTAACCCTTAGGAAACCTTCCTTGGGGCTGCAGAAGAGTCTCATCTATCTGTATAGGCAGGAATTGAGGATAGCCACAGGTCTACTCACGGGACACTGTGGACTAAGGAATCATTTGCATAAAATGGGTATGTAAAAAGGTGAACCAGTGTGCAGATAATGCGGTCAAGAACTGGAGACTGCCCTACACATCATTTATAGATGTGAAGCACTTGCCGAGAGGCGCTTCAACCTCTTTGGTGGTAGTACAGCTCTGGTGGATGCTGAAGGTATAAAACTAGTCAGGAAACTCCTAAACCTGGTAAGAGGGAACGGGCTATTTGACTAGATCGGGGAGGTAAGTACAATATACCTTAAGGTAGCAGTGCTTCGGGCAGCTTAATCCCGCTCCCCATTTGGAAAAAAACGTTTATATTGACTATTCCAAAATATTTGGAAAACTTCAGTTAATAAACTGTGTAAGTTTTTATAAATTAGAATATTTCTTGCAATTCACAGACAAACGTTAAATAATTGCACTTGAATCCATTTCGTTTCTTAAAAACTATTTTATAAGGATATAGATCTCTCTCTCTCTCGCTCTCTCTCTCTCTCTCTCTCTCTATATATATATATATATATATATATATATATATATATATATATATATATATATAATACGTTTTCTTGTTTAAAAATTTAAAACAACACAGGTTATTCAAATACAAGAATATTTATTATTTTATATCCAAAGCTTTTCGTTGGCAAACAGTACCAACATCATCAGGAATGAAAATTACAATAATGTAAGCTATAGGCCTAAAACATATGTTAATTTAGAAATAGAATTGTTGCTAAATTTATACAAATTGCCAAATTTATTTTGTTGCTGTAACATTATAGACATTGAATATAGTATCAAATTTAGAATGTAATTATACTTGTTCTTTTATTAATTTGTTATTATTATTGTGTTTATATATTTCGAATGCTTCATATATATTCATTCCTAATCCCTTATTAATTTCTTTTATAAGTCTCATATTTTCTATATTTGGAAATTGGTGCTTATTATTAATACAATGATTTGCGAAATTTGATTTATATATTTCTGGATTAATGTAGGCATTTAAATGTTCTTTATATCTTTCTTTTAATTTTTTCTTTGTTTGACCTATATAGGCTTTATTACAATTTTTGCATTGTAATTTATAAACACCTCCTTTTTCATGCATATTAATTGTTTTATTATTTGTATTTATTATGTCTATTATTTTGTTATTAGTTTTGTATGCAATTTTGATATTTGTATTTCTAAATAATTTGGTGATATTTTTTATTTCATGGCCTATAAATAAAAATGAAGTTCATATTGTATTATTATTATTATTGCAAATTAAATTATTACTTTGTTTATTAAAAATATTATAATTAAGTTTGTTAACAGTTTTTACAATCTGAAAAACAATAAATAAGTTCATAACATTCCTTATTGACCATTCGGTTATGTTCCGGATAAAACGAACCGCTTCAGACCATATTCGCAAGCTGTCTCATCACAGTTATTTATCACGCATTATATTCGGAACAAAATGCATGTGCGGGCTATATTATGAAAAACAAAAGTAAGTTTATATAGTTTCTTATTGACAGCAAAGTTGAGCTCTGGATAAGAAGAATCGTTTCTAGTTATAATGAAGGTTTCTCACTGTTAGTTATCACAATGATATTGGGAATGAATGAATGTGCGGGCTATCATATGAAAAACAAAAGATTAGTTCATATCATTCCTTACTGATCACTCAGTTAAAATCCGGATAAAAAGAATGGTTTCTAGTTATAATTAAGGTTTCTTACTGTTATTTATCACAATGATATTGGGAATGAATTAATTGTTTAAAAAATGTTTTTGAACTTGAGTTGATGAATAAAAAGTATTTTATTAATAATTGAAAATTGGAACATACACATGCACACACCCACACACACCTACACATACACACACACACACACACACATAAACAAACAGACACACACACAAACACACATAGACACACAAACACACACACACATACACCCTATTTATATATATATATATATATATATATATATATATATAGGGTGTATGTGAACTAATAGTAGGAATTCGAATTTTTTAAAAGGGTATTAAGTTCTAGTTAATCCGAATTGTGTTTTGCGCCTGTAGCGTACAAGTTGTTCTGGGACCGACACTGCTGTTTGATGAAGAGGTCATACCCCTTTTGTAAGACATACTATTAGACAGGCATAATTTTATTTGGTATAAATCATAAAAAAGTCGCTTTCTGCTAGATGAAAAATTGTTTGAAAATTAATAGTAAAGCTATTTCTAGCAAATAGCTAAGGTAGCAGTGAACAATTTCCAAACTCGTAGTCGGGCTTCTAAGGGAGCACGTTATGGGGTGCCTTGATTACAAAGCTGTGCTTACTTGATTACAAACTTTGTCTCCCTTTGATGCAAATTTTCAAAAACAGAGCGCGAACTGAATACTCAATATATACGCAAATCTGCCTGACTCTATTTCGAAACAACGATACTGTAGGAAATTAATTTCCCCCCGCAAAAGAGAATTTCTGTCTCTACGACAGCACGATTGACTAAACTGTTTATTCTGAGGTAGGGTTCAGGATTTGGTAACGTTAATGTAGTTACAAGGACCAAAATGGAGAGAACAAGCGTTTACTTTCGCATTGTAAAAAATTAGTGGCTTCTTACCACAGATCCCAAATTACACAAAACTATATATATAGAAGTTATTACACTTTTGCTATTACTTACAACCAGATTTTTTGTTAACTAAAAGTTGTTAAATTGTTAACTTACACTTGGAGGAAATGTTTTCGTCTTACGACTTCTTCAGCCTCGTATTTTTTCCGCTACGAATGCTGCAGTTGCGCTTCCTCGGTACCATTATTTTGAAGTTAGAAGTGATGAGATCGAAGAGTATGTGTGATCTGTGCCGTGTTTGTTTATTTAAGATGTAATTTTTATGTGTGTTGCTATGTCTATATATTGCATACTGTTCTAGTGTGTTTAATTTATGGTCTTTGTTTGCATATTATTTTCCATAGGCCTACTTTTGCATGAATGTTTAGTGTACATGAGGTGATTTGCGAAGGTGGATTCAATAGTAATGTGCAGCACGCTTTTGTGTTCTTTATATCTTTCGGCAAAAGATCTGCCTGATTGTCCAATATAGAACTTATTGCAGTTGTTGCATTTTAGTTTGTATACTCCTGGGTTTTTGTATGTGTTGGTATTGTAATTAATGATGTGTCTGATAGCCGTTTAGCTTTTATTTGTTGTTCCGTAAGCTACATTGTGTCCTGCTTTTTTGAATTTGTGTGCTATTTTATTTGTGATTTTGTTTATGTATTTAAAGGTGATGAATTTGTTTGTGTTCGTGTTTTTGTTATTTGTGTTGTTGTTACTGTTCTTGTTGAGTATTTTTTTCAATATTTGCCTTTTCGGCCATGGCATTAAAATCCTGATCCAGTGTTTATTCGGTTATAACAATTCTTCCAGTGATATATTCCACTCAGTTATAATGCCTGGGATTTTACTTCTTTAAGCAATATCTGAATACATTGAGTTCCTCTCTCTTATAAATTGTAGCATATTTACCCCGAACAAGGAAACAAATAAAACTAATATATAAATAACAAAAATACATGTTCGAAGCTGAGAAATGCTAGGCAAAATACTATAAATCGACTATAAGTTTCTGTGTAACTTACGTATGTGTGAGTTTTTGTGATTTTTAAGAATATAAAAACAAAGTAGAAGACATTTTAAAATAAATTTTATCAAATTGGTCTTGGAGTTTTACTAAATCCCTCAAAATGTCTTTAAGCAAGGAGTAATAAAATACTGAAACAATATGTTTGATAAAATCCCCCATTCAATACATACTTTATGAGTAACAACCCTTATTCCTTACCAATTACTACTACAGTTAATTTAAATCTAGCTACAAAACTGTCAACTTTTAAATTTATGAAAACTATCTTTACGAGACGAAAAATATGTTTCACTTTATTCATGAATACGTCACATGTGGGGAAGCAGTAAACATCCTTGTCCATGTTTTACAACCCTTAGCCCGAATTGCGTTCACGTGCTAAATTATTATTAGTCCAGAATCCGACACAGCCACCTGAATCCGATGTTGCTACGTTTTATTGATCCAACGTTTCATAATTTTATGTATATTAATGCTACGAATATTAAATATAAACTTTTTACTTCATTAAGGTCTCTGTATAAAAAGCCTAAATTTAAAGCAATAAATACGTGATCCAGTGTGATAGATTTCCCGCAGGTAGAGATCTGAGTACTTTATGCGAACGTGACTGGTTGTACGTGGCTTGAGTACAAACAGGGATTCGCACAAGTAAAGCTTTGCTGAATGAGTTTTATCAAAAACCCATTGGGAGGCGCACGGCTATAAATTTATTTTTATTTTCAAGAAAGCCAGTCTTTGTTTTACTTCAGCTATATTATTTTCGTATGTTAATTTGAAATTTGAAAGGTGGACGATTCATTTTATTTTTGTAATTGTATTTGTGCGCATACAACAATGCATCACATTCTACGTTTCGTCATACTTATCAATTTACTTATGTTGACTTTAGACCATTTTATAAACAAGGTTCGGATAGAGGTAAGTTGATAGGCGTGACCGTGATTCATAATTCTGTTCTGTTTGATATTAATAATTTTAACGTATAACACATGTGAAACAAACTCTTATTTATCTTTCATAAACGAATTGCACTTATGGCAATGATTGTTATATGGGGAAATACGTTATGACTACAAACACTTTATCTACTTGTTTCGAGTTTTAACACAGTGAATTAATTTAAAATACGAGATTTTGTTCTGTTTTTTTTAAGAATTTATTCGATATACACATTTCCATATTGGTAACAAAATATGAAAAGTATTTACTTGGCTCTCTTTAACTATTTGTAACTATAAACTTTAAGTATATATAAATAGTGATATTTTCAAATGACACCATTAAAATCACCCAAATTGAAACATATTTTAATTAAGATTTTAAAAATACTGTAACCTAACTATGATTTAATTTAGAAAATTTGACATTTTCCAACACAGAGGACCAACTTTTACGTGTATAACAGAAAGTCCCGAATTTGATTGTCGAGTTTAATTTTTGCAACTTATTTTACGATATTCTAACTCTTGACATTTCCTTATATAAACATAAACAGTGAAGAGTATTAAGAAATTATAAAAATGGTATAGCAACGAATAACGTTCATCGCATGCTACTCTTACACGACAATGTAAGGAGCCTCAAGTTTCCCTGCAGGATATCTAATGCATTGTATACGATCCCAAATTGTTGTCAAGTTTTGTACAGAAAGGCAAAATTGAAAAAACATTACTAAATTTTAACGGAGCTGTAAAATTAATAGTTACAGAGATCCCACGGTGGCTGGCTTGAATCACCCACCCTTTATATATATATATATATATAACCCCTACCGGATGAAGCGATATACCTAACATGGCCTTGGAAGGACAGAAAGGGGTGTTATATACAGTTAATTTAACGTTAGGTACAATACACCCACAGTACGAAAGGTTGACAGGACGATGTGTAGGATCGCGATTGTGAAGTAGACCTATTCTCTAATGGGGGCATAAACAAGTGCCTATCCGTTATACTGATCAATAACGGAGATTATGTAGAAAGTGATATAATAATTCTTGACATTTCCTTATATAAACATAAACAGTGAAGTGAATTAAGTAATTACAAAAATGGTATAACAATGAAAAACGTTCATCGCATGCTACTCCTATATGACAATGTAAGGAGCCTCAAATTCTCCAGCAGGATATCTAATGCATTGTATATGTTCCCAACTTGTTGTCACGTTTTGTACAGATAGGTAAAATTTAAAAAAATTACTACATTTTAAATGAGGTGTAAAACTAATAGTTAGAGAGATCCTACGATTGCTGGCTTGAAACACTCCCCCTTTATATATATGTATGTATGTATGTAACCCCTACCGGATGAGGCGATATATATAACATGGCCTTTCAAGGACAGAAAGAGTTGTTAGATACAGTTAAGGTAACGTTAGGTCGTATAGACCCAAAGTATATTAGGTTGACAGGAGGATGTGCAGGATCGCGTACGTGAAGTAGACCTATTCTCTAATGGGGCATAAATGAGTGCCTATCCGTTATACTGATCAATAACGGAGATTATATAGAAAGTGAGAGAGGCAAGTTAAATAAATAATAATGGTAATATAAAAACAATGAGTAGGAAACAAACGTTTTAACGAAAATTGGCATTGGGGAAACATTGTTTTCAAGGAGAACAGCTGAATGGGAGCTGTCTTTGAGAAGTACATTACTAGCTATGGAAAGGTTGGGTCAATGGTAAAGCGCTAGACTTGGAACATACTCATTACGAAACCATTTCATGAATGTGAAATATATCTTTATTGTATTTTTATTCCTGATATTAGATAAATCTATGACTTCCCTCTAAAGGTATTTACGGTTCCAAATACAAGCCTTATAAACTTTCAGTATGAAATACAATATTTGTTTATCGCGAAGTATCGAGGAAGCTGTTATCCCTCCTCTCTCACGTGCATGTTTCATTGATCCTTTTCCTACCACAGGAATAAAAGCAAATTTACATAACTTAGTCAAATGGCCGAGCATAATTAGTATGGCAATACAGAACCAAAAAATGACTGCCCCTTACTATACAACAGGGGATGAACATATTTAGACATCATCCTACCAGAACCAACAATATTGCGTAGCTATTTACATAGTATGAGGAAAAACACAGCGCTATCTATGCCCGGTATATGAATTAGGTTTCGTATACTGTTACTCCCACATTTACCCATACTAGTGCTTCAACCTGGTTTCTAGTACGAGGGAAAATGTATTCCTTTACCCTCATTAGTATTATTCATCTACTAATCCTTCCGTATCTCTAGCCCTACTTTGGCGACAGTGATTTCAAAAGGCTGAGTAAGGTAAGGTCCTTGGTGGAGAACCCATATTGCTTAGGGGTTGTATCCATCCCTTACAGTTAAAAATATCTCCTACTCCTGTATCTCTGGGTCTTTATGTTTAATTTATTCGGTATATAAGCAAGTCGACGTTCGAGATCTGTAATTACGTGACCTTATTTTCGATCATCATCTAAGACTAAGGACTTCTTGCAGTTGAATGGTGTGTGGGATTTCCGTGTCACGTGATACCGGTACTGTTCTATTTCTCGTTTTACTGCACTGTAGGAATGTGTTAGATTATCTTAGGGTTAATTATGTCTATTAAGTAAAACAATGTATCGTTTTTTCATTTTATTTGTTCGTTTATTATATTATTTATGTTCATAAATTTGTAACTGTTCCCAGATTATCATTTTGAGCCCGTTTTGTACTTTTTTTTGTTAGATTTATGTCTTATAATGTGACGAATGTATGGTTAATCTTTTATTAAGTTGTGTGTTTGCATTGTAATTGATGTGTTTGATGTGTGTTTTGAGGTACTCTTTATATCTGTCTTCTAGTTTCTTTTTTGTTTGCTAATGTATAATTTGTTAGTTTAAAAATCCAATTTAATATATTTCGTTATTAAGTGGGGGACATGTTTTTCTGGTTCCCTTTTTAAAATGATTACTGAATATGCCTATATTATTTTTGTATATATATATATATATATATATATATATATATATATATATATATATATACGCTTATACGTTTTCTTACACGGAGGGAAAAATATGATGCGTAATTATTATCTGGGGTAAATCCGATAATTCTGCAATGACAAGGTGAACCCAAAAACAGTTGAAGGCAATGCTAGATGAGATTCTAGCGAAACGTCGAAACTGCGATTTTATGCACTCCAGAAAGTATATATATAGTTAGATAGCTCAAAGACGTATATATTTAATGTTGTATAATACATTTATGATATTTCGTAAAGTTAGGTTGTCAACATTAATTAAGTAAGGTGAACATATACTGGTGCAAATTCGAGATTATATCTGAATTTGGTCGGCAGGCATCACTTTACAATGACGAGGGATGTCAGACCCCAGATGTACAACGACGAGATTGCTTGACCCTTGACGCAGTTTCAAAAGGAAACATAGTCACGTCTTTTCTCGTTTTAAGTAGAAATTTTCGCGATATAATCAGCGTAAATCTAAAAAAAGTCATCGTGATTTGAATTTCTCTGATTTATACTTTTCATATTTAATACCTTTTTATACTTTATCTAAATGGGAAAATCTGCTGTAACGTAATATAGTTGCTGGATGTAGTCGTATAGCCAACGGAAAATGTACAATGAGCTCCTAAGGGAAAATCTGATTTTTAAAATAGAATTAAGAATCCGCCGTAGTGGTGTAGGTAAATGGTAAGAGGTTTTAGTCGGCCTTTAAAACTAAGTGCGCCCTGGCGTTCATTAATTGCATAATTAACTTCACTTTGATATTACTAACTGAAAAAATCTTTTCAACGACGATACACCTTGAAGACGATTTATATTAAGAAATTACTTAAACTAAAAAGAAGTAGTGTGTGTATGTGCTCGTGTGTGTGTGTATATATATGTGTCTCTGTCCATCTCTCTGTCTGTCTCCTTATATATATATATATCATGTTAACACACAAAAATACATTAGGCATAATCAGTAATCAATAAAATTACGCAAACAGAAAACATGTCCACCATTTAATAACGAAACATATCAAATCGTTTTTTTAAACTGTAACAAATTATACAATGGCCAAAAAAAAATGTAACTAGAAGACAGATATTAAGAGCACCTCAAAGCACACATCAAACCCAACAATTACAATACAAACACACAACTTTACCAAAAAATAACCATACATTCGTGAAATTAAAAAACATACATTTAACAAAAAAAGTACAAAACGGCTCAAAATGATAATCAGGGAACAGTTACGAACTTATGAACCCAAATATTATAAATAATATTACAAATAAAATGAAAAAACGATACATTGTTTTACTTAATAGACATAATTACCCCTAAGACAATCTAAAACATTCCTACAGTGCAGTAAAATGGAAAATAGAACAGTACCGGTATCACGTGACACGGAAATCCCACACACCTGGCAACAGCAAGAAGTCCTTAGTCTCAGATTATGATAAAAAAAAAGAGGACAAGTAGTTCTCGAACGTCGACTTGCTTATATACCGAATAAAATTAACATAAGATATGAGAATAGGAGATAGTTTTAACTGTAAGGGATGGATACAACCCTTAAGCAATATGGGTTCTACACTAAGGACCTTACCTTAGTCAGTCTTTTGACCTCACTATCCCCAAAGTAGGTCTAGAGATACGAAAGCATTAGTGGATGAATAGGAGGGATGAGGGTAGGGGAATATAGTTTCTCTCGTACTAGGAACCACGTTGAAGCACTAGTTAGGGTAAATGTGGGCGTAACTGTTTAACGAAATCTAATTCATATCCCGATCATAGATAGCGTTGTGTTTATCCTCAAGCTATGTAAATAGTACGCAATAATAATAGTTCTGGTAGGATGATGTTGAAATATGTGCGTCCCCTGTTGTATAGTAAGAGAGAGTCAATTTTTGGTTCTGTATTGCCACACTAATTATACTCGGCCATTTGACTAATTTATGAAAATTTGCTTTTATTCCTGTGGTAGGAAAAGGATAAATGCAACATGCACATGAACTTCCTCGATACTTCGCGATAAACAAATATTGTATAAGTTACTGAATGCTGGTAGGGCTTGTATTTGGAACCGTAAATACTTTTAGAGGGGAGTCATGGATTTATCTAATATCAGGAATATACAATAAAAAAAATAATAAAGTTATTCTTTACATTTATATGGTCAAATGAAATGGTATCGTATGATTTTTCATATATGAAACATTTTATTAGTAAATACAAGTGTTATTGTAGGAATAACCCCAGGAAAATGGAGGCTTTATGAATCACATTCCGTTGTTAAAGGTAAAGTTAAGCTTAACATGAATTATGAAGTACACGCCAGCTGAAATAATTGTAAACAGTGTAATATTATTTGATTATTTTTAACGCCACTAGGAATCAAACTTCAAAATTAAATCTAAAAAACCTAAATCAAATATCAATGGAATTGTTCAAATGTAAGATAAGAGCTATCCCAAGACTACTAGAAGTGACTCTAAGATTGAGTAAGTAGTAAACAATTCCGACCGAATGATCCTCAACTACTCTCACTACCTTCGTAAAGCCTCGGCAAATGCAATATCAAGCTCCAACGTGACAAAGCCCGAGGCAAAGCTCAATAAACTATAAATCTAATTCTCCTTTTTCGATTGACCTCGTTGTAACTGACCGAATTGCGAAACAATTGCCGATAACAGGTAAACCTGCCCTCGAGGAAGTTGTTTCCTATAGAGTTGATATAACAGTGTATTATATATGTTTATTATGTGAAGTAACTATTTAATTCACATATATGATGTGAAACTTTGCAACGTCTGATGTTTTAAGAATAGGTAATAGTTTTCCGAAATACTGTGTATGTAATAACGACCATAAAAGCTTCAATACTATTTTTGGAAGTGGTTAAACTGCCATTGTATTCGGAAACGCTTTAATAAGATCGTCAGTTCCCTAAGGCAAACCGTGGAACCTACTTGGTAACCATATCTCTTTAGTCTAATTACAAAGGACGGAGATGTATAGAGGGCGAAAATTGGAAATACATTTTTACTCAAGGTTAAATCTCGAAACCCCTTCAAGTGGCGGTAGTCACTAAAGTGTACGCCTATTTACAAGCGTAGATAGTAAAAGTCATGCACTGGGGTTCATCTCGCCGAAGCCACAGACAGATATTTTTGTGCCACGGAAGTAGGGTCGTATCCGTTACAGTAGCAAACGGAAAAAGCTGCTAGATCGACGAGCGTTTTGCTGCGTTTCGTTGAGGAAATCCTCAATGGCGGACATCTAGTCTACAGGCAATGGCCAACATGGGAGTCAGTAGTAACCCCAGACCTGTGTTCCTCTCCGTACGGGAATAGTCTCTAATCTACTGAGTCAAGTCCCTATTTGACCAGTTTGGCCCCGCCTTCATACTAGCTCCTCATACTTAGTGTTCGTTTGGCCTATTTCGTATTTTATTTTTATTTTCGACCATTTTTGTATACATAAATATTACAGTCGTACTTGATCATTCATTATTTTCATATTTTAAACTAGTTTTTGTGTATTTCCTAAGTTTTAATATATTAGGGCGTTTTCCTTTAATGTCGCAGACAAGATGTGATTGTTTAACGTACTTTAAAACGAGTAGACATACGTTATTGTGATGAATGTCAGAAATCGGCGCTACTGGAAACTTTAATGCACGACCTAGAACGTTATCATAAAGCATAACAAAAGAAATCTTTGGTTTTAAACAACTAAATTTCACACCAAACCTGAACTACCACACAATACAAACTTTAACAAGTCCAAATTAAATTTGGGCAGTGCTACTCACAGATTGTACTCTTATAAACAGAAGAGTAATCTGCCGTAACCAAGGTTTAAACCAAATTCGTAAACCGTAGTCGGTGAAAGTTTGTATCTGTGGTAAGTGCAGGGATCGTAGTCCCAAACTTGGATAATTAAAACAAGTCAAGTGTCTCGCAGCTGCGAAATTTGGACTAATCCAACCTTGGCTATTGTTGTCCTACTGCACATGCGCAGATACAACTGGACATGAGCAGTCTTTCCGTCGTCCCATGACGTCATTCAGTTTAATTTTTTTGCTTTTTAAAGTTAGGTGAAAATCAGTAATTTACAATACCGCATTTTGGTTTTTTATTTTGAAAAACCTTTTCAAAATGATTAAAACCAGATTATTAAGGTTAGACTTTAAGGTTACGTGCATAGAATATTTTTTGTAACGTCATATGTTTTTCTATTTATATTGTCCTATTTACATATATTATAGACTGCTTCTACATCACACCAAGCCTACCGTCTCGAGTCTGACGTTAGCCACTCTATTGGGAGTCACTACTTTGAAGATGGATTCGTGGGGACATGGATTCTGTAGATTCTGCCTAACCTTTGTATCCCACCTACGAATGGACAAGAGGCGAACGCCTTAATACCTTTTACAACCTTTTTCTTCTGAAATCTTTCACACTCTATCAAATAGGTGTTTATATTTGTCACTATTGCCGAACTAGCTCCTTTTATGTATGTGTGTTTTACGTTTTTAAACTAGGTCCCCTTTAGCTTGTGTTTATATTATTTGCCCACTTTCGTCTTTTACGTACGTTCTCCTATATTGCAAAGTGTGTCCTGACGTAACATTTTGTAGGCCCTACAAACTCTTATTATCTTTAACACCGAAAACTATTGTCTTATGTCGAAGCAGAGTTTAACAACTCCTTATTGCTTCCAATTTTTTTCAATTAAAAGAAATATCTAGCTGTGGGTTAAGTGGCAAGCTTTTAAAATGTGAACTTATAGGAGAATGTTGAAATTCTCGTGGACCGTCAAAGAACTAATAACTAATGAATAAGCATACTAAAATTATTATACCAATAAACAAGGACCAATATTTACTCGTTTGTTGTCAATTGGTAAAAAACCGATATACACTAATATTTTTTATTAAACGCGTTTTGCACTAGGTCAGCGCATTGTTCAATCCTGTGAGTCATGGAGAAGACTGCTTCTTAGGTGTGTTATGTTGGTGTGAGTCTGTGGTGTATTGGTACCAGTCTGTATGTTGGTACTGTTTACCAAAGAAAAGCTATGAATATAAATTAATAAATAATCTTGTATTTGAATAACCTATGTAGTTTTAAATTATTAAACAAGAAAATGTATTTTATATTTATATATATATATATATATATATATATATATATATATATATTTATATACAGGAATGTATATAACAAATAACAATATCAACTCGAAGAGTATAGATTATTATATTTTACTAAATTTAAAACAGTATTATCTCAATCACCAGCCAACAGAAAAACTACACTTGAAAAAAAAATATCGCTGTTGATGAAATGTATACAGAAATATTTATGTACAAAAGTAATTTAATCTAGAGTATACGTAATGCTTTAAACCATTATAAAATATGTAAGAATTGGCACATCGTAACGGGTTGTGAATATAAATTCTACGCAAATGCATAATTTCCATGTTTATAGTTTTAATTCAGTTCTATAAAATGGTATAAATCAGGAAAATTAATGTGCCAAAGGACGCATATATCTGTATCGAAGTAGAATACTCCATCCTGTTATGACCTAAATTTGTAAAATACGGTGTATGAAGGAAACTATTTGCAGTGTATTGTCCTAGACGCTGCAATAACATCATCGCAAAAGCAACTAATTGTAATACTGTCATTTCATTGGAACATTGTTATACAGTGTAGAGCTGCGTGTGTAGTCCTTCACAGAGTTATACACGTCGTTTGCACATTAGAATGGTACACAACGTTTGACCTGTACAAAGATTAGGTTCCATTAAAACGAGATGTGGAAGTGTAACAGTTATGCGAACATATTTCTGATAAAACTGAGTCTTTCTTAATGTCCGTATTTTATTCGCGAGCTTCAAGGAGAAGAGAAAAGGGGCGAGAATACCCGGTTTGAGAGTTAAAAGGCACTGACAAAGAATTATTTTATTCCACAGAGCGAGTTTTGGGACATTTCTTTTATTCAAACTGTTACTAAAGTGCAAAGGTAGAAATGAAGGATCATGAAAAAGTTGTTTATATACAGAAGATTTCAACTCAGTGTTAGAAATAGTAATATAAACAAAATTATTTTAAAGTCAATTTCTACTTAGGTTAACAAAGGTAAATGTTATTGTAGCTACTTTTTTATTAAATATTTATAATAAGTATAAATAAAGTAGCATAAAATAAAGTATAATAACTTTATTTAATTAATTATTATTTGAAAAGAAACTGTTGTAACATCTATCAAGATCCACTAAAAGATTTAAAATATATATATTGGAACTAAAATTGATGAAGAAAAAGTATTAACGATTGCGAATTTGAACTATATATATATATATATATATATATGTATGTATGTATATATATAGAAATACTTGTGGCTGCAACATTGTAATCCATGATAATGTAACACCCGTTTACAATAATCGAAATAAAAATACTGTCTATAAGTGTAAAAGGAAGTGCTTTATTGGAGTTACACTTTATTTGGAAGTTCTGAATTTTTAAAAACTAATTTATAATTACCAAACGGCACCTGTATTGATAGCAAATTGAATGGGATTTGTATTCCTCCAGCGGCAGAATAGTCGCCTCCTGTATATAAAGCTACTGTATATTTCAAAAATCGCCTAACATTATGACCTCCACAAACTTGACGATATTGCTGGTATCCCCATTGATATCAATCTTGCTACGTATGTATATATGGGTCAAACGATGGCTGGAAAACGAACACACGGGGGGGGGGGGGTTGAGGATGGTGAATTCGATGCCGTCATTGAAAGTCACCATCGATCCACTGATATGACAGTGCGTGTACCAAAGGAGTGAATTGAGGTAAAAATATCAGAAGCCGAATAATCGCTAGGAAATAACCGATCAGGGGTTTTGAGGGTGCTCAGTAAAGTGCCGTCATCGAAAGTCACCGGGGATGCACCCCTGTGACTAAATGTGTATACCAAAGGCATGAAAGTGGATGAAAGTGTCAGATGAAAAAGGATTGCTGGAAAATGAGAATTACCGGGTTTCTGCGGACGCTGAAGTCAATGCCGTCACTGAATGTCACGGGGGATGCACTGGTGTGGCTAAACGCGTGTACCAAAGGCGTGATTTGAGGTAAAAATATCAGAAGCCGAATAATCGCTAGGAAATAACCGATCAAGGGTTTTGAGGGTGCTCAGTAAAGTGCCGTCATCGAAGGCACCGTTACATTCAGGCATTTTCAACCACAATTTTCCTGCCTTAAACATCATCGTAAAGCTAAACCCGCGAAACCGCCAGTAATATCGGTGGCAGAATTAGATTGGGAATGCTAAAAAGCAATGAGTAAAACTTTCCCGGTTTTTTCGCATTAGTATTTTCAACATCAAATCTGCACTATTGTGTTATAAGCTAAGCCAGCTAGAAAACACGAAAGTAACCATTTCCTAGCGATTATCTGGCATCTGGTAATTTTTAAATTCATTCATGAGTGCATAGAAGGCTTTTATGAAAGCATGTACGAAAGTGTATATGAAAACATATATGAAAGCGAGTATGCTCTGTTTTCACTACTATACAAAGATGTCACGACGCTATTTCTAAAGAGAGTGCAGGAGAAATAAGACCTGATGTTTATATCGTAGCCGTTATCGAATTCATTGCCTGATTGAATAGATATTTGTACCTAATTTGCAAGTCAATATTGAAAACTAATTATTTAATTTATTTTTGTATGCGATTTCGTTAGTTGAATTGCATGAACTGTTCTGTACAGCACTTTGGTAAAAACTCTGATCTTAAATGTTTTGGGATAACCTCTAAAAAAATGTAATAAAATAATAACAATTCCTTAGAAAAAAAATAACTCGAAATACAAACAATTAACAATATCGTAATTATATTGAACTATGCTGTCATAAAAATCTAGTTAAAATGGTTTAGGCAAAGACAACTATTATTGTGCACAAAAAAATTGACTGCAATAGATTATAAAAAATCTGATTTCAATACCCTAAGATATGGTTGACTGTAAGAGGTTATGATAAAGTTGACTGAAATATCATAGCATAAGTTTGACTTTATAGTCTTTGTTCAAGTTTACTGAAATAGCCTATAATAAGGTTGATTGGGATATGCTATAATCAAGGAGACTGTAATAGTTAATGTCAAAACTAACGTGTTTAGTCTATGATTAAATTGATTTAAATAGGCTAAGATAAAGTTGATAGTAATAGCCTATGACAAGGTTGACTGAAATACCCTACGATGTATTTAATTGTAATAGGATTCAATAAGATTAACAATAATTTAACACATGCAAGATAAGAAAGTGCTTATGAGTATATCTAGAAAGACCATGGAAATGTCTGATCTAGAAACAATCGATTGATTGCAAACAACATACAATTTGATTCATTTATGAGTTAGACCAAAGTACAATGAAGGCTATACATGAAAACACAGAGCAATACCTTTTAAATATATATATATATATATATTACTAAATAATCCAAGTAATAAATTAGTGTTGTTGAGTAAAATATTAACAAATTAAATATGTATCAAACGACCTAAATAGAAACCAATTGAACTCTAAACACGGTGGAAGGTATTGGAAGACGGTAGTTTCTGGAGTTTATACCGTCCACCCGTCGGGAATTACTTGTTTTATTACCCTTGTATTCCCAGTTCCATTAACACAATGAAGAAAACAGAAAAATGCGTCCCAGCGAAATGAGCGTTCAGCAGAAAATTGTTTTTCTCAGGTTTTATGCCCTGGTATTCATTTTATTGTCATCAAACTATTTATATAGAGAAAATAATAAATTATTATTGGGTGTCTGTACTCTTTCTACTTCCTTTTTAAAAATATGTCTAAATTGAAAATACAATACCGTTAGTATGATTTTAGTAAATAAGCTAATAGAAATGTTAAAGAGAGATTAGATTCTGTTTTGTGTAGACACACACACACACACACACAAACACACACACACAGACACACACAGATATATATATATATATATATATATATATATATATATATATATATATATATATATATATATATATTACAAATCAATTTACCATTAAGTCCCTTCATTAAGTTTGCACAAAAAATGAATCGGCCGTCAATTTTTATATCATTATATCAAAAGGAAATAAGTCGGGCTTCAAAGAAATGTTTATAGCAATACCGTATGTAAAATAAATTAGTCGGGCTTTCAAGCAATATTTATACAAACCTATATGCAAAATAAATTATCCGAGATTCCAAGAAATGTCAATATAAAGCTCTTTAATCCTATTTTGTTGGTAATTAATTATATTATAAAGGTTCATTAGAACTCCTATTTCATACACAATAACGTATTTCCGTGTAATTTGAGTTTTCGGAAACCTGTGGGGGTCTTGTTTCCATCCACCTAGAACTATAGAAATTCTACTATTTATGTTATTTTTCATATCTGCGAATCACAAACTGAAACTTTTATGGCTTATTGTGTTCAAAATTCGTGTTCCTTAGTCTTTCTCATATGTTCTTACTTTTTTATTACTGCTATTTATAGTTTAACGAGCTCTTCTTTAGGTTATTGCAACTCTATTTATTTAGATTTTACTAAGATAATAACAATTTATCATCTTTCTATCATGGGCCAAACATTTATTTTGTTTTAGATTCACTTATAAAGTTCACACAACTGAGCATTGTGGGATATTATCTGATTCAATTCCTAGAAGGCAAAATTACACTGCTGTTTATTTAATTTTATGTTCCTAAATCGTATTTCACAGCCCTAGCCAAAGTATTTTACTTGGAAGTGATAAAAAGCTTTACACTTTTGAGAAACGTCTTACACTATCATATTTAAAAATTATTTACGATAAAATATTGAAAGCATGAGATTGCTAGTTGACTGGGTAGACGTCATAGTAAGCAGTTAGCACGAGCTGGGGGATTATGAGAGTTAGGCGTATCGACATAATGCGGGAGATATAAAACCGCCAATACACGTTAGGCACTCTCGCGTCATAAAAGTGTAACACGTGCCGCGTACTGTAACGTTCTCTACAGGCGTCGTCTTTATTCAATTTGCTTACAAAACCTGCACAGATAAAAACGCATGGAAAATATTTATGGCGTTATGATTCTATTTGCGTTGGAGCCATGGCCTCAAAGATTTTTAATGTTCAAATTCATTTTCGTAAATTCCATGAAGCGTTTGTAATAATTTTTTGATTTAAGTTCCATGAAGACCTTTCATAAACGCAAAATATTGCATTGTGTCTGAATAAAAGAACATGTTGTAGAGGTAAACGTACTGGAGACAAAAGAAGCTATTTAAGTGTCAGAAGTGGGGGAGCAACATTTATTATTTTTTAACACAAAAGATGCCCCAGTAAGACTACAATTAGGAGTAATAAGAGTATATATGTATATATAAATAGTTTATAAGTGACAAAAATGTCCAGATCTAGCCATAACTTGTCTCACCGAAAGGATAAATATAAAGAAAACTGACCGTTGTGTGAGTAGTTAAAATAACTGCTTGGTTTCCAAATATTACAGCATTTTTTATTTCTTCAGTTATGTGTTTGATAACAAAATTTGTGTCTGTAGCTCAATGGGTATATCTTTATTTTTTCTCAACCATTCTCATGTTTGTCTACTTTTTATTTTCTTTTTGCTGATTTTAACATGCCCACTATCTTATCATTGCCCCTGTGTTTTCCCTCAAGAATGATGGTAGCAACTATCTTTTCTTACTTTATTGGTATCAATAAACTGATTGTTATATATCCAATAGTTTTCTAGCCTATATATCCATCCCAAATTCTTACATATTCTATAACATTGGGTATTTTATAAAAGTGGTTTACGTATTGCTATGCGTTTAATCGCATGCGTATCCCTTTTTGTATATCTTGTCTTGTGCAGTTTCGTTTCTACTTTCAACATTTCCGTACTTTGCTCTGACATTTTCCTTTTCATTAAACAATTATGACGCAAGCCATGCAGTGTCATACATGGCAATGGAACAAGAGTTATCCAAATAACACTGGAATTCTTTATAAATGTATTATAAACAAGTGTAAACGACAAGATATTCAAGAAAACAGTTAAACATTACAGGTAACTAAACACGAAATTGAAAACCCAATAACCACAATAAAATTAATTTATATACTATTCATCGTAACCAGGTGTAAAATTTGGTAACAACCTCTAATATTCCTATTTGCACTGAAATGAAAGTTTTTCAGATGCAGTGTTAATATGACGTCATACCATATTATTTTATGAAAGCTAAATATTAACTTTATTAATTTTATTAAAATTCCAATTTAGAAAACGATTACTCCTAATAAGATTCTCTGTCAATCACAGACACTTAAAGCTTTTAACAGGAAGCTATACGATTAGAAAACATATTTCTTTTAGTCCCGCAGATAAATAATGATTTTTCAATAATATTTGCATTGTGTAAGACCACAAATACATTATGTTCAAATTAATACAATCGATTAGGTTAAAAAAGCAATGAATAAATGTGCATACTTAATTTCACTCATTGTTGAATGAATAATGATTTCAATTCACAAACGTAATAATGGTGTCCTATTATTGCATTGTTTGAATCAGGGTTAGAAAATATTGCAATAACTGCATGAATGAGTTGAACCAATAACTGCAGACAGGTGATTGACGACCGCAATTAGATACTAAGCGGTCATAGTTTATGTTTTTCTAGTGCTACATTGTTTTCCTACCCTCTACGTTTATAAGTTATATTATATGCAATTGCCATTAAAAATGCATAGATACATCACCTGTGGGGAAAAAATTATTAGCATATTCCCGATGGCTAAAGACTCAAGCACACACACAGAACACAAAAACAACACTCGCACACTCACAAAGCAAACCATCTATAGCAATGTATTATAATATTCCATTATTCCACGTATTTTAGAACTTGGTTTAGCGAAATGATTAAAAGGGAAAAATATTCTAAACGTTTATACTGACTATTCCAAAAAATTTGGAAAACTTCATTTAATAAACTGTGTAAGTTTTTATAAGTTAGAATGTTTCTTGCAATTCTCAGAAAAACGTAAAATAATTGCTCTTGGATCCATTTCGTTTCTTAAAAATCATTTTATAAGAATCTCTCTCTTTCTCTCTCTCTCTCTCTCTCTCTCTCTCTCTATATATATATATATATATATATATATATATATATATATATATATATATATACACATTAGATTGTAATTTTCATTCCTGATGATGTTGGTACTGTTTACCAATTAAAAGCTTTGAATTATTAGACAAGAAAACGTATATTATATATATATATAAATATATATATATATATATATATATATATATATATACATACATATATATATATATATATATATATACATATATATATATATATATATACATATATACATATATATATATTTAAATTTATATATATATATATATATATATATATATATATATATATGAAGTTAATATATTACTATGTAAGTAATTTTATCCACCATTAAGTGCAATAATTTTACCTTGAGTGATGAGGCACCTTTCGGTCAATTGACCATTGTCGAATCACTGATATTTTTCTGTTGTAGATGTTCGGTCTGTGAAGTTGGTGCTTGTTGACGTTACGCGCACTTTTTCTTGATCTGTGTGTATGATATTTCTATATAGTATGTCTTCTGTATATGTTGTTTGTAGATTCATTAAATTGTTGTGTATGTTTTTATAAATGTGGTATTTTTCTAGTGAGTTTAGTTCTATTGGGTTGTTATTTATTTCAAGTATGGTTAGGTTATTTTCGTAATTTGTTATTTCGTGTTTATGGGATATTAGGTGTGCTGCAACATTTGATACTTTAGAATTTTTGTTTTTGAATGCTCTATAATGTTCTTCAAATCTTATTTTAAATGTTCTGGTTGTTTTTCCTATGTAAAAATCGTTACAGTTGTTGCATGTGATTTTGTAAATTCCTGATAGGTTATGTTGTTCTGAATTTGTTTTGTGGTTTGTGTTATTAAGATATTTTATTATTTTGTTGTTTGGTTTGTAAGTTGGAGTGTAGTATTCTTTGTTGTATATATTTGTTATTTTTTCTATTTTGTTATTGGTGTATTTATATTCTAGGTAGATTTTTTTATTTTCATTATTTTCGTGTTCCGGTTGTAGTGTTGTGTTGAGGTTAGGTTTTTTGCCTCAACGCAAAGTGCGCGTAACGTCAACAAACACCAACTTCACAGACCGAACATCTACAACAGAAAAACATCAGTGATTCGACAATGGTCAATTGACCGAAAGATGCCTCATCACTCAAGGTAAAATTATTGCACTTAATGGTGGATAAAATTACTTACATAGTAATATATTAACTTCATAAAGTCAGTGCAACGGAAAAACAATGGATAACGTTAAATATCAAGAATATATATATATATATATATATATATATATATGTATATCTTATATATATTTATATTTATATTTATATATATAAAGTATATGTATGTTTTAAACCCCAATTAATTCTTAACTTAGTCTAATTTGTATTAGTCCTTAATATTTGAAGAAATAACTTTAAGTAGCTATGTCGTTTATAGAATAATTTATTTTTAATATATTTTTATAAATCGTTATTTTATGATAAACGATTGCAAAAAATTATAAAATTCTCTGTTTTCGTTTTTGTACACCTTTTTTATTTGTCTTAAATAAGCCTAAATTAATCTGCTCTCAATTTTTACAATATATATATTCTACGCCTCACGAGATATGACCCATGCTTGTGTGAACATGTACAATACTTTATAGCGTATACTGACCGCTAGATTTTATTACATACAACAAATCCTCCAGATGTTATCACACCACATTGCTTTGCTCTGTGCTTTTGAAACGAGTATAAACGATATAAAAATTATTAATAAACAATTAAAACAGACACCCAAATAGTAAATCCTATATTTAGGCTATTTTATAGTTGGGTTGACGTCACATCATAAAAACCTATATGAATATTTTATCTACAATATAACTGCGTAGACGTTTTTAAAGTACAAACAAATGGTTGATAGGTCATGAAATACACATTAAAAATAAATTATTATTCAATGTAACTATGGTGGTTTAAAAGATCTTAATGTTGTATTTACATATTGTTGTGCATATAAAGGTTTTTAAAAGACCTTAATGATAGGTTAGCAAAATGTTGTAAATTTAAGGTTTTTAGAAGAACTTATTGTTAGAATCATAGTGTTTTCCATATAGAGGTTTTTAAAACCACTAATATCAGATTAACAAAGTACTCTACATATAAAGGTTAAAGCAATTTTAACACGCGAACTGTGGTTTACCCGTCAGATTTACCCAGTCTAACCTGCAATAGAAAACTACCAACCGCCTGCCTATGCTTTGATCATTATACCCAGCAATTTAATACAAACCAAAGCCTATTTTATTATGAATATAATTAAGGTCATTTAAATCTTCATCTCATACGATCCGTTATTATTTATTTAGTTTTATATTGTAGCCAATATATCATAACAATCATAGTACTGTGACCATGTAAAGTAAATGCTTGACATACCTCATGGTCGGAGCTAAATTTTACTAGAAAATGTTTCTCGTTACAGGAACTAAACAACATTTCAGGGAGCAGCTCAATTTCCCGAAGCAAAGTTTGATTACAAGTTTATGCAGTCGCCAGTCGCTCAGGTTAACCGCAGCCATTAGCCGGCAAACTTGGGTGGTGGCACTTAGCGGCGTCCATATTGTCCATTTAAACTGCTTACGGTACACTATTGCCAATTATGTCTACCGGCCTCCGAACCAGCGTAAGGCAAATTCGATTAACAAAATTGACGCTGTATCGATCCTTTCAACTGCTTCCTGTTATTCGTCTGATGGTTATTCATATTTTACGACATGGCCTGAAAATACAAACAATTCGATACCTGTAAAACTTGATGATTACTAGTTGTAGGCAAATACATTTATTTTTCTCATTGAGAAGGCTCTGATTTCCTGATATAAAAACATTTTAACAAAATTACAACTTACAACAAAATAAGGTAATATTGAAGTATAAATGATCTTACACTAACATTAGTTAAAGTTGTGTCACTATCCTAAATTGAGGATGACAACATGATCGCCAAAACTAGTCTTCTTAGTAGACTAGTGATAGTCTTAGAATTAGGTTTCAGTTCTTACTTTTGTTTCTTAAAAATGTGCTTCCTTGTGTTTCTATTTACATATTTTTTTTATGAGTTTATAATTTCAAATTTAAAGCAAACTTCTAAAGCAATTTACTAATTTATTATTTTTTTAATCGTCTTTTTTTAACTTCAACATAAGAAAACAATTAAGATCTAATAATTATAAAATAAAACAGTCATGTTTAAAAAAAGGATTTAATTACCGTTGGAGATAGATGTAAAAGCAATATTTAAATTGTGTACGCAGGAAGAAACCAAACGAAGATCTGTTATCTTATGAAAATGAAACAAAACTAAACTCACGTTTTAAACTAAAAACCAAGGTAAATTAATATTTTCTTTATTATTATTCTTTTTACATACTTTAATTGTAGTACTATCATTACAATAATGTAATATATCTTAACACACCGCCGCGCTATAAGAGAGTATTAAATAGAACCCAAAATTGTGTGGGTTATTCCCAAAATAGAATTAAGAATATCCAACCTCTTAGAAAATATTTTAACAAATAACCCTTACCGGACCGTTTTTCTGTCAGGATTGCGGTAACACAAAAAAGCGTTACAATATTACTTACTTGTAACGATATGATAATAATAATTAATATTATAACTAAATACGATGAAACACAAATACACATTATTGTTTTCTGAGCTATTTTCTTGGGAAAATCACAGGTTTGAAAATAAACACCATCATAGTATTGAAGAACAGAAATAACGGGACATTACAAAATTCAAACAAAAAAAGGATTTTTCGTTACAGCATAATCAGCGAATAAACCGAACACATTGGCGTAAATTGTAAGACCAGTTATTACGAAACACTAAAATATTGAGAACGACATTAATCCGTAGTGACTGGCTTGTTAGTGAATACAACAAATATTTACCTACATTATAATACATCTGGTGTGTGTGTGTGTGTGTCTCTTTGTATGTAGTATTTTCTTTGTAGTGTCAGTTTGTGAGTGTGCGTTTGTGTATGTTGAGTTAGTGTTTATGTTGCAGTGTGTGTTGTTATTGTTGTTGTGTGTTGGTGTATGTGTATGCCTGTGTGTGTGTGTGTGGGTGTTTGTGTGTGTCTGTTTGTATGTAGGGTTCTATTTGTAGTGTCAGTATGTATTTTTGTGTTTGTTGAGTGAGTGTTCATGTTTGTTGTGTTACAGTGTGTATTTGATGTGCGTGTGTGTGTTTGTGTGTGTGTGTGTGTGTGTGTGTGTGTGTGTGTGTGTGTGTGTGTGTGTGTGTTGCAACGGTCCGGCCCACGCCAAAAGCGCGTGCCGCCCCCTTTGATCACCACGCTCACTTACCTCACGCCCTGAATACAGCTACTTTTCTGTTCCCACGGTGTCGTCCTCTGTCTTCGCATCCTCTGCATGGGCTTCTTGTGGATTTTAATCACTTGATGGTTAAATTTTGATTTGCAAGTTAAATGAAACACTGTTCTAAACACCATTTTTAAAACACTACAAGCTTTTACAAAGTTTATCGTTAATTTTCTACTTTTACTATTTTAAAATTATAACTGTTCTTCTCCTAAAAAACTATGTCCCTATTTAAAACACTGCATACTTTCCTGTCCGTACCACAAGTAAAGTTGCATTTTTATATATTATTCCGAAACACTTTAAGACTTACGACGCAGCATCTATAGGTCTTAGTTATGAGCACCGCTTTCGGATAGATCTTAATCCGAAAGGGCCCCATTTATGAAACAGCACTTCCTACATTTCAGCGAAGCACAACCGTCTAGCCTGCCATCGTTTTTGATCGTCGTTATTCACTAAAACAAAAGTTCATTTCTTCGCGGCTATTACTCACGCGAACTCCGCTTGACCAACCTTCTAACGCCGTCTCTCGATGCCAAGTAAGGCTTTGCCCCTCCTTTACCGTTTGGCTCCTTGTTGTAGCAATTTTCCCACGTTTCGATCAGACCAATCAAAAATCGATATCTCTCCATCTTTGCATACATAGATGCGCGCGTCTGTCGTCATCACTGCCAGAGCGTGAAAAAGGAAATGACATCCAAAAAGAAATTAATTTACTTGTTTTCTTTTCGGGCTGCATAACTCTTTTCCCGTGCTTCTAACGAATTTTCCTTATTCTTGTCATTGTTCTCTATTTGTTGTTCTGCATCTATGGAAATGTCGTTTGTAATTTTAGGCCGAATTTGACAGTTTTCCCCTTGCAAATGACCCCTATAAGTTACTTTAAATTTTTAACCCCCTTCTCAATGGCTTGGCCTAATGTCATAACAAAAAAAATTAACCTGGCTTTATTTTTAACTATTTTCCCTCTTGATGGCAATTGTGACAGGGTTCTGCACGTCACAACATCCCCCCTTAAAATTGAGACAAAATAACAATTTTTAACTCTTCTCTCTATTTCCTTTGTACATGAAATATACCTAAAACAAAAACAAAATTTTATTTTATGAAATTTTCTATAAGGGGGTACTAGCTAAATACTTATACTACATTACTTATTCTAATTTTTTACTGTCCTAAGTTCCTCACTCTGGTCCATTTCTTCTTCTGTGTCACTGAAAAACGTCTACATATATTATTATATTTAATCTTTAGATAATTACTTAGACAGCACACTAATTAATTTTGCAGCATATTTTCTTCACTCTCACTGAAACTAAACACTTTGCCTTGCATAGCTTAATTTTTGCTTCCTTATCATTTTACTTAAAAAATTTCAACTTTTCAAATCTAACTTAAATACTCTTAAAACTCTCCCTTTCAGATGGCTTTATTTATACCTATATATATATAAACATTTACATATGCAATATGCCTATCATACTACACGCAATTTAACATATAACGATTAGATCTTATTATCTATTCATGTCACTACATACAGATTAGCTTATCTTAATGGATGAGCGCTGTTAGGAGTACTTCCCTCTCACTTTGTTGAGGTAGTCCTTTCCCAGCTGGCTCCGTAGCGGAAATGCTTACGCACCCGTTCGTTGACATTCACAGCTGTGCGCTTGCATCCTGTTGATATCGTATTTTCCTTGTTGCGTAAATCCATGCTTTTACTAATACATACTGGAGTTATATAAACGTTGCACATTACCATTCTATATTTATTATTTTGGCGTCAGGCCAGCTATCAGGTTTTAGTTTTTATACCTTATTTCCCTTATTCTATATATAACTTTATATCCTTTATATCATATCGCCCTCTTACTTTATTTGTTATAATATTCGCCACTTCATAAGTCTTACGCCCTAGCCGTCTGGTTATTTTAAAAGGGCCTTCGTAAATTAGTAACAGATTCTCTGTTTCGTTTCGTTGTACGTTGGATCGATTATACCTAGTTATCAATACCAGGTCATTTACTTGGAAGTGGGTCTCCCTACAAGCTTGATTTGCCCTTGCCGCTCTGTAATCTCCCTTTGTCCTAATGTGCTGAAATACTTTCTGCAGCATCTCCCTCCTAGTTTCCACAACCGCATTTCTACAATCCTCAGGGATATATCCTTGCCATACATAGTCTGTTTCCACTCCCCAATGGACCATTGCCGGCGTGTAGCCTGTGATCTCATGTGGCATTTGGTTGTGATTCTTTTCTATGTATCGTAAGTATTTTTGCCATGAGGATTGTGTACTACTACAGTAAGTCCGCAAAATCCTTCCCAAATCTCGATTTATGCGCTCTGCTAAATTTACCTGGGGATGCCGAACAGGGATGAGAATGTGTCGCACTCCTACGGCCTCGATCCACTCTTTCCACTGTTTGGAGGTAAATGCCGCGCCAAAATCGGTAAGGATTTAAACCGGTTTGCCTACTGTACCAAAATACTCAGTCAGGCGGTCAATGGAGGTTTTGGAGTTCGGGCTTTTCACAGCGTATAATTTTAGGAACTTTGAGAACACGTCGAGAATCACTAGTACGTGTCTCGCCCCTCCTATACTCCTAGGTAGGGGTCCTAAGAAATCTGCGGCCACCATTTCTCCTGGTTGTTGCGTTATTACTGGCCTTGTCATAACTTGGGAATACCTGTTGGTATGTTTTGCGTATTGGCATATCTTGCATCTTCTTATTACTTCCATAACCCTTTGGTATATGTTTTTTATGTAGAAACTTTGGCCTAGCATCCTAGCCAACTTATTTCGTCCAACGTGCAAGTACACCTGGAATCCTGGCCTTCGTTATTACCTTCTGCACTTACACTTGACATACAAACAACTTACTTTATATTTCTAAAAAAAAAACTTTTACTTAGCACTTTTTAAATTTTACTTATAAAAAAACTCTTTACTTAATTTAATCAATTTCTCCCTTTACAACACTTCAATCCTGGTCCTCACCAATCTGCCTGCATTCCTCTGAGACTCTCCTAAAGCTTCCTTAACTTCCCTGATACTTTAGTTTTTATTGAAAAATCTAATCTTTCCCACTACCACAAAAGTTCTTTGTAAGTTTCCCACAGTTCTAGAATTAGCTTAGCCTAACGGAACACGGTTATTTTCCCAGGCTATATCGGCCGCTGGATTTCCCTGTTTTACCACTTTGGATCCTTCTCTATTGTCTATGTTTGCCGGACTCAACTTATAACTTACCTGAAAAAGGATAATGACATGGTGCCTGCTTTGTCCGCACTAGAAAAACTATTTGTGTCTTTCTTTGCTTAATTCTACAGATGATTATTTTAGCAACTAACTGAATTTAATCTAAAGCCTAGTACTTTATGTTATAATACATAATATATATATAAATATATATATATATATATATATATATATATATATATGTGTGTGTGTGTGTGTGTGTGTGTGTGTGTGTGTGTGCGCGCGTTTGTGTGTGTGTGTGTGTGTGTGTGTGTGTGTGTGTGTGTGTGTGTGTGTGTGTGTGTGTGTGTGTGTGTGTGTGTGATTGTGTGAGTGTGTGAATGTGAGTGTATGTATATGTGTGTTTATTTGTATAGTGAGAGTGTTTTTGTTTGTTTTATTACAGTGTGTGTTTATTGTATGAGAGTGTCTTGTTTAAATTGATATTCATTCTAATTATCTAATGTTTTTTTTATATCTTATATATTTTATATTGTAAAGCAATACAATTTTATTTTTGATGTTTAATGTAAGTATTTACTTTCAAATATTGGAAATAGTTTTTGTTACCTCTATTTATTCTCTGTTTGAATTTACAAAAGGAAAATTAATGTTTTTAAAATTAGGATTATAATCGTTTCAACGCGATAATGCCTCTCCCCATTGGAAGGAGTTAGAACAATACGGCAGGTGCTGGGCTGTTTGAATATTAAACAGAACACCTGCTCTACACATTGTCAGCGCAATAGTTACTCTAAGAATAGCAAACCTGTGCACATCCCCTGTTATTACTCCTTACAATCAAATATATTTCCCTATATTTGGACATTGCCATAATGTACTACAAAGGTTAATATTATAAAAAATTTTAGACGTAGTCAAGCAATTATATTTTGGGGCAATTTTGCTTCATCTAATTTTAAAAAATATATAAACGCAATGAAAACTAAAGTGTGTAGAATACTAAGAGATATGTACGTTCGTAAATTTATAGAAATATGTAACTCGATGCGAAATTCATATTTTAAAATGTCTTCAAAGCTGTTACTGATTTAACTAGTTTTGTTCTTTGAAAAGTTGCGTAGATATTGTGATATTTGTTAATAAAAGTAAAAATAGACTTTAGCCAGAGGTAAGATTTTAGACAGCTCACTAGGTAAGTCCTGAATAAATATTTTTATTTTACGCTTTCCCATGTGTAAATCGTATACGTAAATAATGCACACACTCTGTAATAGTCCCTGATTTATAGTTTCAACAGTGTTCTAATAATATATTGTGTCCACTTGGATCTCATGACCGTTGTAAGAACAAAAATCTATATTTTCTTTGTTATTTACCTTGTTTAAACTTTAAACATTGCCAATTTGGTCGAAAAAACCAAATTTCATTACAGAAAGAAATCTTTGTCACAGCATTGAAACCCTTCATTGTCTTCCTCTATTAAAATTAAATAATTTGGGATTTGAATTCGTATTCCAAAAATAGAATATTTTGGTTAAATAGGTGCTGAGAACAGCTGATGCAGCTGCAATAGATATACAGATTTTCTACTTGTCTGTTTCCTGTAGAATTTTTTTTTCTAGTTATTATACTCAAACAATTATTATTTTAAAAAATTTATTCAATTTTACTGGCCAAATATATTTCGCAAGAATGTCAATAAGGGTATAAATAAGATGCCTGATGTAAATAGAGAACATCAATTTCGACCTGGGATGTAAGTACCCTGTGATTCCGCTGTGGTAGATCCCATACTCTTCATCAAGACTGTTTATCTGTTGAATCATATTTAAAGAAATGTAAACGATAACGAGAGACAAAATAAAGATACAAGTGGCGAAGGAGTATATACTCCTCTCAAGGAGAGGAGAAACATGCGTCACGAGGACCTACCACAATCTCTGGAGAAACTGTTTACCTCAATTAGACCTGTTCTCTATTGAAGTCCCGCAATGTTTTACTACTCGGTTTAGTAATGGAATTGAGGTACTAAAAAAAATTGCACTTGGATACGTTTCTGTGAGCAAGTTACAGATTAAATACTAAAACATAATAACCCTTTATATTTAAAATATAAATAATATTTGACCAACTCTATTAACATGTTACTCTGAGTTTCCACTTTGCAAATTACTTTTCTCGCATCGTATTATTAACGTTAATTATTAAAGTTTACACATTAACACTCCATTCCGAGTAGATAAGATAAAATAACAGATGCTGTTGGTGGCTGAAAACTTGCAGTAATTAAGTCCAGCCGTTTGTGCAACTAAGAGCTTTCCAAGAACATGTTTCTACTAATTTTAAATCGTTAAAATAAAATTCTGCACACGTGGGAATGTTAATTATGTTTCGCTTTAAAGTTTGAACAGGTGTAAGAGTTACTTTGCATTATATTGAATACATGTTGATTTAGTAATTGAATCTAAATCTCTTTATGTACATAACACTATCATTTGCATTCTGAAACTTGGTGAGCATGAATTATGATTAATTAATTTATTAATATTGTGTATTAAATGCCTTGTAATATAACAAAAGTTCAAATTGTTTTAAAAGTTAATTTTCGGAATTGGTCTCTTAAATATACTTAATCTCATCCTCTTTGAAAGTTTCCTGTCTAACTGTACGATAATTTACATACTATTTTTTAAAAATAAATTTCAAGGTAATATTAAAAAAAGGTAATTTTGTACCACTTGAATTCTTACATATGTTTGAGTCTATTTTCCACAACATCATTAATGACGTATATACCTATCATCTCATTCAATTCATCTTCATCGTTAGAATCTCTTATTATTTTATGTTAGGACCAACTGCACAGTTCTACATTACCCTAGACAATCTAAGTCTGTTCTTAAGTAAGTAGTAGTATTGTTTTGTTCTAGGGAAAAGTCGTCATTGTTTGAACGGGCTTCTACGCCGAGTTTGGAGACAAGGACTCAAAGTTTGATTTTCCGTTCGTTTTCGGTATTAAAAAACTTGGTATATTGTTTGAACATGATTTATTATTATATGAAATGTACAATCTGAAAAACAATAAATAAGTTCATAACATTCCTTATTGACCATTCGGTTATGTTCCGGATAAAACGAACCGCTTCAGACCATATTCGCAAGCTGTCTCATCACAGTTACTTATCACGCATTATATTCGGAACAAAATGCATGTGCGGGCTATATTATGAAAAACAAATGATAAGTTTATATAGTTTCTTATTGACAGCTAAGTTGAGTTTTGGATAAAAAGAATCGTTTCTACTCACTTCAAAAAGAATGAAGGTTACTCACTGTTATTTATCACAATGATATTGGGAATGAATGAATGTGCGGGCTATCATATGAAAAACAAAAGATAAGTTCACATCATTCCTTACTGATCGCTCAGTTAAAATCCGGATAAAAAGAATCGTTTTGGGTTATATTTATAGGTTCTCAATGTTATTTATCACAATGTTATTGGGAATGAATGAATGTGCGGACTATTACATGAAAATCGAAAAATTAGTTCACATCATTCCCTACTGATCGCTCAGTTAAAATCCGGATAAAAAGAATCGTTTTGGGTTATATTTATAGGTTCTCAATGTTATTTATCACAATGTTATTGGGAATGAATGAATGTGCGGGCTATCACATGAAAAACAAAAGATAAGTTCACATCATTCCTTACTGATCGCTCAGTTAAAATCCGGATAAAAAGAATCGTTTCTAGTTATAATGAAGGTTTCTCACTGTTAGTTATCACAATGATATTGGGAATGAATGAATGTGCGGGCTATCACATGAAAAACAAAAGATAAGTTCACATCATTCCTTACTGATCGCTCAGTTAAAATCCGGATAAAAAGAATGGTTTCTAGTTATAATTAAGGTTTCTTACTGTTATTTATCACAATGATATTGGGAATGAATGAATGTCCGGGCTATCACATGAAAAACAAAAAATTGGTTCATATCATTCCATATTGACCGCTCAGTTAAGTTCCGGATAAAAAGAATCCTTTCTGGTTATATGTATTTATGGGCTCTCACTGTTATTTATCACAAATGATATTGGGACCGTATGAATGTGGGCTGTAGTCTAAAAAACAAACGTTAAGTTCATATTATTCCTTAGCATCAGGTCTATTATGTTTCAGATAAAACGAACCGTTCTTGATTATATTCACAAGCTGTCTCCTCAGTTGTCACGTATTATATTCGGAACAAAATGCGTGTGCGGGCTATAACCTGAAAAACAGAAGATAATTTGTTTTGATCCCTTAATAATCGTTCATTTATGTTCCAGATATACATGACCATTCCTGGTTATATTTACAGGCTTTCAGCTCATGGTTATTTATCAAAACTTATATTCGGAACAAAATGCATGTGCGGGCTATAATCTGAAAAACAGAAGATAATTAGTTTTGATCCCTTAATAATCGTTCATTTATATTCCAGATAAACATGACTATTCCTGGTTGTATTTACAGGCTCTCAGCTCATGGTTATTTATCAAAACTTATTTTCTGAACAAAATGCATGTGCGGCCCATATGTCAGGCTCCGCGCCGTATTGTAGTGAACCGCGATATTTCATATTGGGAAAGCTCTTTCTAATAGGAAGCCAATGACTGTCGGCGATAAAAATGTAAATTTATTATGTTATAAAAATATTATTTATCATGGGCAAAATATCTTTTAAAAAACGTAACCTCAAACTGGTATTACTAGAACTTTATGTATAAAATACTTAGTTAAAAGATGCTTTACAACTTCTACAATGTACATTGGTTTATAATGTTTAATCTACTAATGTGCTTGTTAGGTTTCAAACTACGAATATCCTGGTATTACAATTGTTTATTATGTTGTGAGGTTCTGACTTTACATACATATGATTTTACTTATTTCCTTCTTATTAGGCCTAATTATCTTGATATTATTTTTCTATTTAGGTGTTGTAAATAGTTTAGAAACGGCCATTATTAAAGATAAAAATGGGCAGTTATTTGGTTCTAAGCTACTTCCATGTCTTCTCTATGATTAGTGGTACAAGAAACAAATATTTCTCTAATTGAACCACGCAAACATACTGTATTATTCTGAATGGTTTGTTTATTCACACTGTCGGAAAAATTGTTTTTTACTTTTATATTATACTTGAACTGCAAAAGGTTTCTGAGTTTTACAAACTATTTTCTAATGAACGTATTTACAAAATCATACCTTTCTTCTTTATAAGTCTTTCAGAACTTCAGACCACATATGGCAGCTGTGGTATCTGCTATTACGCACCAAACCATGGAAACATATTGAAACAATCTATAAACATACTACATACCTTATTTCTAATGTTAAGGATAAATAATGAAGTAAATGTTTCTCCCATAAGCCAGAACAGACCATTGTTGTATTAGGGGGGTTGGGGTTGGCGTCGAGCTCACTCACCTAAAGGAATGGGAATAAAAAGATAAAATTCCCAAAAAACAGCATTCACTGAAACAAATTTAATATTACTATCTTGTACAAATGAAAACTAATAATATTGACAATCTTTTTAAAATCATTTCCTACTTGAGTCAACCAAAAAAAATCCATTTTACTAACTTTTAATTAACAAATATAATTAACATAAATAAAGTAAAAAAAACAATCAAAATAAACCGCCTGTTTTTCCACATAACCTATACAATAGAATCGGTTTTATGAAACTTATTTATCACTTATTTTAGGCAAAATAGGATATAATAAAAACTATGTAGCATACCTTGCCCCATTTGTGAAAAGTTTTTTTCTCATATAAAACATATATTAAATGACTAATATAAATTATTGATTTAAAGTTTGAAAAAATGTACTAACATCCTTGATGACATACTTGTGTCATCCACTACAAGTTTAAAAAATATTTTTGAACTTGAGTTAATAAATAAAAAGTAATTTATTAACAATTGAAAATTTGAACATACACATGCACACACCTACACACACACATAAACAAACACACACACACACACACACACACACACACACTGCAACGGTGCTTCACCTCGCCAACCTTCAACCTGTCGAAAGCTGCCTACCACCTAGTTACATGAGCAATTATTTAAAATCCCATCTAATTAGTATACCCTGGGAGCGTTGCCTATAAAGTGTATTTAAAGTCATGGTAAGGTCAGTGATCTGTCATATGGTCTAATTTATGTCAGCTGAAAACACATAAAATTTATCACATCATAAATTTGCCTTACCATGCTTTGAAGACATCTCTCCACCATGCTCCTGCTTTAGTAAGGTCCGTGCAAGATAGAGTCTTACCATATCCTCCTAAAAGAGGTCTTGTGTTTCATATGGTAAAACCTGCCAGTGAGTATCAATTCCTGTGCTTTAAAGTAAAACCAACTAGTCCTTAATTAATTTCTATGGATGGGTTGCTCTATTATCTTTTGGTTGCACATTGATTTCTAGCTATCTATTACTAACTAAATATGACTGACTCAATGGGCTGGATTTTAATAATTGTATTGATTTTATTAATTTACTATTATAATTTACTAGTTGGGAAATAATTAAATTTATTATTTTTGTACACAGGATTAATTCAATAAAATTTACTCTTTTGGCTGTTGTTGGAAAATGAATTTATTAATAATGAAATCTGTAACTGAAATAAATTGAATATATACTTTCAAATGGTACTATCTTAAAGTCCTTAGCTAACAAACATAAATTAAATTTTCCTTAATTAAACTAAAATTACTTTGATATTTATTGCAGGGAGGTTGGCTAAGTTTATTTAAATTATTATAAATTTCAAATTTATTTTATGATATTATTTTGTGCCAGCAGTTAAATGACATTCAACAAATTTACATGTTGTATTATTTAAACCAAATTTGTTACTAATTCCACTACTCCAGAAATTATTGATTTACAAGCTTATGAATTTATATTCAACACACACACACACAAACACACACACACAAATTTATATATATATATATATATAAATAGGGTGTGTGAACTAATAGCAGGAATTGAATTTTTTTAAAAGGTATTAGGTTCTAGTTAATCCGAATTGTGTTTTGCGCCTGTAGCGTACATGTTGTTCTGGGACCGACACTGCTGTTTGATGAACCACTAGAGGTCATACCCATTTTGTAAGACTTACTATTAGACAGGAATAATTTTATTTGGTATAACCCATTCAAAAGTCTCTTTGTGCTAGATGAAAAATTGTTCGAAAATTATGAGTAATGCTATTTCTATCAAATAGCTAAGGTAGCAGTGAACCATTTCCAACCTCGTAGTCGGGCTTCTAAGGGAGCACGTTATGGGGTGCCTTGATTACAAAGCTGTGCTTACTTGATTACAAACTTTGTCTCCCTTTGATGCAAATTTTCAAAAACAGAGCGCGAACTGAATACTCAATATATACGCAAATCTGTCTCACTCTATTTTGAAACAACGATACTGTAGATTCAAAGAAAATTAATTTCAACCCGCAAAAGAGAATTTCTGTCTCTACGACAGCACTATTGGCAAAACTGTTTATTCTGAGGTAGGGTTCAGGGTTTGATAACGTTAATGTAGTTACAAGGACCAAAATGGAGGGAGCAAGCGTTTACTTTCGCATTGTAAAAAATTAGTGGCTTCCTTACACTGATACCAAATTACACAAAACTCTGTTTTAGCAATATAAATAAATAAATAAATATATAATAAGTTCTTATTACACTTTTTCTATTACTTGCGACCAGACTTTTTGTTAAATAAAAGTTGTTAAATTGTTAACCTACACGTGGAGGAAACGTTTTCGTCTTACGACTTCTTCAGTCTCGTATTTTTTCCGCTAGGAATGATGCAGTTGCGCTTCCTCGGTTTAATAATTTTGAAAGTTAGAAGTGATATGATCGAAGAGTATGTGTGATCTGTGCTGTGTTTGTTCTTTTAAGATGTCATTTTTATTTGTGTGGTGCTATATCTATATACTTCATACTGTTCTAGTATGTTTAATTTATGGCCTTTGTTGCATTTGTGGAGGATGCTCGTATTATTTTCCATACATTTCCATGAATGTTTAGTGTTCATGAGGTGATTTGCGAAGGCGGATTCAATAGTGTACAGTGCGCTTTTGTGTTCTTTATATCTTTCGGCGACAGATCTGCCCATTTGTCCAATATAGATCTTATTGCAGTTGTTGGATTTTAGTCTGTATACTCCTGGGTTATTGTATGTGTTTGTATTGGTAATAATTGTGCGTCTGATAGCCGTTTGGCTTCTATTTGTTGTTCTGTAAGCTACATTGTAACCTGCTTTTTTGAAATGGTGTGGTATTTTATTTGTGATTTTGTTTATGTATGTGAGGGTGATGAAATGTTTGTGTTCGTGTTTTTGTTGTTTGTGTTGTTGTTACTGTTCTTGTTGAGTATTTTTTTCAATATTTGCGTTTTCGACCTTGGAATTAAAGTCGCTGATCCAGTGTTTATTCGGTTATAACAATTCTTCCAGTGATATATTCCACTCAGTTATAATCCCTGGGATTTGACTTTTTTAAAGCATCATCTGAATGCATTTAGTTCCTCCCTCTTATAAATTGTAGCATGTTTACCCGCAACAAGGAACAAACAAAACTAATATATAAAAAACAAAAATGCATGTATCGAAGCTCAGAAATGCTAGGAAAAATACTATACGTCGACTATTAGTGTGTGTAGAGACTACGACGACATACACGGGAGAGTAGTTTCTGTGTGACTTACGTATGTGTGGGTTTTTGTGATTTTTAGGAATATAAAAACAAAGTAGAAGACATTTTAAAATAAATTTTATCAAATTGGTCTTGCAGTTTTACTAAATCCCTCAAAATGCCTTAAACAAGGAGTAATAAAATACTGAAACATTATGTTTGATACTAACCCCCATTTTAATACATACTGTATGAGTAACAACCCTTATTCCTTACCAATTTCTACTACAGTTAATTTCAATCTAGCTAAAAACTGTCAACTTTTAAATTTATGAAAACTATCTTTACGAGACGAAAATATGTTTCACTTTATTCATGTATACGTTACATGTGAGGAGGCAGTAAACATAAATGATTTATGGACACTGAAGCTTGTCCATGTTTTACAACCCTTAGCCCGAATTGCGTCCACGTGCTAAATTATTATTAGTCCAGAATCCGACACAGCCACCTGAATCCGATGTTGCTACATTTAATTATCCAACGTTTCATACGTTTATGGATTTATTGTTTTATTACCGGTATTTTAATTAATTACTTTCTTATAAAATAATATTGTCTTACACAGACCCATATTGTAAGTAAAATATTTTCCAAAAAATTAAAAAAATCGTTATTCTGACAGGGAAACAGCACTATAAATTGTTTTTGCGACAAATTCACAACTTAATATGGACAGTTTATTGCTAGAAATAAACTATGAGGGAATTGAACTTTTATATAGTTTGTCACCTACACGGACGGGAAAAAGTTTAGTTTTAATTGTTTCATAAATCTATTTCAGTAATATTGTTTAAAAAAAAGAAAAATAAAGCCATTCATAATATTTTTACTAAGATTTTATGAGTTAAAACTTGAAGATTGTAAAGCGAGAGTCACTTAATTAACGTATATTTGAGCACTCTAAATAAGTAATGAATAAATGATAAACCGGTCGAATATCTATTCAAAGACGTTTATTTATTTATTGCAACATTTCGGCAACCAATTCGTTACCCTTGTCATGCCTGAAAGCAGTATCACATTGTTTATAAATACGCACATAAAATACAAATATCCTACTCTCAGTACAATAATTTTTAAAAAATTCAATGAAATTTTAGTCAAAAGTTTAATAAGATACCCCACCAAAGTAGTGAGATTTATGTAAGCATTGTAATATTTATAAGCAATGTAATGCAATGTTTTCAGGCTTGATAAAGGCAACAAGTTAATTGCCGAAACGTTGCACTAATTAATTAAACCTTTTTAACTCCATTCAAACGGTTTCTCATTTATGAAATAGTAACTTGAAATTATTTTATATTAAAAAAAAAACTTTTTTTACCACGTTTTTATTAGTTCGATTTCCTTCATACCTATCTGTCTCTCCGGGTGGAATTTTGCAGTCGGGATTAAACTAAATTCCCAATGAGCTAGAAGCTTGAAATTTTAAGCAAAGGTCAGAATTAGATGAAAAATTAATATTCACGCTGTTTCTTGTCTTTACATTTATTTTACAATAGTTGTTTGAACAAATCGAATTTAGGTGATGAGCTAGAGCCTTGGAATGTTTCAAATATACGTTAAAACTGAATGATAACATGATATTCCTTCTGCTCTATGTCAGCAAGATTGTTTAAACATTATTTGTCTTAAGAAATTAAATTTTATGAATGTCTTAAAATTTTACGTACATGTCAGATTGGATCACAATGAAACATTCACTTGCTTTAAATATGATTAAATATTATTTGTCTAAACAAATTAGATTTGCTTGTGTACACGTGTGCGGTCCCTCTGAGAGTCTCATCAATATGTACAAAATATATTGAAAATATTCACCGAAATTTAAGACTAAAAAACGAAGAAACGAAACTAAAAAAAGAAGGGCCATGAGAAATTATTTTATACCTTTTAGTTCGTTTTAAAAACGAGAATTAAATTTATTAATAAATGTGAAATAGGCTAAATATAGTTAACGGACACAACAAAAAAATATCTGTTATGGTAAAATGAGAGCTTGAGTCATGGGTAAATTATGCAGGATTGTTGAATCTTTTACACTGGCTGCAAAGTACCGATCTATGCACTATTAAAGAGGGTAAAATCATGCAAATAGTATTATGTTTGTAACTTGATTCTAGAATAGTAATATCTCTAATCTCGAGCATAAATTATTAAAATACTATTATTATAAATTTTTCATCAGTAACTAAGTTTATTAATTTGTAATTAAAATCACTTTACTACAAATAATTCAATAACAAAATGAGTTATCAATTTGTACTCCAACTTTATTCAAATATAAATTCTTAGAGAGAGCTGACACTCTTTGATCTTAAATTAAATTTGAATTCAGTAAATATTTCAACACCTAAGTTTTCCAATACCTACATCAGTGTTTTGCTCATATCAACTAGATTCTATTATTACCTCTAATTAGTATATTTGTTAAATAATTTATTCGCCTCTGTCGACCAGTACCAGAGTCCGCCACAAGGAGACTTTTGTAGTTTTAAAAATATTAAAATTTTAATTGACAGACTTTTCTAGTAAAAATGATTTATTCTTGGTGAAATTCCAGAATGAACCTAGAGGAAATTTTACCAGTATTTAAATCTTTTAGAAATCGACATGTCTTTAAAAGTTTACACGAAAATATTTCACTTTTAATCACGAATCTGAATTTTTACTGTGAAAAATCGACATGAAAAACTTTCATGAGCGATTTGCAATTTTTGTAACGTTTTCTGCAAACATGTACGTACGTTTCTCAAGATATAAACTAATAGCCAGTGCAAATTCGTATAGGTAGAATTTCTGTATGGATTGAAACTTTCGCAAGACACGAGCGTTGTTCCTCATTACAGTAGATCCACGGTATTAATGCACTTAGAATAATTACCTTGTTCCCCGACACAGATGAGAAATATTATAAACAAATATTACAGCAGAACATCATGGATATGAAGATATAAATTCTAAAACAAAGAGTTTCCGGAAAGGGCAAAAACAACCCCTCCTTTTATTGTCAAGTCTGGAAATGTAAATTACGACAAACAATGAATGGAATTGGAAAGATGCCAGATTTTCAGGTGGTTTTATATATTTACAAACCTCTATACTTTATAAACATATGAACTGTTCCTATTACCTCTTGCTTATCTATGTTCTTCTCTTTTATTTCTTATTTAGCATGTAGAGACTTCAGTGGTTTTTCTTAATTAGTCGTAATTAGAAATACAAATGTTCAAGTAATTGTCCGACATATAAACCTGTCGGAATATTTTTTTAATATTACTTGTTTTAATATGAATAATGTTCGGGGGAAATTACAGTTTTTCTCGCCTTAACCCTGTTTTCCACCATTTCAGTCACTCTTAATAACTACAGAAAAGTCATAGTCGGCACAATACTATTAAACAAAGGTAAAAACTATTTTCAACCCTTTCAAAATGGCAATAGAATTGACTATCTGGGGGTGGCGTCTTATCGGGAAATCATCATCCGGTGCCTTGAACTCACAAATTATTAAAGTGATATCTTTATCAAAGTTGGAGCTTTCAGTCCGCACCATAAACGTGTTTGACAACACGAGAGGATTTTAGTAAAGACCTTGGTGACTGTGTAGGTTAGATGGGGTTGTCAGGTGAAGGAATTAAAGCGTGGAGGATCCACCCCAAAGTATGCCGTCAAGGAAACTGAGTTCCGATACGATGCCACTATCTGTTTACGCATAGAAAAAACTGTTTCATAGGGACCTTAACGGTTGGTCAGCATCTAAAACCTCCTTAAAGGGATGTAGCAATGATTAGGAAACCTATATACCGTAGGTTGGCAAGTTTCAGAATAACTGAATTTGATAAAATTCATTCTGAATCGTTTTAATGCTCGTATTCGAAACACGTTCGGCCACGCAAACCCCGCGTACGTTTCAAGACTATCAATATTGAAACATAGTTTGGAATGAATAAGAAGTCGTTTACTGTTACTTTACCGTTATTTCAGATCATTTGTTTCGGCTGCAGGTAGTCCTCGGTAATTGATTAATAATAACAAACTGTTAATTAAGATTATTAATAACTAATTAATAAATTTATCAATATATAAATCTTATGCAGTAGACAAAAATTCGGTACTCCGTGCTTTGCTTAGGTTCAGTTAATACAGTCTAATATCTAACAGTTCTATTCAAGTCCCTGAACTAAGTCGGTGTAAAGTTATGTATTTATGGGTCACCGGAGCAGACGTTCCCGCTTAGACACCTCAGCAAATGTAGGATATCCGAGATTTTATTTCGCTCTCTTCTCTCTCTAACGATATATTTTTCTCTCAAAATATAAAATATTTTCAAAGTTTATTTATTAATTACTTTTTAATTCCAAGTGCAAATCTATTTAATAAATAAGTCTTCACAAACTCATAATCGTGTTGCAGTTGTGGTTGTGTAGAGGTCTATCTCGTGATAATGTCATTGGAAAGTGTGAGTGAATAAACTGTTTATAATTGTGAGCTTGTGTACGATTCCTTATAACACAACTTAACTCATAAACTCAAATAAGGTAAACTGTCCTTGTATATTTCCTTCTTCGCGGATAGATCAGAGGCCATTGTTCTAGGCATTTGAAACAAAGCAGGAGGTGAAAAGTGACAATTTATTGTTCGATTCAAAATTATGGACCCCTCAGTTTAAACTGTCATGGAATGTAAACAAAAAAAGATATCAATATGAGAGATACATTGAAATTTTTGGAATTTATTTGGGCGTTTTGGCATGTAAAAAATATTTTTTCTAACTATAACTTCCTATTTACTTTTTAGATGGAATAAAAAAATTAACGGTTTTTGTGTGCAACCAGGCCGTAACTTTAAAAAATCAAAAGTCAACAATTTGAACTCCGATCGGAACCAAATTTTAACACAATATAGCTACACGGGTTTTTTAATTTTTCATATAATTTTATGTTGTTAGAAATAAGGTTTTTATCAAATTTCCAAGATATTAATCACCTAAACAATAGTTTATGAATATCCGAGCTTTTTATTTAGTAAATTTGTTAAAATTTACTGAGACGATTTACTACGACGATTTATTTGAAGAGGAATCTTAATTTACCGAGGGCGGCTCCTTCTTGACGGGACTCGCTTAGCGCTCGGCAGCCAGAGGTGCGGTGTTGCCACGATGACGCGGCTAATCGCCCGGGAATTCCAACTAGGGTTGAAATATTTCCACAGTGTGACTCATTGCAACCCTTGGATATATTACTAACTGGTCATTGCCACCATGATAGATAAACTCCTTTATACTGAGAACAGGCCAGCGACAATAGATAAAAGGGAACTGATTCAATATCGGTCATTCTAGCAATATTAGTGTTTTAAGTGCGAGCGTTAACTTTACACCATGTCTCCAAGATTTCCTATATCTGAAGGCGAGATTGCGATGATCTTAAGTGCAATTTGTTTTTTTAGTTTGGAAGGGGAACATTTAGGGATAAACGTTATGAAAAGCTGTCAACGTGTTTGGGAATATCAAAGTCAACGGTGAAGAGGATTAGCGCTTCTCAAACGCAGATTGTGTTTCACCCGGCTCACTACGTATGTGTACATCTGGACCGGGACGACCTTCAATTAAGCTGGATGACTTCACATATGGAATAATAAGGCAAAGTATTCACGACTTTTACCTGAAAAAAATATTTTAACAATAGAATGCCTTCGATAAAAACTTGTTGAAAACATACCCAATTTTCCATAGATTTCAAAATCAACTTTTCTCCGAATCGTCAAGAAAATTGGATTCCGTTTCAAAAAACTAAACAGAAAGCCTGTATTGATGGAGTCGGTCACCATTGCTGCATCACGTCATACCTACGAAAATGAAAGAACTTCGTGCCCAAGGTTACAAGTTGTTTTTCACAGATGAAACTTGGTGCGGACAAAACCACACGAAGATCCACGGCTGGCGAGAAAATATCATAGAATCCCTTCAAAATAGTTATACTAATTACGATCAATATTGAGGACGTATGCAAGAGATATATGGATTTCGTTGGTGATTTAAAACCCCATTAAATGCTGGGAAGAGAGTAATCATATTACACGTCGGAAGTGAAGATGGGTTTTTAACTGGCGCTGAGCTCTGATTTGTTGGAAGAAAAGGTAGAGTTGACTACCATAACGAAATGAAATCGAAACACTAAGAAGAATGGTTTAAAAAAGTCCTTAGTCTCTTACCAAATAAATCTGCAATTGTGATCGATCAAGCCCGATACCATACCATGATTGATAAGTCCACCAAAAAACCTAGCATGATGTGTAGAAAAAATGAAATAGTATCCTGGATTCAAGAAAAGAACATTGAATTACCAGAGCATGTCACACCTCATGATCAACTAACAAAAGCCGAATTGATTGTCTTATCCAGGCCCTACTTCCAAACACCGGTAAAAAGATTGGAAATCTTAATACAATAATATCGACCTGACGTCCAACTGGTTTGGCTACCTGTTGCGCATTGCGAGCTAAACCCAATCGAATTAATTTGGGCATACGTCAAGAACAAGGTTGCTACAGTTAATATGTCGAACGCTATGGAGAAAGGAAGAGGAATGGGCGTGATGAACACTTTCTGTCAAAAAGCTTTACGTTCTGTGACCCCTGAGTTTGTGGAAAAAGTGTATATCACATGCCGAAAACATTGAAAAACATTACTGGGAAAAATTCAACTTAAATAACGATATTCCTACAGCCAAACCACTTGTAATAAACCTAGGAGAGACATCTGAATCTTCAGAATATGACGAGTCAGGCGATGATAAGACATTTTGATTAATGATATAAATCAAGAAACTGTATACTATTCAACTATTTTGTAAATATTACAGACAAGACAATTCAGCAGATAAAAATTTAAGATATTGTATATTATTTAACTATTTTGTAAATATGAAAGATAAGACGAGTCAGCAGATGAAACATAAGAAACTGTATAAGATACAACTATTTTGTAAATATTAAAAATAAGATGAATCGGAATATGAAATTTATATAAGTAGAGTTGTTAGGTAACTGTATATAGTAAAGTTAAATTACTTTGTTGGAAATATTTGTAAATACTGTACCATTTTCAAACCTGCCATTGGAGGTCCAAAGCCCTCATGAAAAAAGGTGATGGAAGATGGTAAAAATAGGAAATAAAAAGGCTAACAAAAACTACGTTATTAGCGGGCGGCCTTGTCCAGTGATCGCTGGCCGTGTCATCGTGGCAACACCGCAACTCTGGCTTCCGAGCGCTAAGCGAGTCCCGTCAAGGAGCCGCCCTCGGTAAATCAAGATTCCTCTTCAAATGAATCGTCGTATAAATTAAACCTATTTTGTCGAAGTTTACCACATAACATATCCAAGTTAGTTACTATAAAATCTACATAACGCAAGAAAAGTCTAGTTTTTCCGTCTGTTATGTCAAGAGAAAATGTTATCTTGGAAATTTGATAACAACTATTTTTTTAACAACATGAAATTATATGAAAAATTAAAGAACCTTTGTAGCTATATTGTGTTAAAATTTGGTTTCTATCGGGGTTCAAATTGTTTACTTATGATTTTTTTAAAATTACGGTTTGGTTGAAAAGCACACAAAACCTGTATTTTTTTATTCCAACTAAAAAATAAATAGGAAGTTATAGTTAGAAAAATTATTTTTTACATGCCTAAACGCCTAATTAAATTACTAAAATTTCAATGTAACTCTCATATTGATATCTTTTTTTGTTTACATTCCATGACACTTTAAACTTAGGGGTCCATTTTGAACGAACAGTAGGTCTCAGCTTCTCTGTAATTACATTGGAGTTTCAGAATATTAGTATCTATTATTAAAAATTAACCAAAAAATATATCTCTCTGAATCTTTTACTTTTAAATATTTTTATTAGAAAGCGTGGGGAATTCTAATATTAAAAAATTATATATGGAACAGTAAAAACTTATTCCACCATAAATTCACAATATGTTGTAAGTCATTCTAAAATAATTTAATTTTAATTATCTAATCACACTAAAATTATTAGTGACGCTCTGTTTTATTGTCATTTGTAACGATTTTTGTACAATGCACTAAACCCACGGCCAAGCGCTGCCGCTGAATAGAGACAAGGGCATAAATTTTGGAACAATAGAAGACAAAAGCACCCTTGCAGTTAGACCTCAATGTTTAATGTAAATTATTTTAAACAATGGGCAATTGGACAGAAGCAAGTTTACGAAACAGAAAAGCTTTCGGAGTAAGTTAAGTGGACTTTTCAGAAAATACTTTGTTAGAGCTAAGACGTTGCTGGACACAACATGCAATCCGTGCTCGGGTGATTCATCCTCTTCCTTAACTAATTCTACTCACCCTCATCCTTCACTGAGAGGTTTTACCATCGAGCTGTTGCATGTTTATTTATGTTCAAAAGTTTTTATTGCTTACATTTTTATTCCTATTTGTATTATATTTATTTTCCGTCATCCTTATTTGTCCAGAACATTTTTTCCGAATCTTTCTCATTATAGTGGAGTGAACGTTATTGCAAAATGTACTGAGAAATCTTCTGTACTTTAGCTGGATCTAGTACATTATAGTGGAGTAAACGTCATCGCAAAAAGTACGAGGATATCTTTTGTTCTTTAGTTGGACCTAGTACAGTATAGCGGAGTAAACGACATCGCAAAAAGTACGAGGAAATATTTTGTTCTTTAGTTGAACCTAGTACATTATAGTGAAGTAAAAGTCATCGCATCATCACAAAAAGTACTAGAAAATCGTTTGTTCTTTAGTCGGACCTAGTACATTTTAGTGAAGTGAAAGTCATCGCATCATCGCAAAAATGACTAGAAAATCTTTTGTTCTTTAGTTGGACCTAGTTTATTGTAGGAGAGTGATCATCATAGCAACATGTACGAGGAAATCCTTTGTTCCTTAGTCGGACCTAGTACATTTTAGTGAAGTGAAAGTCATCGCATCATCGCAAAAATGACTAGAAAATCTTTTGTTCTTTAGTTGGACCTAGTACATTATAGTGGAGTGAACGTCATAGCAACAAGTACGAGGAAACCTTTATTTAGTTAGTCGGACCTAGTACATTATAGTGTAGTAAACGTCATAGCATCATCGCAAAAAGTACCAGAAAATCTTTTGTTCTTTAGTTGGACCTAGTACATTGTAGTGGAGTGAACGACAACGCAACAAGTACGAGGAAATCTTTTGTTCCTTAGTCGAACCTTCTTTTAATCCACTATTCCTACATAAAATGTATTGCCCTTTCGCAAGCCAAAGGTAGGTGCAGCAGAGACCTCAATGTTGCACTGACTTGAACTACAATCCATCTCATCTTTCATACCACTATTATTTCCTTCTTTTTCTACCCTTCTTCAACTAAAACCTTATAAAGGCACTATCAGTTCAGCTCCCATTCAGCTGTTCTCCTTGAAAAAAATCTTTCCCCAACGCCACTTTTCGTTATTACTTTTTTTCCTACTCATTGTCTTTATATTTCCATTTTTATCTATTTAATTTGCCTCTCTTACTTCCTATTTAATATGCGTTATTAGTCATTATAAAGGATACAAAACTTGTTATGCCCCATTAGAGAATAGGTCTGTTTCACGCGATCCTGCACACGCTCCTGACACCCTTTTGTACTGTGGTTGTTACCTTACCTGTATCTCACAACCCTTACTGCCCTTCAAAGGCGATGATAGGTACACCACCTCAGCCGGTATAAATGTATCATTCCTTGGCAGCGGTTTAACGTTTCTAATGCTCTTAACAATTTTAAAGGTAATATCAGATACATGTCTCATTGAATTCTGCCAGAATACTGAAGTTTTTTTTTTCTGTGCGACTAGTTTTAATTCTTCCATCGTGGACTCTACAGTTCTACGCTATTAAGCCATTCAGAGTATACTATTTGTATCGGTCATTTCCAATAATCTCATGGTACTTCTCATGACTAAAATCTTACAAGGTACTTCGCCATTTTTAAGACCAATCATCACATTTATCACCATAAATACCGAAAAGTGACTGCTGAATTACATTTGAATTGAAGAAATGCATCTGTTATGAATTCAAACTTGATTAGAAGAGCATGACAATAAGAGATAGGAATGGTCGAAACATAGATAAGAAGTAAAATAATTAGTTGCAGAATTATGTCTTGTTATTCATTAAAGTTTCGGTCATTTACTATTGTTCTACAAGACGTTAAAATTAATATAACTACCTGGTCTAGTTCTACCTGTAAGGCAGGTTAAGTAAAACTTTATTTAGCACATTTTGAAAACCTTCTAACACTTTATAAAATAAAAAGGTTTCAAGCCAAACTGCATTTCCTTTGCAAGGGTTTAGAAAAAGACATAATTAAGAAAAAACACTCGCTAAAAATACTAAAAAAGGAATTATGGAATGTTTTTGTGCTTCTATTGGTTTTATATTAAAATTGAGAGTGTCACAGTTATGTGGTGTTCCATACTTTCGTCACATTACCTTTTTCGATGAATTTTGAAGAAACTTCAACAATCAGAACTTTCAAAGTAAAGTTAGTATTGTTGTAATATAAAACTCCAATTGTTGGTAAAGTTTTGATCGACGGTAGATTACCGAAACGAGTCATCAAAAGTTATTGTGACAATGTATGACATGACAGATAACCCTGCCAATGAAGATTTCACAGATGAACATTTGTAAAATGTTTGCTGAAGTAGTATTTTTGTTAGTTTCAAGTCCATCAGTCAATGTAATTATTACATTTTATTCACAAAGTATAGGACCTGATTGTGTGTAAATGCAACTTTAGGTAGGGACATAAAACCCACTGACAAAAGATATAGCTGAGACACTATCGCCACGGGTAGGCACAGCAGCAAATCCGAGGCTCAGATTCGTTTAACTAGGGACATAAAAAGGTGTCTAATCGTTGCACCTCTTCATAAGAAAAACAATAAGTAAGGGATGATAAAATTATTCTGAGCTCAGAAAAGGGCATAATATTCCATGGTACGGGGACAGGGTAAAAGTATCCTATATCCTATTCATAAGCACTTGAAATAGACTTGGTCCAAACTGGAGGAAAGAGAAGTATCTCTTGCTACTGTCTCTAAACGTGATGTATTAGTAAAACTAAACGTAATATAATTGTGGGCTAAAAGTGACAGATCTCTGTCAAGAAATTTGTAAGCCGACAAAGATTGGTGAAAATAAACCCACCTTAACTTACATTTGGTATATTTTATAGTAAACTGAAACCTAGTTCACAAATACTATAATCGATAATATTGGATATGAAGTAATTATTTACGACTTGGTCTCCACGGAAAGCTAATTTATCACGTGGCCAATAACGTCAAGCATTATCCGCGATAGATTTAAAGCCTTTACACTAATGGCCGGCCATTACCGTGCTTGCAGATGACGTCACTAGAATTAATACACAGTTCTAAAGGAACACGCTGTAAACGTAATACGTAAGGAGTAAGAAGATAAAGAGGTTTTGCTTCCAATCCAGCCCCGTAAGCTATTTTATCGAATGTAAAAATAAAGTGTTGCTAAAATATTATTCAAATTAGTATTTATAATAAGTCTACATATATTTTTTATTTAACTTTTTTTCTATTTTAAATAAGATTGTGTTTCATTATTTTAAAACATTTAGGGAAGTTCCTGGAAGAACATAACTCTGAAGTTTTAAATTTCAATAGAAATTGTGATCAATATTAAAATTTTAAATTTTGTCAGATTTTAAATGATTTAATATCTTTTATTGTTATAGATTACAACAATGATGTAAGTTTGCCAATACAGTGTTTAAAGACATGCAGTGGATGAGAAAGGGTGGTTCCTTTGGGTTTTCATTGCAATAAATGATTGTGTAAATTTCTTCTACAACTGTGAAATACATATGTGGGTGTTTTACCGTTTGGAGGATGATTTTTAATGTTACTGTGTTACACAGTTGTAGTACAAAATGCATTCACGTTTGAAGGATTTGCAACCAGTTTCGAAAATAAGTAAGATTGATTATTGATAATAGGGCTCTGTACAGCTTAAAACTTATATTACGTAAGCATCTAACTTCAGGCTTTAAATATATATAAGCGCTCTCCCTCAAGCTGTAAAAACGTTTTGGCTATGTATATACATTCAGTAGGTATTTGGTTATATATATATATATATATATATATATATATATATATATATATATATATGTTATAACATAAATATAACAACAATCTTTCTTGGTATTTATGCGAGTTAACTTTCAAAGATTGCTAGTATATCCATCAACAAGCATCACTGACCGGGGGATTGTAGTAGACTGCGAATATATATATATATATATATATATATATATATATATATATATATATATATATATATATATATATAAAGATAGATAGACAGGTAAAGCATACATAGGCCTACGCATTTATGCGTGTGTATATATCACTTACACTTAAAAGGGCTTATAAAGAATCATACTTGGTGTATTTGGAGTCGACTGTCATTAGTTTATTAATTAAAGTGCTAATTATGAGCTCATTTACTGCCGTCTTCTAAACCTCAAAAATGAGAGCGCGATTAACAAGCTCTCGAAAGTCGACTCTCAATAGGATTGTTTTTGCTATAAATGTTTCTGAAAATGAAACTTGTGCAATCAAGATGTACAAAAAGATTAAATAAAAAAAGTGAATTATCGTTTAAAATTTGAAAATCACGTCATTCCGAAACATGTCAACAAAGGCAAATATTGTAATGTTAGTAAAGGCAGAAAAATGTACTGGAAGAAATACAAACATTCCTAACAGAAGTAAAAGTATGATTATATTAAGAATTTCAAAGTTTATTTGTGGTTAAGAGGTTTTATTTCTAAAAAAATTACCACGACTGCTTTAAGTTGATAAACACAAATATCCGTACTTTAAATGCTAAGAAAAAACTTAAACTTAAACTTATGGGAATATCAGTGAAACACATTCAGTATAGGTAGCTTTTTATTCTATTTTGCTGTAAAAGAAGCTCAAGGTTTCTTGAAACCGAAACAATTGTTTTCCGGGAGAAAGAAAATTCCATAAAACTGATAATAATCGCAGATCTTCTACAAATTTAATTAAATACCGAATATGAAATATAAACGTTTTATTTCATGAATGTCGCTGTATAAAAAGCCTAAATTTAAAGCAATAAATACGTGATCCAGTGTGATAGATTTCCCGCAGGTAGAGATCTGAGTACTTTATACGAACATGACTGGTTGTACGTGGCTTGAGTACAAACAGGGATTCGCACAAGTAAAGCTGTGCTGAATGAGTTTTATCAAAAACCCATTGGGAGGCGCACGGCTATAAATTTATTTTTATTTTCAAGAAAACCAGTCTTTGTTTTACTTCAGCTATATTATTTTCGTATGTTAATTTGAAATTTAAAATGTGGACGATTCATTTTATTTTTGTGATTGTATTTGTGCGCATAAAACAATTTATCACATCCTTGTCATGTCACATTCTACGTCTCGTCATACTTATCATTTTACTTATGTTGACTTTAGACCATTTTATAAACAAGGTTCGGAAAGAAGTATTTTGTTAGGCGTGACCGTATATGCGGTTTTAAAGGCTGTGACTAGAAAAAACGCTAAATAAAAATACACAGAAAATACAAGTAAATGATTTTAACAGTCGACAGAAGATGAATCATAATTTCTTTCTGTTTGATATTACTAATTTTAATGTATAACACATGTGAAACAAACTCTTATTTATCTTTCATAAACCAATTGCACTTATGGCAATGATTGTTATATGGGGAAATACGTTATTAGGGGAGATTGGGGTAATGCGGGTCACCTAAGGGAGATATTCAATAAAAAATAGAAAATCTGTGAATAATCTTTTAGAAGTCAGTCATTTGATGTATAATGTTATTAGTTATAATATATGATTATTGGAATATGTCACGATAATGGTAACCTATATTATAATGTAAAAAGTAAAAAATGTGTTTTGACCCGTTTTCCCCCACCTTTGGGGTAATGGTGGTCAAATATTTCCTAATGTAAAACAAATGGGAAAATACAAAAATAACATTTTACAAAAGATAAACTTTTATTAAACACAATAAACAATAAAAATTAATGAAATTAAGAAAAGTATGTAATTTTTCAACGACATTTGTCACAAATATAATTGTTTGGAGTGTCGAAGCCACTGCAGAGTGCATGCACCCAATTGCCACAAGAAGTGCATCTGTACCACTCCTCTTTGTCTTTTCCATAGTCTCCACATATGAAGCAGGTTTCGTTTTCTTCTCCGGACAGCTCATCCAATTCATCATCGTCACATAAGAGATTTTCTTCAACGTTTTCTTCCTCTTCTTCACTGTCTGTAAAGAAATTTAGGTTTCGCCTAGCTTTCTTTCTTTTGTTTATTTTTTTAATTTTCTTATCTCTGTGAGTCACGTCATTTATTTTTGCATTCTCAATTCTTCGTTTTCTTTTCAAATCTTTTTCCCGTTCTTTCTCGTGTTTTATCTTCATCCTTTCTAATAGTAGATTCTTTTGTGGAGTTGAGGTTAATATTTCTGAGCGTTGTTTTTTTACCCCTTTTTTCCTACAGGCATTTTTTTTGGCAGTGGTATCAAATTTTCCAGTGTCAGATCCTGCCTCAAGGTATCATTTGCTTGTCGAGATGTGGACGGTCTGCACAAAGTCTGGTCATTGTCAAATTGAACATTAGGTGCTTTATCAGCGTCAGGAACTTCTTGTGGTGAGCAAAGTGGAGATTCGATGACTTCATCATTTTCTACTAGGATGTCAGACACCTCAAGGCTAGATAAGAGGGTGTCTGCTGGGAGAAAATCGATATCTGTAAAGACATCAGGATTAACTGGATGAATTCCAGTGTCTTTGAAACCGGCTATTGCATTCGTCATTGTCGCAACTTTACAATAGGCTTTATTAAAGAGCCCAGCTATTTCGTATGGTGTTATCTTCAGGAGGTTAGACGACCTCATGTACAAATCACATTCACGGCGGAATCCTGATTTAAGGGGTGAGTAGAAAGCCACATCAAGGGGCTGCATCCTGTGAGAGGTGTGTGGAGGAATGGATAGCATCGTAATACCGTTTTGTCTGCACAACTCCAGGGATTCCAAAGTCACATAGCTTGCGTGGTTATCAAGTACTAATAGAACTTTACGTTCTACGCTTGCATTTAAGTGGTGAATGAAGGGCTCCAACCATTTGACAAACATTGTTTCGTTTGACCATCCATTATGAGTGCAATCATAAATTGCACATGGTGGGCCGTCTTTCTGAAGCTGTGGGGACATCCTTTTTCGAGGATAAATAAACATAGGAGGAATGAAATTCCCTGCAGCATTCATAGCACAGATCACAGTTATGTTTTCCCCCTTTCCCAGCTGGTAACCGATCCTGCCCTTTTTTTCCTTGTGTTGACACTACTTTTCCTGGGTCTTGAACCGTTGTCCACCGGTTTCATCCATGTTGTAAATACAGTCAGGAGTGTATTTCTCTTTGGTCATTACACCTTCAAGATTATCGAAAAATCTCGTGACATCTTCTCTATTCAGTCCTGTGACTCTGTTAATACTCACAGCTTCAGGTTTGCGAACACGAAGAGGATTTCTTTTTATAAAACCCTCAAACCAGTCTCTTCCAGCAAGCTTGGTATGTTTTGAAAATGGATGAGATATTTTCTTAGATTCCACAAATTCGTAAGCTATTCGCCGAATACCCATAGGTGATAATCCATAAAATAAATTATCTAGCAGCTGTAGTCTGGCAGTAAGTAATTTCTCATCTTCAGTAGACAAGACTGTCCCACGACCAAGTTTAGGTTTTCCTAAAAGATTATTACATTTTCTTTTTCTCAAACTTTCAAAAGGGATATCAAACTGTTTGCTGGCAGATCTTACGGAGTTGCCTTGTTCTATAAAGCGTATGGCTTCTTGAAGACGATCTTCTGACCAGCTCCCTCTGGTAGTTTTTTTAATATATTTTCTACCCATACCTCCTGAAACAACGAAATAACCAATAGCTTATCGTAATTTATTGTTAATTTATTATTAAACATTTAAAATAATGTAGGGGAATGAGGGTCAGCTGACCCAATGAAAATGACCACCATTACCCCACAGTGTAAACAAATATTGTTGACATATTCACAATTAACTATAAACACAAAAATTACATTTAAACACACGAAAATGCTTAGAATAACAATATCTTCAGATTGTGCTATATAATATAAAGAAAGATAGTGGTGGAATGGTACTTACAGATAATTAAAGTCAGTTGAAAATTATAACAACACGGCCACAAAAACAAAACGTGATGTATGTCCTATCACAATGGCGACTCGACTACCAATGTTTGTATGTTAGTTCACGAAGCTGATGTCCAGAGTGCAATACCATACAGAGCGTTGTACTCCCGTTCATTTGTCCAAAACTGCAATGACCCCCATTACCCACTGACCCTCATTACCCCATTCTCCCCTACTACAAACACTTTATCTACTTCTTTCGAGTGTGAACACATTAAAATAATTTAAAATATAAGATTTTATTCAATTTTTTAAAAACTTCAGTAAACATATACATCTTCATATTGGTAACAACATATTACAATTATTTACTTGGCTTTCTTTAACTATTTGTAACTATAAACTTTAAAAATATATAAATGGTGATATATTTAAGTGACACCATTAAAATCACCCAAACTGTAAAATATTTTTAATAAGATTTTTAAAATACTTTAACGTAATTATGTTTAAATTTTTTGAAAATTTCACATTTTACAACACAGCGTTCCAATTTTTACACGTACTGTATAACAGAAACCCCCTAAATTATTTGTTGATTTTAATTTTTGCAACCTATTTTACGATATAATAATTCTTGACATTTCCTTATATAAACATAAACAGTGAAGTGAATTAAGTAATTACAAAAATGGTATAACAATGAAAAACGTTCATCGCATGCTACTCCTATATGACAATGTAAGGAGCCTCAAATTCTCCAGCAGGATATCTAATGCATTGTATATGTTCCCAACTTGTTGTCACGTTTTGTACAGATAGGTAAAATTTAAAAAAATTACTACATTTTAAATGAGGTGTAAAACTAATAGTTAGAGAGATCCTACGATTGCTGGCTTGAAACACTCCCCTTTTATATATATGTATGTATGTATGTAACCCCTACCGGATGAGGCGATATATATAACATGGCCTTTCAAGGACAGAAAGAGTTGTTAGATACAGTTAAGGTAACGTTAGGTCGTATAGACCCAAAGTATATTAGGTTGACAGGAGGATGTGCAGGATCGCGTACGTGAAGTAGACCTATTCTCTAATGGGGCATAAATGAGTGCCTATCCGTTATACTGATCAATAACGAAGATTATATAGAAAGTGAGAGAGGCAAGTTAAATAAATAATAATGGTAATATAAAAACAATGAGTAGGAAACAAACGTTTTAACGAAAAGTGGCATTGGGGAAACATATTTTTCAAAGAGAACAGCTGAAAGGGAGCTGCCTTTGAGAAGTACATTACTAGCTATGGTTAAGTTGGGTCAATGGTAAAGCGCTAGATTTGGAACATAATCATTTCGTATCCTATCTACACTCGTAAAATTTTTATAATTTAATTATTGAATAGACATTTGAAAAAACTGCATTATCATCATTTGTTAACCAATACAGGAAAAAAAATGTTTCTGGACTTGATTTAATGATAAAAACTTATTTTAATAAAAATTGAAAATGTCTATAAGATATATATCAAGAGAGTGTGAACTAATAGTAGGAATTAAAAAAATGATTACAAAATTAAAATGTTTTAATTATATTTATGTTTCAAGTAACAATATATTGAGTATTCTTTCAAATTATAGAATACTTTTAAAGCTTTATATTACTCCAATCCTTCAGTAGCTGATAAATTGCATCGTTACCCTGTTCTACACATACATGCCATAGTAAGTAAATAATCATTTTATAAATTAAACTATCAAAATATTTTCCTCATTCAGAGAACTTATTAAACATTTTAAACAGGCCGGAACTGTTTACCATTTACTTAATCGTAGAGTGTCACTGCTAGTAGTCTTGGGATACCTCTGATCATAAATTTAAACAATTCCATTGAAATTTGATTTACGTTTTTTAGATTAAATTTTTAAGTTTGATTCCTAGTGGTTTTAAAAATACCCAAGTATTATTAAACTGTTACAATTATTCCAGCTTGCGTGTTCTGCATACCTCATGTTAAGCTCATTTTTAGCTTTTACAACTCAATGTGTTACATTAAGCCTCCACTTTCCTGGGGTAATTCGTACAATAACAATTGTTTTTACTAATAAAATCTTTCATCTAGGAAAAAATCCACGAAACCATTTCATGTTATCATTTCATGAATGCGAAACATCACTTTATTGTATTTTTATTCCTGATATTAGATATATCCGTGACTTCCCTCTAAAGGTATTTACGGTTCCAAGTACAAGCCTTACCAACATTCAGTAACTTATACAATATTTGTTTATCGCGAAGTATCGAGGAAGTTGTTATCCCTCTTCTCTCATGAGCATGTTGCATTTATACTTTTCCTACCACAGGAATAAAAGCAAATTTTCAGAAGTTAGTCAAATGGCCGAGCATAATTAGTGTGGCAATACAGAACCAAAAAATGACTGTCCCTTACTATACAACAGGGAAGGAACATATTTAAACATCATCCTACCACAATCAACAATATTGCTTAGCTATTTACATAGCATGAGGATAAACACAGCGCTATCTATGACCGGGATATGAATTAGGTTTCGTAAACAGTTATTTCCACGTTTACCCAAACTAGTGCTTCAACGTGGTTCCTAGTACGAGGAAAACTATATTCCCCTACCCTCATACCTCCTATTCATCCACTAATGCTTTCGTATCTCAAGCCTTACTTTGGGGATAGTGAGGTCATAAGGCTGAGTAAGGTAAGGTCCTTGATGGAGAACCCATATTACTTAGGGGTTGTATCCATCCCTTACAGTTAAAAATATCTCCTACTACTGTATCTCTGGGTCATTATGTTTAATTTATTCGGTATATAAGCAAGTCGACGTTCGAGATCTGTAATTACGTGACCTTATTTTCGATCATCATCTGAGACTAAGGGCTTCTTGCAGTTGCCAGTTGTGTGGGATTTCCGTGCCACGTGATGCCAGTACTGTTCTATTGTCAGTTTTACTGCACTGTAGGAATGTTCTAGATTATCTTAGGGTTAATTATGTCTATTAAGTAAAATAATGTATCGTTTTTTCATTTTATTTGTTCGTTTATTATATTATTTATGTTTATAAATTTATAACTGTTACCAGATTATCATTTTGAGCCCGTTTTGTACTTTTTTTTGTTAGATTCATGTCTTATAATGTGACAAATGTATGGTTATTCTTTGACTAAGTTGTGTGTTTGTATTGTAATTGTTGGGTTTGATGTGTGTTTTGAGGTGCTTTTATATCTGTCTTCTAGTTTCTTTTTTGTTTGCCAATGTATAATTTGTTACAGTTTAAAAATCCAATTTAATATATTTCGTTATTAAGTGGGGGACATGTTTTTCTGTTTCTTTTTTTAAAATGATTAATGAACATGCCTAATGTATTTGTATATATATATATATATATATATATATATATATATATATATATATATATATATATATGCTGATACGTTTTCTTTCACGGAGGGAAAAATATGATGCATAGTTATTATCTGGGGTATATCTGATAATTCTGCAATGACAAGGTGAACCCAACAACAGTTGAAGGCAATGCTAGATGAGATTCTAGCGAAACGTGGGAACTGCGATTTTATGCACTCCAGAAAGTATATATATATATATATATATATATATATATATATATATATATATATATATATATATATATATATATATAGTTAGATAGCTCAAAGACGTATATATTTAAGTGTTGTATAACACATTTATGATATTTCGTAAAGTTAGGTTGTCAACATTAATTAAGTAAGCTGAACATGTACTGGTGCAAATTCGAGATTATATCTGAATTTGGTCGACAGGCATCACTTTACAATGATGAGAGATGTCAGACCCCAGATGTACAACGACGAGATGGCTTGACCCTTGACGCAGTTTCAAAAGGAAACATAGTCACGTCATTTCTCGTTTTAAGTAGAAATTTTCGCGATATAATCAGCGTAAAACAAAAAAAAAGTCATCGGGATTTGAATTTCTCTGATTTATACCTTTCATACTTAATACCTTTTTATACTTTATCTAAATGGGAAAATCTGCTGTAACGTAATATAGTTGCTTAATGTAGTCGTATAGCCAACGGAACATGTACAATGAGCTCCTAAGTGAAAATTTGATTTTTAAATTAGATTCAAGAATCCGCCGTAGTGGTGTAGGTAAATGGTAAGAGGTTTTAGTCGGCCTTTAAAACTAAGTGCGCCCTGGCGAACATTAATTGCATAATTGACTTCACTTTGATATTACTAACTGAAAAAATCTTTTCAAGGACGATACACCCTGAAGACGATTTATATTAAGACATTACTTAAAATCATAAAACGAAGTAGTGTGTGTATGTGCTCGCGAGGGCGTGTGTGTGTGTGCGTATGTGTGTCTGTCTATCCCTCTGTCTGCCTTCTTATATATATATATATATATATATATATATATATATATATATATATATATATATATATATATATATCATGTTAACACACACAAATACATTAGGCATAATCAGTAATCAATAAAATAAGGCAACCAGAAAACATGTCCACCATTTAATAACGAAACATATCAAATCAAATTTTTAAACTGTAACAAATTATACATTGGCCAAAAAAAATGGTACTAGAAGACAGACATAAAGAGCACCTCAAAGCACACATTAAACCAAACAATTACAATACAAACACACAACTTTGCCAAAAAATAACCATACATTCGTAAAATTAAAAAACACACATCTAACAAAAAAAAGTACAAAACGGCTCAAAATGATAATCTGGGAACAGTTACAAATTTATAAACACAAATATTATAATTAACGAAGAAATAAAATGAAAAAACGATACATTATTTTACCTAATAGACATAATTAACCCTAAGATAATCTAGAACATCCCTACAGTGCAGTAAAATGGAAAATAGAACAGTACCGGTATCACGTGACACGGAAATCCCACACACCTGGAAACTGCAAGAAGTCCTTAGTCTCAGATTATTAACTAAAAAGAAGGATACGTAGTTCTCGAACGTCGACTTGCTTATATACCGAATAAAATTAACATAATGACCTAGAGATATGAGGATAGGAGATATTTTTAACTGTAAGGGATGGATACAAACTTTAGGCAATATCGGTTCTCCATCAAGGACCTTACCTTACTCAGCCTTTTGAACTGACTATCCCCAAAGTAGGGCTAGGGATACGAAAGGACTGGTGGATGAATAGGAGGGATGAGGGTAGGGGAATATAGTTTTCCTAGTACTAGGAACCACGTTGAAGCACTAGTTAGGGTAAACTTGGGAGTAACTGTTTAACGAAATCTAATTCATATCCCGATCATAGATAGCGCTGTTTATCCTCAAGCTATGTGAATAGTACGCAATAATGATAGTTCTGGTAGTATGATGTTGAAATATGTGCGTCCCCTGTTGTATAGTAAGAGAGAGTCAATTTTTGGTTCTGTATTGCCACACTAATTATGCTCGGCCATTTGACTAATTTATGAATATTTGCTTTTATTCCTGGGGTAGGAAAAGGATAAATGTAGCATGCACATGAGAGAAGAGGGATAACAACTTCCTCGATACTTCGCGATATACAATTATTGTATAAGTTACTGAAAGTTGGCTTGTATTTGGAACCGTAAATACCTTTAGAGGGAAGTCATGGATTTATCTAATATCAGGAATATACAATAAAAAATACAATAAAGTTATTTTTTACATTAGATGGTCACATGAAATGGTTCGTAGATTTTTTCCTGTATGAAACATTTTATTAGTAAATACAATTGTTATTGTAGGAATTATCCCAGGAAAATGGAGGCTTTATGAAACACATTCCGTTGTTAAAGCTAAAGTTGAGCTTAACATGAAGTATGAAGAACTCGCCAGCTGAAATAATTGTAAACAGTGTAATAATATTTGATTATTTTTAAAGCCACTAGGAATCAAACTTCAAAATTAAATCTAAAAAACGTAAATCAAATTTCAATGAAATTGTTCAAATTTATGATAAAAGCTATCCCAAGACTACTAGAAAAGACTCTACGATTGAGTAAGTAGCAATTCCAACAGAATGTGCCTTAACTACGCTCACTACCTTCATAAAGTCTCGGCAAATGCAATATCAAGCTCAAACGTGACAAAGCCCGAGGCAAAGCTCAGTAAACCATAAATCTAATTCTTCTTTTTCGATTGACCTCGTTGTAACTGACCGAATTGCGAAACAATTGGCGATAACAGGTAAAACTGCCCTCGAGGAAGTTGTTTCCTATAGGGTTGATTCAACAGTGTATTATATATGTTTATTATGTGAAGTAACTATTTAATTCACATCTATGTTGTGAAACGTTGCAACGTCTGATGTTTTTAGAATACGTAGTAGTTTTCTGAAAAACTGTATATGTAATAACGACCATAAAAGCTTCAATACTATTTTTGGAAGTGGTTAAACTGCCATTGTATTCGGAAACGCTTTAATAAGATCGTCAGTTCCCTAAGGCAAACCGTGGAACCTACTTGGTAACCATATCTCTTTAGTCTAAATACAAAGGACGGATATGTATAGAGTTCGAAAATTGGAAATACATTTTTACTCAAGGTTAAACCTCGAAACCCCTTCTAGTGGCGGTAGCCACTTAAGGGTATGACTATTGACAAGCGTAGATAGTAAAAGTCATGCACTGGGTACAACTCGACGAAGCCACAGAGAGCTATTTTTGTGCAACGGAAGTAGGGCCGTATCCGTTACAATAGCAAACAGGAGAAAGCTGCTAGGTCGACGAGGGCTTTGCTGCGTTTTGTTGAGGAAATCCTCAATGGCGGACATCTAGTCTACAGGCAATGGTGTTGTTTCTGGCCAACATGGGAGTCAGTAGTAACCCCAGACCTGTGTTCCTCTCCGTACGGGAATAGTCTCTAATCTACTGAGTCAAGTCCCTATTTGACCAGTTTGGCCCCGCCTTCATACTAGCTCCACATACTTAGGTTTCGTTTGGCCTATTTCGTATTTTATTTTTATTTCCGACCAATTTTGTATACATATTACAGTCGTACTTGATCATTCATAATTTTCATATTTTAAACTAGTTTTTGTGTATTTCCTAATTTTCAATATATTAAGGCGTTTTCTTTTAATATCGCAGACAAGATGTGATTGTTGAACGTTCTTTAAAACGAGTCAACAAAAGTTATTGTGATGAATGTCAGAAATCTGCGCTACTGGAAACTTTAATGCACAACCTACAACGTTATCATAAAGCATAACAAAAGAATTCTTTGGTTCAAAACAACTAAATGTCACACCAAACCTGAACTACCACACAATGCAAACTTTAACGAGTCCAAATTAAATTTGGGCAGTGCTACTCACAGATTGTACTCTTATAAACCGAAGATAAATCTGCCGTAACCAAGGTAGAAGTTGCCCCGGGTTTAAACCAAATTCGTAAACCGCAGTCGGTGAAAGTTTGAAATGTATAGAGCTATATGGAATTATTATTTTATCAGTATGATTAAGTTCTATAAACTGGAATCTTAATTATGAAACTTTAGAAAAAAGAAAACTCGATTGTTCCATCTTGAGAAAAGTCATTTGTCTTTGAGGCCCAATAAAAGGATGATCATACGTGCATAGAATATTTTTTGTAACGTTTCATGTTTTTCTTATGTATATTTCCCTATTTATATATATTACAGACTGCTTCTACATCACACCAAACCTACCGTCTCGAGTCTGACGTTAGCCACTCTATTGGGAGTCACTACTTTGAGGATTGATTCGTGGGGACATGGATTCACATGCTGGTCTGTAGATTCTTTCTAACCTTTGTATCCCACCTACGAAGGGACAAGAAGCTAACGCCTTAATACCTTTTACAACCTTTTTCTTCTGAAACCTTTCACACTCTAAAAAAAAGGTGTTTCTATTTGTTACTATTGCCGATCTATCTCCTTTTATGTATGTGTGTTTTACGTTTTTAAACTAGGTCCCCTTTGGCTTGTGTTTATATTATTTGCCCACTTTCGTCTTTTACTTACGTTCTCCTATATTGCGAAGTGTGATCTGTCTCCCGTAACATTTTGTAGGCCCTACATCCTCTTATTAGCTTCAACACCGAAAACTATTGTATTATGTCGAAGCAAAGGTTAACAACTCGTTATTGCTTCCAATTTTTTTCAATTAAAAAAAATTTCTAGCTTTGTGTTTAAAAGGCAAGATTTAAAAATGGGAACTTATAAGAGAATGTTGAAATTCTCGTGAACCGTCAAAGAACTAATGACTAATGAATAAACATACTAAAATTATTACACCAATAAACAAGGTACAATCTTTACTCGTTTGGTATCAATTGGTAAAAAAACCTATATATACTGATATTTCTCATCAAACTCGTTTTGCACTAGGTCAGCGCATTGTTCAATCCTGTGAGTCATGGATAAGAGTGCTTCTTAGGTGTGTTATGTTGGTGTGAGTCTGTGGTGTATTGGTGTTCTGTGTTGTATCACTTTTCATAGACTAGTTGTTAGTTATGTGTTCAAATATAGTATTATTTGTGATTGTGTTTCGTCACTAACGACTACTCGTTAAGACTAAGAATAATAACTCGCATTATAATACAAATAAAAAAGAGACTCACCAACACAACACACCTGAGCAAAATTCTTGACCGAAACCCACAGCATTGAACAATGCCCTGACACTGTGTGAAATGCGTGAGCTGATAAATATCAGTCACTAGTTGTTTTTTGCCAAGTGATACCGAAAGTAATTATACGAAAAACCTCAAGATTTACAACGCAAAATACTTCAAAGTAGGATATTTTTGGACGTGTAATGAGGTACACCAGATATTATAAGCTTCTGGAAATAATAGTAAAGTCAAGCGTAGCCCATGCAGAAGAAGAATAAAAACAGAAAGTCGGATATAGAATGTAATGGAGGCATCATTCCAAGCAGATGGTTGTCAAGGATCTGGGAAAGCAAGTTACTTAAAGATTTACTTAAAATACGTTCGTAATAATAACTCTTTAAACCCTGTTATTTTTGTGACTGACAAAAATATAGCCTTTTTTCAAGAGTTTTTCTCAAATACCAAATGCCAAAATTATAGATGAATAGAACTTACAGTAAATACGAAAAAGTTCCCCAGTTCTAGCGGTTTAGTTAGATTTCCTAGCAAACTTTAAAAGTCAGTGTTTGTAAAATTTATTTAACAAAAGAAATAACTATAAGATAATATCCCAATTGTTACTAATGTTAAGATATACATGATTAGATCCTATACAATGTTACACAAAATATACTTTGCCAATGGAGAACAGTGCCCATTACCGTTCCATCACATTATAAGTCAGTATTCGCATTGAAGTCTCCTTGTCAAAGTGTTGTGACGCATCTGGTATCGTGTATGGTTCGTCTGTTTGTTTTCATACAGGGTCTTTTATTTGAAAGCTTTACAAAACTGCTCTCTTAGGAATAATTTAACAGGTGCATACAATTACTCATTTTCTAACCAACTTTGGTTGTTGAAATTACTAATTTTATAAAAAATGTTGAATAATATGTACAATTAAAATTTTTGGAAACAATAGCTGTGCAATATTTACAATTAAAATTTTAGGAAACAATAGCTGTATAATATTTACAATTAAAATTACAGAAGCATTAGCTGTGTAATATTTACAATTAAATTTTATTAAACATTAGCTGTGTAATATTTACAATTAATATTAAAAGTAAATATAAATTTAATTATAATTTTTAAATAATAATTATTGTATCATTGATATATACAAATGGTAGATTAATTATTATTAATTATCAATTATTTTTTGGTAACAGACACATTCAGAATTTACTTTAGGGACGAATTCTCAACATAATATAGCATTGTTATTCCCAAATACATTTCGTCTAATCACTGCGATTACAATGAGGGCAAGAAAAGGATACGCTTTGTTAAGGAAGCTGTAATCAAGGCACCAGGCAAGGCCGTTGTTTTAATCCAAATCTTGGTAAATTAACATCGGGAAAGGTTTAGTATTCACAGATTAAACTCGACTAGTCTATCTGTGTTCATGACCATGGCGGTCGTGCAAATACACCAAGCAGTGTTGCAATGCTCTGATTAACAAGACTTGCCGTTCGTTCTGAATTGCAAATTTTTAATTGTTTAAATAGAAAGGAATTAAAATTGTCTCTAAATAAATTCGTTTTTATAGTATCTCCTTTAGTGTTCATTTTTTATATTTTCTTTTTCAACATTTAATGTAATTTAGTCCATAAAGAATGTCTATTAAGTAACAAGTTATAATCGATATTGGTAACAGTTTTATCAATATATACAGTTTACGGTAAAAGTGATATCCTAGTATCGATATACAAGATTTCCATCATTGGTCATCTGGTGACAATCAAGCTAGTATTGGAAAAGAGGTACAAGATAGAATTCAACAAGCCATAAGTGTGTTCTTGAGGTTATAGAGGAGTTTTAGATTACCTAATCGATAAAAACAAAGCTCAAACGTTAGATATTAAGAGAAATTCAGATATGTGTTTCAGTGTAGAGAAAGAAAGTCTGGTCGTTGAAGGCGATGCCATGAGAGATTACAACCTTGAAATGTGATGTTTTAAACACATTAGTCGTGGGAAATGAGGTTGACGAATAGTGTGGACACGATGGAAAAGCCTTAAACCAAGAATTATATAATCATTAAACATTAGACAGATCGTCTATTTTAAGAGATAACTAATATAAAAATGTTCAGCTAATAACCAAAATAAAAGGATAAAAGGATAGTCGGAAGAAGCAGGAGATCTTCGTTGAAAGATCCCAGATGCTGAATACAGACAGACATATAGTGTATTTGGAGGGGAGAAGGAGCATATTAACCCATATGATAAATCTTCAACGGTGCAGCCAAATGCGTACCATTAAGTATTATATATATATATATATATATATATATATATATATATATATATATATATTTAAAACAACATAGATTATTCAAATACAAGAATATTTATATCAAAAGCTTTTCGTAGGTAAACAGTACCAACATTGTAATTGTCATTCCTGATGATGTTGGTACTGTTTGCCAACGAAAAGCTTTGGATATAAATTAATAAATATTCTTGTATTAGAATAACCTATGTTGTTTTAAATTATTAAACAAGATAACGTATTATATATATATATATATATATATATATATATATATATATATATATATATATGCCTATATATATATATATATATATATATATATATATACACAGGAATGCTTATAAAAATATTGGCTCGAAGAGTTTCGTTTATTATATTTTACTAAATTTAAAACAGTATTGTTTCAATCACTAGTCAACAGCTAAAACTACACTTTAAAAAAAATATGGCTGTTGATGAAATGTATACAGAAATATTTATGTACAAAAGTAATTTAATCTAGAGTATACGTAATGCTTTAAACCATTATAAAATATATAAATGTAGGCCCATCGTAACGGGTTGTGAATATAAATTCGACGCAAATGCATAATTTCCATGTTTATAGTTTTAAATCAGTTCTATAAAATGGTATAAATCAGGAAAATTAATGTGCCAAAGGACGCATATATCTGTAACGAAGTAGAATACTCCATCCTGTTATGACCTAGATTTGTAAAATACGGTGTATGAAAAAAACTATTTGCAGTGTATTGTCCTAGAATGATACACAACGTTTGACCTGTACAAAGATTAGGCTCCATTAAAACGAGATGTGGAAGTGTAACAGTTATGCGAACATAATTCTGATAAAACTGAGTCTTTCTGAATGTCCGTATTTTATTCGCGAGCTTCGAGGAGAAGAGGAAAGGGGCGAGAATACCCGGTTTGAGAGTTAAAAGGTACTGACAAAGAATTATTTTATTCCACAGAGCGAGTTTTGGGACATTTCTTTTATTCAAACTGTTACTAAAGTGCAAAGGTAGAAATGAAGGATCATGCAAAAGTTGTTTATATACAGAAGATTTCAACTCAGTGTTAGAAAAAGTAATATAAACAAAATTATTTTAAAGTCAATTTCTACTTAGGTTAACAAAGGTAAATGTTATTGTAGCTACTTTTTTATTAAATAATTACAATAAGTATAAATAAAGTAGCATAAAATAAAGTATATTAACTTTATTTAATGAATTATTATTTGAAAAAAAAACTGTTGTAACATCAATTATGATCCACTAAAGGTTTTAAAATATATATTTGAACTAAAATTGATGAAGAAAAATGATTAACGATTGCAAATTAGAACTATATATATATATATATATATATATATATATATATATATATATATATATATATATAGTCTATATATATATATATATATATATATATTTATATTTATATATATATATATAAATATATTTATGTATATATATATACTTGTTGCTGCAACATAGTAATCCATGATAATGTAACACCCGTTTACAATAATCGAAATAAAAATACGGTCAATAAGTGTAAAAGGAAGTGCTTTATTGGAGTTACACTTTATTTGGAAGTTCTGAATTTTTAAAAACTAATTTATAATAACCAAACGGCACCTGTATTGATAGCAAAATGAATGGGATTTGTATTCCTCCAGCGGCAGAATAGTCGCCTCCTGTATATAAAGCTACTGTATATTTCAAAAATCGCCTAACATTATGACATCCACAAACTTGACGATATTGCTGGTATCCCAATTGATATCAATCTTACTACGTACGTATATATTTAAATGGGTCAAACGATGGCTGGAAAATGAACACACGGGGGGGGGGGGGTTGAGGATGGTGAATTCCATGCCGTCATCGAAAGTCACCATCGATCCACTGATATGACAGTGCGTGTACCAAAGGAGTGATTTGAGGTAAACATATGACTAAATGCGTATACCAAAGGCATGAAAGGCGGTAAAAATGTCAGATGGAAACGTATTGCTAGAAAATGAAAATTACCGGGTTTCTGCGGATGCTGAAGTCAATGCCGCCACTGAAAGTCACCGGGGATGCACTGGTGTGACTAAACGCGTGTACAAAAAGGGTGAAATGGGATGAAACTGTGATATGCCAAAAATCATTGGAATATAACCACTTGGGCGTTTTCGAGGGTATTGAATCCAATGTTGTCACAGTAGGTCACCGCGGATGGACGGATGTGTCTATACAGGAGTGCCAAACATCTGTTATCTTAAATTGTTCACATCAGAATTTTCACAACTTGAACGTTTCTTGATAAGAAATGTAAATCTGTTTCTTCTTGTGGATAAATAACACAGTCAACAGTTTCAATATGACTCTGGATGACACAGTCTGACGCAGTATACAGCACATTACTCCTCTGACTGTAATGTCAGTCGCTTCTCTTTCAGTCGCTTTCAAGAGAGTTTGTAAACGGGTAACGTGTGTATTTTTTTTCAAATATTTCAGAGCACGATGATACATCGGCTAGATTAGGCTTGTAATATTGCGGGAAGAAATAAAACAAGGATATCATCAGAGCACAGTTGATCTTCATCGAGATGTGACGTTGCCTTGTCTCACAGTAAAATAGCATCCCGAGGCAAATTATTTGCTTTTAAAAACCTCAGTTTCAGGCACAAACGCATCAAATTATTTGCTTTTAAAAACCTCAGTTTCATGCACAAACGCATCAAGAACACTCTCTGAATGTTTCGTTAACTATCCCATCACCCAACTTTCTTTAGAAATCATTCTTATGTGACACTTGGAATAGGCACATGGAAGTGTTTTTAAACTAAGGCGGTTTAGCTGATTAACTCCGCAGTTTAGCCAACTCGAAGCCAGACTCGAATTTACCGGATGCTCAAAAAATCGGTCTTGGAATTACGAGGTTAATGTACTGTCCTTGCTTGCGAGGATACCATACAATATGACTACCATACTTAATACCGGCAGTTATAGCTTTAAAAAACCCGATGTCCCCTTGTAATCTTTATTAAGACACGAAATGATTTGATCGTAGATAGTTTTTTTTTTGTACGATTACCATAAAAAATAGTACGAGAATATGTGTAATAAAGTGATAAATTGCCGTGATCATCGGTAGTAAATATTTATGATATCAACGTCTGAAAGATTGACTACAAAACGTTTTACAAACTCTTGGGTAGGGCCAAGAGAAATAATTTTTTATCAACGAAGAATAGAGAATATTTAAATATGAATATTCAAATTGAAATATGAAGTTTTTAATTAGGAATTATATAAATTCTGATATTGCTAGTGGTAGGGTTCGTAGAATATATAAACAAAGGTGACAGTTTTGAGAAGTGATTGGGTATTAACAGACCTTGTCTTGAGATCAGACATAGCCGAACGAACTATACTCTAGATATAACAATTTTCAATATTTTAAAAGCTCTCAGCGAATAGTCTGTGCCAGTCTGCTCGGTAAAACTTCAACACCGTCCCAACCTCATACTCTTTCTTTGTTCCTAACCTCAGCTAAGCACTCCTCTCTAAAATATCGCACACGGTAAGCTTGGAGTATGTTTGTGCTCGTTTGAACGCAGTAGTAATTTTTTTTCTATAGTTGTGCTTAAAAAAATTAACATAGCGCCATGTTAAATATCTATGTATAAAAGGAATATATTATATAAGTAAATATAGACTACCAGCCGTTTTTTGTCGATGATAGAAACAAATATTTCCGTCTTAATACGACTATTTTAACGTTGGGAGAAAATGGTCATATTGAATGTCATAGGAAGAAAATATAATTATTTATCCTCACTATGGAGAAAGAGCCTGACTATAGTCTGTGGGGCTTGGACCTACTGTATGTTTGTTTGAACTAGACAGTTTGTTATGGCAACATAAACTGATAATACTCCCATAGATGTATTTAATTCCATGTATAAACGACAGATAATAATGAACGATGATCCAGTATTTATTTGGAATTTTTAGATATTGGCATAGTAGATTTTCAGGGTACATATGTTGATGAGGACTAAGGTGATGAAATGATGTGGGCCAACAAATTCTCTTTGTCGTTTATTCTAAGTTACTACTTATTTATAGCTCTTTAAATCTATGGTTACAACCAACTTCCAATGATATTATATTTTTACAAAGTGTAAAGTTAGTTATCCTTATCTTCATATAAAATAGTTGCCGTTTTTATTTATAAAACCATCTTTTATTAACACAAGTTTTTTTTCCGAATTTACCATTACGTTGATAGTTTTGAACTCGGCACTCTAGGAATCACCTGCGTGACCGATTCTTAGAGATTTGATACACTCAGGCATTTTCAACCACAATTTTCCGGCCTTAAACATCAACTTAAAGCTAAACCCGCGAAACCCTCCGTAATATCGGTGGCAGAATTACACTTGGAATGCTAAAAAGCAATGAGTAAAAGTTTCCCGGTTTTTTCGCATTAGTATTTTCAACATCAAATCTACACTATTGTGTTGTAAGCCAGCTAGAAAACACGTAAGTAACCATTTCCTAGCGATTATCTGGCATCTGGTATTTCTTAAATTCATTCATGAGAGCATATATGAAAGCTTATATGAAAGCATGTATGAAAGCGTATATGAAAACATATATGAAAGCGAGTATGCTCTGTTTTCACTAGTGATTGCAGGAGAAATAATTCCTGTTGTTTATATCGTAGCCGTTATCGAATTCATTGCCTGATGGAATAAATATTTCTACCTAATTTGCAATTCAATATTGAAAACTAATTATATACTTTATTTTTGTATGCGATTGCGTTAGTTGAATTGAATGAACTGTTCTGTACAGCACATTGGTAAAAACTCTGATGTTAAATGTTTTGGGATAAACTCTAAAAAAATGTAATAAAATAATAAAAATTCCTTAGAAAAAAAATAACGGGCAAAACTAAACAATTAACAATACCGTAGTTATAATGAACTATGCGGTCAAAAAAATCTAGTTAAAATGGTTTAGACAAAGATAATTAATAGTGCACAAAAACATTGACTGCAATAGATTATAAAAAATCTGACTTCAGTAGCCTAAGATATGGTTGACTGTAAGAG